>JBBDHG010000009.1:16227500-16827500 GCA_037951165.1 Lophius americanus | reverse complement strand
ACAGATTGGATTCCTACAAATATAGACATAGTTGAGATATTAATTAACAAGTGAGCGGGAATAATGAACAGTGTATTGTTCCTTTAAAGTGGTGTGTTCAGGTGTATTACGTACTCAACATTTCATCCTTCAACTTCTCATTCTTCTCTTGAATCTCCTGAGGTAACCTCTGAGAGAGAGCGGGAAGGACAGATAGCTTAAATGCAGTCAGTTTCATGTTTCTGTTACACACAATGAAAAATGGCTAATTGAAAACATATAGAATTACTTTAACCTGAAACAAGTAATCTTATTGATAATTGTATAGCCAACCTCTCTTTCTTTTATTTAAATGAGCTATACAGGACAGAACATGGATCTTAAGTATAGTATATTATAATAATTACCTGAAAACAAACTACGTTAAAGTGACGCTGCAGGTTAGGATATATGGTCATTAAATGTCCATCGATGTCAGAAGCAGTCTGGTGGTCTCTATCTTCAAACGCCTGTGTCGTTGGCCTGATGATACTTACTACTGATGATATTCAGTAGTAGTAGATATTCAGTAGTATGTTTTAGAGACGGCTCATGAGCGCAAGCAGTGTCTAAGTATCAATATTAAAAAAGTGTAATGATAAGAGGTTCTAAATGTTGTTTTTTCTGATTAATTGTTCAGTTATCTATTCTGATAACTATCTATCTATTCACTGATACAGAACCAGAATAAATCTTTGGGCTTGGATGCTGTTTTTTTTTAAACATTATCTGATATAAAAATGTCGATCTCATTTAGTCATAAACATATCAGTTTCTTATAAGCTCTAAAAACACATTAATAGACCTTTTTGGTACTAATCTCTCCCAGCAGTCAATGAACTCACCATGCAGGCCTGTCGGGCGGTAGCCTGGTTCGGGTCTCTCTCAATAACTTTCTTGTAGTCCTCCAGAGCCTCATCCAGCTTCTCTGTCTTCTCGTAAAGCTCAGCCCTCCTCAGCAACGCCCTCAGGTAGTCTGGATTCAGCTCTATCGCTATAGCAACCAGGCAACCAATCAATACACCTACCGATCAGTAACCTTCTGATGCTAAACAGATACATAATAATGTCATCCCTCACCTCTGGTGCAGTCTGAGATGGCCTCATCGTTCCGATCCTGACGGAGACAGACGCACGTCTTTACTGTTAGAATGTTGTTTTAAGCACTAGCATTTTGTTAGCATGTTGTTAGCCGTTTGTTACCAGGTGTAGTCTTGCAGCAGCTCTGTTGGAGAACAGCACGGCTCTCTCTTTGTTGAAAAAAACCGGACAAAAAACCAGCGCCTCCTTGTAGCTTGTCTCCGCCTCCAACCAGTCTGCAGGGTGATGTTAAATATTGGTTAATACCGGACTCACTGGTTTTCACTGGTTGAAAGATTGGACATTCTATGGCGGTGATGATGTCACTCACTTCCTGCTTTAAACTGACTGTTGCCTTTATCCTTCAGAGCCAAACTTTGCTGCCGTCGACTCTGAAACAGAAAAGGGAATTTCTAATGTCTATGACAACATGACCTCCAATACTGGAGTGTCTCTTTCCACCACTAAAAGTAAAGCTGTTAGCCGTTCATTTAAATTGAATTTTTGTATGATGATTAATAATAAGCTAAAATTCTATTGCAGTGACAGCTCTAGGTTCCTAACTCAGTCTTCAAGTTCATAACAACTATTTCTGTTGGTCAGGTCCTAATTAACAAGAATATTTCTTCTAGCTTTTACCTCCTTTTCCTCCTCCGTCATGTCCTTCTCCACCTCCCTCAGATAGTCATCGTCAAACTCCACCTCCCGGACTTTATCGTCCTTTAGCTCTGAATCCGAATCCTCCTGTATCCGGATGTTCTGTGCCTCCTCCACCAGCTTGTCAACCTCCCTCTGTTTCTCTTCACTACTCATGAAGTAGTCGGAAAGTCTGTCCGTGTTATTAAGAAAGTCCCCCGATTCTCTTTTATCCTGCTGGATCTTTTCCACCGTGTCTGTATCCTCTTCATCCTTCTCCCTGTCTTCTGTCCTTCCTCTTTGGTCTGGAGGCTCTACAGTATCCTTGCAGTCGTAGAAGTTTTCTTCCTCCTGCTCGCAGGCTTTTCCATCTGCCTGGCTGGATCTCTGTTCATCTTCTCGGCTGTTCATATTAACGCTCTGCAATAACGGCTACAGATTCACAAAGCATTCTTATTGATGAACATCCTCACTGTAGCAGCGTGACTCTTTCTCTAAGGACACATCTACGTCAGACTTTAAAAGGCCAGTCAAGTTTTATCCCAATTCTTGAAAGGTGAATTGCAAAATGGATTCAGTGAGGGATTTGAACAGATCCATATTCACTCTACATTACGTCTCGCCATAAATAAAAGCCTCTGTACTCTTGTAAACAGATTGATGCGAAAATTAAGAGCCCTTTGTCAGGTCTCATGAGCCAAAGTGAGGCCATGTCTCTCTGAGCAGCAGATATTGACTCACACACCCCTTCATAAATACCAGGTTAGACTAATGTAATGCACTCCTCTCTTAAACCAAAAAACTCCCATAACACATTAAAAACAAAAACTGTAAATCAGCTATGATTGATTCAAAATCCTGCTGCATGAGTGTTTGCAAGGATCGATGTAGAAAATACATTTTAGAATCCCTCTACTGGTTATACATCTTATTATTATTATGAGTAGTAGTAGAACTATAATCATAATACTAATAATAATAATAATAATACATTTATTTAGTATATCACCTTTCACAGAAAAAACTTCACAAAGTGCTTCACAATCCATAGAAAACATAAAACCGATAAAAAACAAGGCAAATAGAATATGCAAAATAGATCCAAACAGTAAAATCACATATGTGTTTGACAACAGAGAAATAAAAGGTAAATGAGTAACATAAAAGCCAAAGACAAAGACAAGATAATTTAAAGTTGCAAAACTATTAGTAATAGTAGTAGCAGTATTGTGATATAAGTTGAAGCATAGCTAGCAATGTGGTTAGTTGTTGTATTAGTAGGGCCTTGAAATCATGCTTATGTATGGGGCATAGTTAAATAGACTTTATCACCAACACTGAGCAGTAGAAACAGTAGTAATAATAGTCAGTAATGGTTGTAGATTACTAATACAAGTAGTTACTATTATCATTAGTAGTAGCAGCAGCTGTAATATTACTATTACAAGAAGTTATATTACTATTTGTAGTAGCAGAAATCCTATTAGTGTAAAAATATTGTTATTAGATGTAGCAGAAATAGGAGAACTTGTAGCAGTAGTACTGCGGTAATATAAGCAGTAATAGTAACAATAGTTATAAACAGTAGTGGCAGAAGAAATGTTACTAACTTAAGTAGTTATATAATTATTAGCAGTATCAGACATATAAGTAGTATTAACACTACTCATAAATATTGTAATACTTAAAAAAATTAATATTAGTGGCAGAAATAATAATAATAATAATAATAATACATTTAATTTATAATGCACTTTACATTTGGATCAAATCTCAAAGTGCTAATATCAAAACTTGAAGTAGTAGTATTACGGTGGTAGTAGCGTAGTAGTAATAATATTGCCAATGCGAATATATTTATATTTGTAGTAATTGCAGAAATATATTATCAGCAGTATCAGTAACAGTACATAGGCGGAAGTATGAGTAGTATGCAGTAAAAAAAACAACCCAAAAACCCATGATGTAGTGTTGGTATAATTACCTATCCAAATTGATGCCTTTGTGACATATTAAAACATTCATTATGATAATCTTATTTCATGTTGAAAGTTTACATTTAGTTCTTATTCCGGGGACATTGATGCCTTATCATATTTCATTTTCATATGACGTACATATTAACTGCGTGTAGTAAACCTGACAACGTGCAGACAGACTCATTTTTTTACAGGATAAAACTGGTTTTAATATGACTGTAACTTTGAAATGATAGTATTGAAATCCTTTGAGCTCTGGAATGATCAACCTTAGTCTGCACTGACAGCCTGATTGATTTAACCGGTCTGTCACGGAGCTAACTGCTAACAAACACGAAACACTAACAGTCAGGGCCACAATGTCGTCATGTTATCTACCAGTATCATAACGCTTTTGTCTGACATCATCATCGTGACGGTTCAGTAAAGATTAATGACGCAAAACAGATAAAAAACAGCTTAATTATGATCATACCTGCTAGCCCCAGATAGCCGAAGAGTCACTCTGATGTAAATTCCGGAATCCTGACGCACTTCTTCTTCGTCTTCTGTATTTTGTAATTCGTTACAACTCATTCCCGCCCCCCTGTGGACGAAAACGGTCTTAACAGCAGCTGCTCGGGTAAGTGCGGTCAGATAGTATGTGTAAGGTAGAGGCAGAGGATGACCTCCCTCTTGGGTCGGGCTCTGCTGACGAAGGCCTTTTTTCCCTCCACTGTCTGAATTTTCTAGTTGAATTCTAACATCTATCACGAATAAAGAGTCGATCTAGACCTGCTATTCTTGGAGCATCCCCTCCAACACATGATCTTTTGCATTGCAAACAATTAGAAAAACTAGATTTTTTTCGTTCTCCATGAGATTATCCCTTAAAAATTCCTACAAGACTCAGAATGTCATAAACCTTTTCCCCTTTCTTTCCTTATTTTTTAGAGAATGAGGGTAAGTAATTTGTTCATTTATTTCTCTGTATAATTATTTATGTATTAGCTGTTTACTTATTTTCATTTGCTAGTAATCTATTATTATTTATGCGCAAATGTTTGCATAATATTTGAAGGAAATGTTAATTTCGAGAACAGTAGCTGTCACTGTTTGACTACAATAATAACAATAATGAGAACAAAAAAGTCAGTAATACAACATGAACACATGACAGGGACCATAATGTCATCAGCGGGTATCTTATAAAGCTGATTGAAATTTATTTTATTGGACCTTCTATTAGAAAACCTGGAAAACAGTCAAATAAACACATGTATCACATTATAATTACTCTTATTATAGGAAGAAAAGTTAAAAAGGGAAAAATCAGGCAGCAACGTAGAGGGGCTATAAAACATAATTATCCACAGTTAAGATGGTAAATCTATTTGTGTATTTAATATATTAACAGTCAAAAACTCAGGAGGAGGAGCGTCTGGTGTCTGCGATCCAGGATGTGAAGGCAGAGACCCGTGCGTACACTCCCGGTTTCTGAGGTCGACCACAGCCAACGCCAAATGATGTCACACCTGTCAGGAACCAGGAAACATCATTTACATAATTTCCTTTGCGTCATTGTGTGTGTGGGTGTGTGTGTCTGTGTCTGTGACTGACCAATGACAGTCCAGTGTCCATCGTCCAGACACATCAGTGGACCTCCAGAATCGCCCTGAAATAAAACAAGTGAAAATTATCATTTTGAACCAAAAATGAAAAATCTATTACATCAGAAATCAGAATAATAAATCTCACACGGGATTACGACTGATCTTATTTTACAGTCAACAAAAACATTTTGAAACATTTTTAAATATAAGATTAATGATTAATAGTGAAGGTGAAGCACCTGTATGAATCTGGACTGTTTCACAGTATGAACCTGGACTGTTTCACAGAATGAACCTGGACTGTTTCACTGTATGAACCCGGAATGTTTCACTATATGAACATGGACTGGTTCACTGTATGAACCTGGACTGTTTCACTGTATGAACCTGGACTGTTTCACTGTATGAACCTGGAATGTTCCTCTGGGATGAATCTGGACTTTTTTACTGTATGAACACGGACTGGTTCACTGTGTGAATCCTTAAGGCCTCTAGTAGCAGTACAAATATTAATAACAGTCGTAGTATTGCAGGTAACTACAATAGAAGTAATAATAACAATATATTTTACTTTTCATAAATTAAGTTTCTTTACATGTACATAAAAAACAAGTAAAATATAAATCAGAAATCAAACATAAAACAGTTCAAATAACAATAACAAAAGCAATAAAAATTGGACTAGGAACATTGCATCTGCAGCTACTTCCTGCCTTTTGTAGCAGAAGTAGTCCTAATGATTTAGAGATGGAGATTGGGCGACTTTTTATTTGTGATTTTTGCTGCAGTACGCTCTGATGTTTCATTTGCAAACATGCAATAAAAGCTGTGTGACCAGCTACATATGTAAAAATGGGAAGATTTTTGTTGAACAGCAGTTAGCAGCAAGCACAGATATTAGCCTGCTGTGGAATGTCTTTGTTTTTTTTTAAACCCTTCTCTCGTTTGTTTGTATAAAATAAATAATAGGAATAAATAAACACATTGTTCCTGTTTCTCTAACTACATCACCATCGATGCCATCAGGTGTGTTTAAATCAACCATCTTTCTTGATTGTCAGGAATGAATGGGTGAATAGCGCCCATAACGGATCAGAGTATGATGGTGGGCGACTGAAGAGTCCAGGTCACCTGACAGCTGTCGATCCCTCCCTCAGTGTATCCTGCACACACCATACTGGAGGTGATGGTGTAGTCAGGTAACCAACGCTGACACGTATCCTGAGCAACCAGAGGAACCTCGGCCTCCTGCAGAACATCTGGAAGAGTACCTGAAAGAGACGGCCTCAGAACATTTACCTCATAATAAAACCACTTAATGCTTGTGGTATAATTACAGTATCCTTAACTAGCATCCATTCTGTCTGACTGTTTTTCCTTTTTTCTTATTTTATCCCTATATTTTGAGGCGGGCCTTCATTTGCGTACGTCGGTCACATTACCGGCTGTCATTTGAGGCCTGGCTTGTATTGAAATAGTGTTTTGATATAAAGAAATAGGATAACACACCCACATCATTCAGTTTTTATTGTTTTGCATCGATTGTTTTGTCTTATGCATTCTTGAAATAAAATTAAAAAGTTCAACTTGTAGCACATTATGACCTCATACTTTCTGTTTACATCCCAGAAAGCGTGATGGAAGACATAGTTCCCGAAAGTATTACCATCTCCCACGGAGAAGATCAGTCTGCAAACATGTTGTGTGTCCTGATTGTGTTTGTGCGTTACCCTGCTCAGCTTCTCGTCCCCATCCTGTGATCAAACATTTTCTTCCTGCTGGGAAGTCTTGACCCTCAGCGGGCAAACACACTGGCTGGATGAACCCTGCAAAAGACATCGCTTTGTTTTATTATCACATCCACCGTTATTTCATGACTGATTTGATGCATTTTTAGAGGTTCATTTATCGCTCCAAGAAGCAATTTATATTCTGTAAACATTTGTTGGTTATAAGAATGTATTTAAAATGATGCCAAAATGTTTCCTTTGAATACCAAGACTCATTTTTTTTATGGTGTCTAAAGCATCTTTAAAGTATTTCAATCCAAATTTGTTTTCCCTCATTGTTGTAAATAATTTGAAGCACTTCAGATTAATTATAAAAAATGTTTTTTTCGTATTCCGGCGTTCTGTTTTCAACTCTGGACTTAAACTCTTTGCAGATGACACGATTAAATCTCTAGTTAACAAATAATAAAATCCTTTTTTTTGTTGATAAATACTCATATTTTTGACAGTTCATTATAAAGAGCATGTCGTGGAATTTATTTTTACTTACCTAGTAATTATTTTATTTGCAGGGCCTGATTTAATTTAATTTTTATTTGTTTGTAGAAATTATTTTGTAATTGTCGCGATGCTTGCATAATGTTATACTTTCATAGAATGGACATTCTATCTTCTCGGCTGTTATTTGGGTATTTTTGGTTTTATAGCCTAAGATATTTGAATTATCCCAAACTAGCTTTGAGTCATACTTGAATAAGTTGAGTGCAGTGTTCACATTTATAATTATTGACTACTTTAATGTTGATACAGATGTAGATTGTTTGGTTCAATTCATTTTCGTTTTCCTCATTCCACGTCCTGTAAAAAGTACATTTATTCAATAAACCACCAACTGAGTAGTTGTTGTTGTGTGTGTTGATACTGACGGGTGAAGTTTATCGGCTGCTGTAGATGCATCATGGCGATGTCCGCCTGTTTAGTTTGTCTGTTGTAGTGCCTGTTGATGATGATGCGATCGACTTGGCGGATCTCTACGTCCACGGAGTTCATGTCACTTTGAGAGTGAAGACCCAAAACTGGCGACCACAAATCCAGGCGGGAGGTCTTCCTGTGGAACAGAAACGCGACAGTTTCGTACAGTTTTCATATCTTTAAACCATCTAATTATCTTACCGCCTAATACATTTTCTATCTTAAGACCAAACTGGATGAAAGGTTTGATTTGAGCTGCATGCGTACAACGAACGCAACTGAAGTATTCAAGATGGACTGAACGAAGTTCTCCAGAGTATTTTCATTTCCAAGAAGCGCTATTAGTTATCAAGTTTTCTTTTATCATTATATCCCCAAACAGTCAGGGATATTATGGAATCGTCATTGCCGCCGATCAGCCCCAGATCCTACATTTTACCCCAATAACTCAAAATATTTCCCTGGACAATTTTAGAATTTTATCCCTCAATAAAACTTAGTGAACTGGATTCATTTTGGGAAAGATTAGTTATATATTTCTGCCACTAGGGGAAAAGAGGGAAAGATGCACCACATCCCTCATCCCAGTCCCGCCATAGCATCCTCATTAATCATCGATCTCGACTTCCCCTCCCACAATATCATTCATCCTCCTCTAACTCTGAAAAACAATCACTTTTTCTCATTTGTAAGTGCAGTAAGACTTCTCAGCTGTATGTTCAAATACACTTCTGCAATATTCAACTGTTGCTCGCCTATTTTTTTCTTGAAACTTCTTAACTTATTTACATTTAACTTATTTTTTGCACTAAACAGTGTTGACTTGTCTTTCTTGTTTTGTTGTTTGTTTTTCTCTCTTGCGCGATAAGTGTATGTCATGTGGTTGTTTGCGTGCGTCTGTACATGGTGTGCAAAACAAGTGACTTATTATTGCTTTTTTGATGCAAATATTTCTTTGATCCTGCACTCAAAGGATTATCTCCATTAAGAATTCCAATGTGCTTGTAGCACCGGTACTTGTGCTAATAAAACTCAAAGTTTTTGGGCCATCATTTCACAACCGTTGTTCCGATTTAGTTCCAATTTGGTGCATATGAATCGACTCGAGGGGATGTACCTTGTATATGATATTTTACTCAAATAGTTCATATTGTACTCACTAGGTGAGTAAGATTTTCAGGAACATACCCTTGCTGTCGGTGAAAGCAGTGTAGGCCTATTTCTGTAGATAAATGATTTCAAGTAAACCAGAAGATGAGCAGCAGCAAAGTTGTACTTGCGTTGAAAGCTCCAACACTTTCAACACATGCAACGTACTTCAAAACAGACATCCGATCATTCACCGACTAGCCGTAATATTATAACCACCTCCCTAATAGTGCGTAGATCTCCGTTTTGCCACAACATCAGCTGTTTGATGCATTGTCTTTCAGTCAGTGCCAGCATTAAGTTTTTCAGTAGCTCCTCTGTGAGATCATAAAACCAAGGCCAGCGTTTGCTCCCAATGTGCATCAATGAGTCTTGGGCGTCCATGATCCTGTCACCGCCGGTTCACCAGTCGTCATTCCTTAGATCACTTTGGTTGGTTCTAACCATTGCAGTCCAGGAACACTCATCAAGACCTGCAGTTCTGGAGATGCGCTGACCCACTCATTAATCCATCACAGTTTATTCCTTGTCAAAGTTGCTCAGATCCTTTCCTGTTCCCAACACATCAACTTCGAGGACTAAATACTCACTTTTTACTTTCAAACTTTTAAAACAGTGATCTGTAAATATATAAATAAAAGTATTTTTGTCATCACTGACCAGCTCACCCGTAGACACAATGTGCTGCAGTCAAGATCCAATCGTTGCCAATCAGCGAGGCTCCACACAAATAGCGCCCCCTCCAACGCAGAAATACCATCCACGGCCACGCCCCCTTTGCTGCATTAACCCCGCCCACAATTTTTATGACACCTGCAAGGTAACGACAAACAATAAATTCGGACAGATTGGGAAAAATAAATTCAGGCTACAATGAATTAGGCCTCAAACTGTAAGTACCTTGATTTGGAGGCCTTTCTTCTGATTGGTCCGTCTCCACTGTTATATTAGTGATCTGTCGGACACCACAAGCTAAAACACACACAGTCTTGGTCACTCTTAACACGGGAAAACGTTTTTTTAAATATTTCGACAAATGATCACGTTTACTCACGTTGGTTGTCACATTTGAGAGAAATCACTTTTTCAACCTTGCAGGTTTCACTTAGAGAAAGAAAAGAACTATAATTGGTCCTCAATGTGTGACTAAACTTGACCTCTCTGATCTAGTTGTACTTCACTTGTCCATGTAGCTCAGTGGTAAAAGTGCATGCTTTGTTCATATAATGTCCTGGATTTGATTCCTGGTTTCTCCTCCTTAATTTCAATCTGGGTCAATCTATGTATCTGGGTTGAGTCTACATGACCTGAAGTTGAATTACAAGTTTCCATTGCTAGCTGGTTTAAATCCTGCTTGTGATTCCATTTATTGTAGCTCCACTTTTGGTCCTGTTCCCTGTGTTCAATACCTGACTCTTAGCTTCAGGTATCCATAGCTGTCTGCTGTTATATGTTTCCTTAGTCTAGTTTTAGCTCTGGTCTAATTACCTGATAGTGGTTTCCAGTGTTCCGTTACTGGTGATTGTGATGTTCGTAAATGGTGAATCTTGTGGCAGAGCTGGTAGAAGTGTGGCATCCCCAGATCTGAAAATGTTAGGAACAAAAAACAGACTTGAATTGTTGGAAAAAGTCAGGAATTCTTCTCCAACACCAAACCGAAAACACCGGGACATGGAGACTGTTTTATTTTGAATTGTGTGAATAGTCCGACATTACTCTTCATCTAGCCATCGGAGTTGAGGTTCAGGGTTGCGGACACACAGTCCAATTACTGTGGTCACAGAGTTTGAGTAGGTTTGTGTAGGTTTACTGTGGTCTCAGGACTTTTGCTCTCCGGCGTTTAACTCAAAAGTTACAAAAAAAGTTAGTTAGTCCTCTTAACCGATTACCTGCTGATGACGCAAAATCGATGTGGAGCATCATTTACTCAACACAGTTGGTTGTTGGCAATGGATAACGTGTCTGTCTGTGGCTCAGAAGATTCTATGTTTAACTCTTGGCTAGCTCGCATTCCATTTTGGGCAGCTTTAGCTTAAGAGGTTTGAAAGTGGTTGTCCCCCAAACCACTTTCAATCAAGTTCAATCAAGCCTTGTCTCAAATCAAATAGCCCCGTAACCATAACTTAAGGTTATCAACTCCAACTCCAACTAGACATCATATTGATATTTTCTTAACCAATGACCATAACTCATAAATTAGTGCATGAACTTGCAATAATGTCTACCTTTATTTAGACTTCTCCTATTTTGGTTCCTTTGTCTGGGAACAGGGGAGATTTATTTAATTAGTTTATTTCCTCCAGGGCTGGAGTCTCCTGCTTCGGGACTAAACCCCTTTTGTACTTCACCAATGGCAGTAAAGAACAAAGCGGAGACTCTGTATGGTCCCGAGAAGCTGCCGCATTTTTTCACAGACAACTGTCTCCACTTTTTTAGCAACAAATCACTGAGTAACTGCTTTCTGCTACCTTCAACATGACACACGTCTCTTATCTCACTGGTCCCTTTCTTCCCATTGCTCAACCAATAACTATCTAACTCATAAACATCTGGTGGATTTGCACCAAATAGCACACATGTTGCTGAAGAGACAGGTCAGTGTTAACGTACCTGTATCCCAGGTACCGACAAGTAAAGTCAGAGAGGTCAGAGTTCCAGCCGTCAGCACAAACGGTGAGCAGAGAGGAAACAAGTCGGAAATGAAGACGATTGGAACCGTTCTCCTTCAGCACAACTGAAACACAAAAACACACTTTTACTTCACTGCAATGTTACTGAAACGAATGAAAGTAAAGGCAGCCCTCTTATGTCAAAATGTAGTTTAGTAAAAATTAAGAATGTTTAAAAAAACAACAAAATGCTCATGATGGGCTCCGACTTAAGTTATTTCTTGACAGTTATGTTACAAAACTGTAAAAAATTGGTTGATAAAAATGGTGTAGGAAACATATAAATATGAAACAGATGTGTTCAGTCAGCTCTGATCATCAGAATTGAATCAACTCACCACAGTTAGCCTCATCAGAGGCATCTGGACAGTTGATAACGCCGTCACACTGACTTTTTCCATGGATACAGCTTCCTTTCTTACACTGGAACTGCCCGGCTGCACACAAAGCTATTCACAAACAATGTGAGATCGATACATGATGAATAATCATCTATATTAATAAATGCATAGAATTACTATAAACTAAATCTCTGCAGCTTCAATCGTCTCTGAGCTCACCTGGTGACCCCAGGTTGACCCCACTGGTGAAGTTAGCTTTGAAACCTCGGCCGTGACCTGAGGGATCTGTGAATAACCAAACTTCCATCTGATTGGTTGTCGAATACAAATAGTGGGCTGGGCCAACACTACCTGTGAGTTCAGCTGGAAACAAAGCAAAATAATTGTCATGGTTCTGTTCTGGATCTGTTACTTCATTTTGTAGTTACAGTATTATTGTCAATTATGGGTCGTATTTCCTGTTTATGTTGAAGGTTCCCTTCTGTTTATTTCACTGTTCTTTTTTCTTGTTTTCTTGTTAGTGCTTTTCACCTTTCTTCCCAGTTTTTCTATTTCAATTCCCTCTTTCTTCTCTGTGTATGTGTGTGAATCCTGATCCCAGTGTTTCTTCCCTGATTGTTGAATGTTGTCACCTGTGCAAGAATGTTAGCGTCCTCTGTATTTCTGAACTGAAACGTAACATTAATAGTTGAAGCAGAATGAACTACAACAAGGTCATACATTAAGATGAAGATTGAAAAGGAGTCAGGGTAAATCAAATCCTCACCCAACAAAGTGGAATTCGGGCCTACACCATCCCGTACCTCTACGATATCATAGCTCGTTTCAACGTCAAAGTCCAGGAAGTTGAGCTGGATGTTCCGACCCTCCTTAGTGTTAAGAATCCACAGACCTGCACAGGGGAGGAAGGGATCATGGGTAATAACAATAAGAAACATGTAATTTCCAGATGAGGATATTTACAGGTGAAATCAGGGAGTGAGTTCTTAAACAAAGCTGAATATATCAAATTGAGACAAACAAGTATTCAGGCTCATGCATACAGTAAGTCTTACAGAGCAACTGCAAGTCTCGGGAATTTTCTACATTCTTGAGGCCCAATTGAAATTCGTAAGATTTCTTAGAGGAGAATACAATCCTGTGTTGTTAAAGCAACATAAAGCCTTATCATACAGTCGAAAAAGTCGGGGATTGTATAATTAAGGCTGGCCACGGCTGGCCCAGGCTGCGTGTTACTAACTTGAGGTTTTCACTGGAGCCTTTGTGGTTTTTCATCCTGCAGGGTCACATGGAATGTGGTTGAATCTGCTGCAGTGGACCTCTTTGATGTCCACTGATGACATTATTATTGTTATTAATAATAATTAGCACTATATATTATTCAAGATGGCGGCGTGCCAGTGGCAGCCTGTTGCAGCCCCTGAAATGTTGGTGGTTTGTATTGTTATTTAAAATTTGTAATCACTTTAATGTGTACAGAAGAAGGTGTCAGCACCTACAGTGCATAAAAGAACATCTAGGGTGGCAAAAGGGGGACTCTTTGAAGTATTGTACAGTGTTTGTGTTTGAAATGTTTCACAGAGTTTGTTCTTGAAGTCTTCACAGTGTTGGTCTTTGAAATGTTTTACAGTATTAGGGAAATGTTAACAATGTTTGAAAATTTTCAAGACCCCAATGAATAGGCACCTAAGAGTTTGTGATACCTAACATGGACTAGGGAGACCAGAGAACCGTTCTGGAACCAGACCTGGTAGGGGAGCACGTCGGCGAGTGCTTGGTGGCAGAGGCTTTTCATGGAGCCACCATGGAATCCAATTGGGCCATAGTCAAGTCCTCCATTGTGGAGCTAGCAGCTGTGGCCAGAGGGTTATTGTTGTCTGTCGTGGTGGCAACGTGAGAACTTGCAGGTGGACACCAACAGTGAAGGAAGCCGTTAAGCTGAAGAAGGAGGTCTTTCGAAATTGGTTAGCCCAGGGGTCTACTGAAGCAGCAGACCGGTACTGAGAGACCAGAAGAGCCTCAGTTTTGGCAGTTGCAGAAGCAAAAACCCAGGTGTGGGAGGGGTTTGGGGAGACAATAGAGAATTACTTCTGATCGGCCCCAAAAAAGTTCTGGCAAACTGTCTGACGAATCAGGAAGGGAAAGCAGGGCATCCCATACTGAGGATATCGTTGGGTAATGGAAATAACACTTTGAGGAACTTCTCCTGAACCCAGAAACCAAATGGTCTATGGTGTAGGCAGAGTTGGAAGACTTGAGGAACAAGGCACCAAGGGTGGAAGAGACTCGCCCTGAGCGAATTTGGACACTATTGGGTTGTAATGGTTGACACGCCGGTTCAGTTCGGTATCAGCAGTAATGTGGGTGTTGTATCGATCTGTTGTGGAAAAGAAAGAGCTGAGTTGTAAAGTAAAGCTCTCAATTTAATGATCCATCTCCGTTCCAACCCTCACTTATAGTCATAAGCGCTGCGTAATGACTATAAGTGAAAGTTTGAAAAGTTTGAGGTCAAGGATACAAGTGTCTGAAATCAGTTTCCTTTGTAGGGTAGCTGGACTCAGACTTAGAGATCGTTACGAAGCTCAAACATCCGAAGACAGCTCCGAGTAGAGCCGCTGCTCCTTTGGCAGCTGGCCAGCCAGCTTCGAAATAGCCAGCCAAGGTTTAACTAGGAAGCCGCCAAGATAGCCCCCATTTTTAAGGCACGTCCAACTGGGAGGAGACCCCCAGGTTGACCCAGAACCAATTGGAGGGACTATATATCTCATCTGACCTAGGAACGCCTTTGGATCCCCCAGGATCAGCAGGAGAGGGTTGATGGGGAGAAGGAAGTCTGGAAATCCCTTCCTAGCCTGCTTCCACCGATTCCCGACCCTAGATAAGCGGGAAAAAATGGATGGATGGAACGATGGATTACTATTATCCTGGGATCCCCTGGATGAGATTGAGATCTGGGGAGAGGGATGTTTCAGGGTTCCAGGTTTGTGTTACTGACACGAGTAACACAAATGATTCCTTGTTAATCTTCTGAGAGTGGAATGGCACATATAGAGCCAGTAAAGCGATGCTGAAATTCTTATTTCTGGCTGTGAATGCAGTATTAGGACTGAATTCAAACCTTTCTGCATGCCTTTTTTTTTCTCAAGGATTTTTCTAGAACTTGAGAGATTTTCAATTCATGTCAAATAGATTAGCATTCAGTGACTTTGAAATGCATCAATGGTAAGAAAGGTCTGAATATCAATGATAACTTGTGCTGAGTAAAGTAAAGCTAGAGCTCTCACACTTAGCCTTGTTCCCATAGGAGTGTGGGTAGTTCGGGGTTCCAAAGGTGGAGTTTGGCTCCCAGAGGTCAAAGGGTCCTCCACAGTCAGCTGATCAATCAGAGCAGAAACGGCAGATTTAGACTGGTTCAACATCACACATGATATTACAAACCGGTTATGGTAATAAAATTAATTCAAAAAATACACTTTAAAAAATCAACGTCTATCTTTTAAAAGCATTTTCTTTTTAAACATGACCCAATGGAAATAGAAGGAGAATGATATATAAAAAAGTGCTTAATGTCTGTGCTTATAGTTGAAATATTAATACTGTTGTGAGGGTATGGCCTGTCTTACAGGAGGTATGATATTTGTGTGCCATAGGGGGCGTGGTCTGTGTGTCACACGCATAGGAGGTGAGGTTTTGCCTGTTAGCTGGTTAATGGGGTAGGTTCATTGTGTTACCTGGCATAGGTGGTGCGGTTGTTGGAAGTGGGACGTTGGTCGGTTCAGGGTGGGCAGGGCCACAAGGATCAGAGGTCAGTTTGATGTCATCCAGTGCAATGTCGTTTCTCATCCCTCCTTCTTTCAGAGCTTCAAAAACCACCTGAAAGAACCACAGAGGTACCTGAACATATGACCAAATAAACATCATGTATAACATGTAACATGTATCTGATCAAGATCAGAGAAAAATTCCTGTTTGATGTCACTGACCCTGGTCTCTTTTGTGAAGTTAAGGGTCACCTGACCGTAGTTCCAGTTGTCGCCATAGTTACCATCTTTCTGGAACGCAACGTTACTGGCAGATGATGGAGGCGACTGAATCAGCAGGACTTTGAGACGATGGACTTCCTGTCCAAACATGTGGTACCTGCAGACCGTCAAAATGGTTTCCTATGAACAAAACTATACATTCACAGGTTTAACTATGAATCAGGTTTTTTTAGGTAATTTTTGAGTTGTTGTATTTTGTATTAAAAGCCAGAGTCAACAGTTTTTTTGGCTTGGTTACATATTTATTTGTATATTCTTTATGTTTATTTATTTTAGTTTTATTCATATTCATGTTGTTATTCCTTCACTTCCTTGTTATTTACATTTTTATTTTCCAAATCTTAAGATGTATGATCGATTCATTTTCAGCTTATTTGTTTCTTTTAATTTGTTTACCTTTTAATCTATATATGTCTATATGCTATTTTCTTTACTTTCTGGTTAGATACTTTTTTCTTTTCCAGATCTTAATTAAATTTTTTTACTTTTTATCTTATATGGAGTTCTATTGAAAGTTGTATCAGAAAGACTATCCTTTGATGCACTAGGGCCACAGTTACTGCTCATTCCACTCTGTTATCCTCACCTATCACTAATGCTTGGTCTCAATCACCTGCTTCACGGCCTGTGTCATTAATTGATATCAGCTGCACTCATTCGGGTAGCCTGATCCATCCAGTCACTGTGTCACACCTGCATACTCAGCCAATCACCATCATCTCTTTAAATATGACTCTCTCTCCATCCATCAAGTTCTTGCATGGTGCTGGTTCACATGCCTTCCTCCTCCCCATCTCCACCTTCCCCTCGCAGATCCATCAGCCTCAGCAGAGTCATCAGCCACCAGCACCAGTATCCAGACTTCAAAGGAGTGATACTCCATACTGCTGCTCAGGACAGAGACCCTTTAATCACAATCTCCCACTAAGAGTCTGAGCCCAAAATCCTTCTGCTGTTCTAATCGATCATTCAACTTTCCACATTTTGTCATCTCTGATTGAAATAATTTTTTTGGGTCATTTCTTTACTGTCTTGTTGTTAAAATGTTTATTTTCCACGTGTTTAGATGGGCATTTGTTTATTTCCTGCTTATGTTTTTGAATTTCAGTTATTAACCATTTTATTTTTTGCACTTCTACATGCATATTTCTTTACCTCTTTTTTTTTTTTTTTTTAATACAGGATTCTTCCCCAGATGTTCCTCTGTGTATTTCCTTATTACAGGTTTATATGTTTCTTATTTTTTTGATAATCACTTTTCAGTTGTTTAGAGTTATTTCTATGTTTTTCCCAGTTGTTTACCAGAAGCTCAAACACATGGGCTTAGAAGGAGGAGTCAGAGGGAGGCTGTGGATCTGGAAGCTCTTCAGCCATTGGCCTGGACTCATAGATGTAACGATGTAAAAACCTGAGAGTCATATGGAAAAATACTACTAAATACAACTTGTCTGGGTTTTATTAATACACATATGAAACACATTTAATTACTAGTTTGGTCATTCAAAATGTATTTTTTAGAAATTCTGATTACTATAATACTGAACCCACCTGAACTGTTGCCCTGCGTGTGGTCGAAACTCGGGCCGGTCATTGGAGGAAACGTGGGACCGTTTGTTCGAATCCAGTCTCCATCATCGCTGTCCTGCTGCCTCCAGAAACACATGCCTTGATCAAAGGTACAGTTCAGCTTCTGCTGGTCTGAATGCACACACACACACACAAACACACACACAGACACACAAATACTGGTGAGGTACAGTAAGACGCTGACTTTAAGGTTTTATATATCATGTTTGGAGCCACAGTAAAGGTACCGGAGAGGTTGGAGGAGTTGGCAGCCCTGTAGGTGGCGTTGAATCCTGACAAGTTGTTGATGTTGTCAGAAACAAACTCCACAGTTGATTGGTCGGTCAGCAGCCATACAGTCCCAGGAGGGGTGGAGCCTGAGAACTCAGCTACACATCATTAAATCATTAATATTTGATTTAAGTCTATGAATCCACATAAGATCTATTACAATAACAAAATTGTCAACATGGTGCAGCTCATACAGAAATGGACAACTAGAACTTTACAAGACAACATCACTGTTTTAGCTGATGTGCAATGGTTTTGTCTCTTTTAGCATTTTTTTAAGGTACTCTACCTCGTTTGTCACCACCATACATTATTTATTTTACTATTAACATGCACTGAAGTTTACCTTTCAAGTGTTTTTGTGCTCCGACTCCCTCATAAAGTTTCAGAATGTCGCGGTTTATTTCAGTTTCAAACCTCAGGAAGTTGATCTCGACAAAAAGTCCTCTTTCAACTCTAAAAACAATTATTTTAATTATTATAAAAAGGTATTCTGTTTGAATTACAAAACCACGTCATCACAGTTTGATTAGCAGTATCAGGTGTGTGTTAGAAGGTCTCTCTCTCTCTCTCTCTCTCTCTCTCTCTGTATAGGTGTGTATGTTTACCTGATGATCCAGCGACAGAAGCTGCTGCTGTTGTAATTGTTTGTTGATGAACTAAACCAACCGCTCGGGCCTCTCAGTAGGAACTGCCCATCGCACACCGTCTCTAAGGAGATCAAAGTGATGATGTCACAGGACCAACAAAAACTGACATCCCCGACAGCAAGGGTATATCCCCCAAAAGCCCCCAATCCCCTTTGTTATCCAAATGAATCCCCCTGGTTGAACTCCTTAAATCAAATGAGACTTATTAATAATCTCACACAGTACATATTGATTAAATCTAACTTTTTCTATCAAGTCGGCAATATCCCCTAAAATAAGATCCCATGGTGACTCAATAATTGAGATAAATACAATTTCTGAGCTCGGTAATAGAACAATACAAATTTATTTCTGTCAATTCATTTGAGATAAACTGAGACACATTTGGACTTACAGTTGAGAAGTTATGGATGATAAACTGTTTTCCGCCAAAACATATTGAGTAAAACGTTACCTATTACAGTGAAATAATATATATTGACGATAGATCTAATTCTGTAGATTCATATGAGCAGATTTGGACATTATCAGACATATGGTTAGGAGGTTATAGTGAAAATACTGTTGTTTTTTTGGGTTGCAAAATTGCCCCCCTATTGAGTAAAACATGAACAATTACAGTAAAATGACAATCACATGTTAGATCTCCTTGAGTCGGTTAATATGACTTACACTTAGCCTAAATCGGACAACGGCTGATGGTGTGATCTCACCCAGATGATTCATATGAACCAAATTCCGACTAGAGCGGATCAGCTGTGGAGAAATTATGGCCCTAAAACTTTCGGAGATAAAGCTCCCCCTATTGGCCGAATTTTGCAACTAATCTTTCACAAAATCAATCCAGTTATTCCCCGCATAACATTTAAAAACGATCCGAAAATGATCCGAAAATATTCGGAAATCATCAGTTTTTGTGTTTTTGTCTTTTCAGGGATTCAATCAAAAGCTGAAGATTAATCATAACTCAAACAGTTTGCATGCATTTCCTGCGTAAAGTATTTAATTTAAACATGACTGACCACAGATGTTGGCATTTTCATCAGAGGCATCAGAGCAGTCGTCGACGCCGTCACAGAACTGATCGATCAGAGCACACATCGATCCATCGGCACATGAGCGATGATAAGGAGGACATTTTACTGCGGACACACAATGACACATGAGACGAAACAATACAATGAATCTGATCCGTTTCATCTGATGTTATTTCTCTAATTCCTTTATCTAAATTCATGTTCACAACATTAAAATAACACACGCAACATACGGACTGATGGGTTTTGAGGATGTGGGAACATCAACAAAATGAAACTTATGATTATTCCACTTGGTTGAATTAATCATATCTTTGAAAGAACATCTTGTGTTGTAGATATAAGTAAAGTCAGGTATAGCATAAATGTATTGACAGGTATGCGTTTCCCCACCTGTTGTAGATGCGGCGGTCCATGGTGTAACGGTTGTCTCATCTGGTTTCGCTACAGGAAAAGATTCACAGTTAATCTCTGAAATCACTCTGTTGCACTTCTGTTCTTTCCAGTTTTCCTGTATATACAGCCGCTCTTACAACCACAACTCTATGAATTTAATCAGACTTACCTTTTCACCTCAAAGATCTGACAATTAGTTATGTTTTTCAACATGTTGTAAACCCAAGATTCATGCTTTAACATGTTTCTTCTTCAACTGTGACATGAAAATACCAGTTTTTCATGCATTCAGAGAAAGTGAGAGTGTTCTTCCTGTTCATTAAAATACCACAAGGTCTATTTTTTTCACCCTCTGGTTTCAATGAGAGTCAATCACCCTAAGCTTCCAGTACAGAGAGGTATTTAATTTGCGGCTAGCAAGGGTGCTGTCTTTGCTTTCAGGGTTGACTATAGATCATTGAAGAGCCGATTAAATTTTGACCTTGATGTGCATGAAGATTCAAGATTATTACATTTATATTGAAAAAGAAAATATTATTCAGACAACTCATGATGTTCAAATGTTGTTTAAAAGGTTCTATTGGTGAAAATTTGACTGATAATACAATTTAAATGTTGAAAGAACTCTGATAAACATTTTTTAAAGGATTTTACTTAAACATAGACAGGAATAGGAATGCACTCTCAGTGCCAAAGTACTTCTTGTTCTTCTCAGTTTAATTGTAAATATACATTATAAATAGTAGTTTTCACACCTGTTGTAGGTGCCGCAGTTGTAGGTGCCGCGGTTGTAGGTGCCACAGTTGTAGGTGTCACAGTTGTAGGTGCCACGGTTGTAGGTGCCACGGTTGTAGGTGCCACGGTTGTAGGTGCCGCGGTTGTAGGTGCCGCGGTTGTAGGTGCCGCGGTTGTAGGTGCCGCGGTTGTAGGTGCCGTGGTTGTAGGTGCCGCGGTTGTAGGTGCCGCGGTTGTAGGTGCCGCGGTTGTAGGTGCCACGGTTGTAGGTGCCACGGTTGTAGGTGCCACAGTTGTTGTGCCTTCTTGTGTCTCTGTAGGAGAAGATTCAAAGCGACTGTGAAATTATTTTGACGTTTAGTTTCAATGTTTGGTTTATGCAAATTGTGACTGAATAATGGTGTTGGAAATATAACATCTAGAAAAAAGGTATTTCGCCATCCTCTTTCAAAAGGCAACTTTGAGCTCACAGTGTCACCTGTCATTTGGATGCTGTTTCTGTCAATCACCAATCTTGTGGATCCGACCTCCTGAAGTCCCGCCACTAGCTGCTGCTCTGCCTCTTTCACATCAATAGGCTGATTGAACAAGAGGTTAAAGTTCACCATCACACTGCCCTGACTGAAACCACAGATATCAATGAAGAAGAAGAATCAGACAATCAGCATGTTAATAATAATAATACATTTAATTTACAATACACTTTACATTCACCTTCATTTTAACGTTCACCTCAATCAGATTGTGAATATTCAGTCAGTTGACTAATTAATATAAATCATACAAAAAAGATACGGACTGATGTCTGACCTGAACGATAAAATCTGACATGACTTGAAGAAACTCCACAGCTGACTGTGACTGAACGCTTCGGATACCTGTTGAACAATCAGAGGCAAGACTGTGATCAGAAACATTTACCCTACTTTAAACTGGTTTGAAGGTAACGGGCCCCAAACATTCTACCTCTCTCTTATGCTATCTCCTTTCCCCACTACCCATAATTCCTCTCCATCCATCTTCATACACTCTATCTGCCTAATGCTGAAAACGACAAAGTGAGAATCTCCACACAACTAATTAATAATAATCATTTTAAACTGCCGGACCAAATCCAAAAGAGGGATTTATATAGTGAGAAACCCTATTTAAGTAATCATCTTAACACTGACAAAGAATTCAGAATAAAAAATGCTAACTAGTGATTCACAATAAAAGATGGATCTATGACAAGTTGCATGAGGATAAATGGGCTTATTATCTTACCAGGTTCTGGACATCGAAGGCCAGCAATTTGAAATTCAGACTGCTGGAGTTTTTCAGCTCTTCAGAGAAAACAGCTCCCTCTGTGATCACCATCCGGCCACTCAGCACATCTGGCTCAACAGTACCTAGGCAAACAAACATCAACATAGTGAGAAATCAATCCTATCCGATCAATGCTATCAAATTTTACTCTCTGTTTACCTTCTGGTTTCAGGGTGATCCATGAAACTATGATCAGTCCGACACAACAGACCAAAAGCAGAGACGACAAGATGCTGAGGAAAACCTCTAGAGACGACAGACTGCGAGCCATACCGACAGCTGCAACGCATAATCAATCAATACATCAACACACTAGCAGAACTTTTTTTTATTTTATTATTCACATTAACACCTGACTGTTGTTTTTTCACCCTAATAATTAATGTCTAATTAATTTAATCAATCCAAGTATTTAAAGCACAGAATGGTTCCTTTTAACGATAATTGCAGTACAGATCATATATGATCAATAAATGATTAGATATCTTTCATGTAGAGAGGTAACTTATTCCACTTCCTGTCTGCAATCAAGGGAACAAACTCACTTGTTTACCTCAAATGGGTTTTGGTGCGACAGACCTCTGAAGAGCTGCGCTCCGTTTCTTCTTCTGTGCTCTTCACAAACTGACTTGTTTGTCCCGTCTGTTCCGTTGAATCTGATCTATGTTCTGTTTTTTTGGAGCCGAAGATGATTAATGACTCATTATCATTACAGCAGTTGATAATCAATTCAGCTTCTGATAATCCGTCGTAATTTTTTTACTGCTGGAGCAATGACTCAGAGTAGATAAAACGCTGTCACACTATTCATGATATAATATATATGATGTTAAAGATTCATTGAAAATGTTAAACCTGTGTTATCATGTACATTATAGAATTAATAAAGTTAAACTTGACGATTCAACTCTATAAATTGTAAATCTTAACAATAATATTATACATTTAATAACATCGGTTAATACCATTAAATAGCATTTATTAACGGACCAACAAATGAATGTGTCAAGTGATCCATACTTATGGGAAATGAGGTCATGTTTTCACCCATGTCCATTTGTTTGATGCACTGTTTGTTTATTTTTTTTTAGATTACAAACTATGAATTAAATATTTTCATCATCTTTTTGATTATTTAGGAACTGAGACTAGAGGAAGGTTAAGACTTTCAAAAATCCAAAACATAATTCCATAAATGAGCGTAAAGAATGATTGAACATCATTTAAATCATTTATAATCAATGCATACGTGGATACAATGAAAACTGCCTCACCTGTTCAACATACAGTAGAAACTCTCACATTAACTGGCTCCTCAAGTCCTACTTGTTTATCAGAATCTAAAGTCCAGCAGCAGTAAACCTGTCTTGTAATCAAGTTTAATTTGGCCCCGCCCCCTTCTGCACTCGCCATGTCCTCTACTCTTAATATCAAACATTGATTTACATTCATATTTTCCATCTCAGAACACAAAACCTTTATTTTAGTTATTTCAATACTGATCATACTAACACTGATACTACAGATACTACTCCAGGTACTACTACTACTACTACTACTACTACTACTACTACTACTACTACTACTACTACTACTACTAATAATAATAATAATAAGAAGAAAATACAGCCATACACAGTACAACATAGTGAAATTATTTCTCTGCATTTGGCCCATCCCTGAGGGAGCAGTGGTCAGCCCCTGTGAATTCGCCAGGGAGCTAGGGTTTCAGGGTCTTGCTCAAGAACCCTACCGCAAGTAGACCCTGGTGGGATTCGTACGGCTCCCTTCCGATCTTCCAAATGGGAGATTGGAAGGTAGCCGATCTCCCATTCGCTCTACCCACTGAGCTACAACCGGAATAGTTTAACGTTAATGCTATTATTATGTGGTTATATAGCAGTTTACGTTTTTGAAGAGATTTATTTACAAATATATTTTGAACAGCTTAGCTTCTTTTATGTATATTAGAGTGTTATTAATCATCTATTAAATATGCTTTTATGTTATTACAAATATGAAACATTGCATGTACTCTATGAATATGTAAATATGTCTCGTGATGAACCTGAGTCTCCTTCAGCACATGAATCTCAACACAATTGGAGTCTGTTGTTATTTGGAACTTATTTATTTAAAAAATTGTTTAAAAAAAAAAGGTGGCGGCAAAAGAACAAAAATCAAAAATTGCTCCAATGAGTAATTATAGAGGAAATTCTGGATTACTACAGATTTAAAAAAGTTGCAATATTTTAATTTGCAAATAATAATGAGAACTCTGTTAATGTTATGAACATTATAGCTTAGTCAATGTTAGTCCCTGCCGAGACACCTCCGACCTGTAAACATAATTCTGAATTTCTCTTTCAAATGCAATGAGTTAAATGAAATCAGTAAGAGTTTATACAGTGTTACAATTATACATATATAACACATTTAATGTAAATGCTTTAGACATTTCTTTCAGTCTAAAAATAATCTTTGTATATTAAAAAGTAATTATTTAAACATATTTACAGATTTTTCTGTCTTTTTTCCTTTTCTTTCTTTTTTTCAGTGCTCAGTTTGCACCACATTAAAACATATTTTGTTAATATTTTAAACATTTAGAAACATTTACACAGATGAGTTGGTGAGTTTTCTGATATACTTAAAAAAAAAAGTTTTTACGGCCTTTATTAAGGCAAAATTGATTGATTGATTTTTGATTGGACAAGACAGTCAGGAGAGCTGGTAGATGTTCCTCACCGGCTCCTCGTCCTCATCATTGTTGTCATGGCGCTCTGAGAGGATCGAAAACAGGTGTGGTCAGACTTTAACAGGTGAAGTGTCTGTTTGCAGCAGATGATATCATCCTGGTTAAATACCTCTATGGCTACGCTGCTCTTCTCCTCTCTTCAGTGTGTCTCCCCCCTTAACCTCCTCTTCCTCTTCTTCCTCTTGATCTTCTTCTTCCTCTTCTTCTCCACACTCAGAGATGTTTCTGTATTGCTGATGGATGAAGAAGATGAATAATGTCTTCAATAACTGAAAGGATAAAACTCAGCCTACATACAGATACAGTATGTATGATTGATTGTTCCTCACCTGGTTGCTGTGATGTGGTGACGTGTCGCTGACAGATGGGAGGAGCCTATTAATGAGCTGACCAACCATTTTAAAAGTTGGTCTGTCTGTGGGCTCCAAACTCCAGCAGAGTGACATCAGCTGATACCTGCGAGGAAAGGTGGCTGTTAGATTTTTTTTTAAAAACTAAAAAAACTTTAAAGGTGAAATATTATACCCCTTTTACACAAGTCAGTACTATTTCTAACTTTCTTAATAAATTGTCTGTGAGGTTAGTTGGTTAAAATTACACTTCTTGATGATAAAGTCATATTCTCTTCCAACCCTTCTCTAACATTCCCATTCAGATCAACCAGATTACAGGTGAATGTCCAAACATGCCTCCCTCTTCCTGGAGGTGTGCCGAAATGGCGTGCTTCCATCGCACCGCTTGTGCAATTGCACTAAGAAACACAATACAGCCGTAATCATGCCGGAGATTTTTTGGGGGGTAAGCTGCACATGTGGGAATTGTGAATAAAAGTCCATCATTATATTTGTACCACCAACAACTGACTCTGTCTTCCACATTTTATCATTGCTGTTCATTTCCCAAGTTTACCACTCTGTAGAAAAAAATGAGGCGTTCTGGTCCATACAGCCACGGACTGAGCTAGCTGCTGAGCTGCTGAGCAGCTAGCACCCTGCACCTACTGTGGCTAGCTAGCACCTAGCTTTGGAATGATGGTGTACTCAGGAATATGGGTGGAGATCGTGGGAGGAGAAAGCCCAGATTGAGCTGAGGTTCTGAATGACTGGTATTTCGTCTGAGGTAGAGGGTTGCGATAACTTCGATTGGAACACCAGCGGAAGTCAGAAATCCTGTGATTTCTGATGCGCCTCTCACAAAAGAAACCATGTATACGTCTATTTTAACCACTTAGTGTGTCAGTAGTCCATCCAAATATCCAAATAAGTCATTAGAAACCCTGAAAAGTGCAATTTCCACCACTAAATATAGAAATAAATCTTTGCATCTGTCTACTCACATCTCTGCTGGAGCGTAGTCTGGCTGATTCATGTGGCGGCCATATTTTATCATTTTGTAAAAGTTTGTATCCACAGCAATGTTTGGGTAGGGACTCTTACCTGTAAAAAAAAATGAGAAGGGTCAATTATTTTGCTGTGCAATGCTGTCAGGAGCATCCACTCAGATTTACTAAATGGTGCTAATATCACAAGCAATAATCAATATTGGTCATAATGCGGGTTGTATTATGATTGATTGTGTTGCAATGGTTACCCAGAGAGAAGATCTCCCACAGTAATACTCCATATGACCAGACGTCACTCTGGATAGTGTAAACACACTGAAAGATGCTTTCTGGAGCCATCCACTTCACAGGGAGGCGAGCCTGTCAAAAATAAATCACACAGGAAGCAGGTATCAGTGCTGATGTCAAGCTGAAGAAATAATCTGTTGCTATTGAAACTATTAAAGAAAAGTCGATGGGGTTAACAAACATTCATTTATTCATTCATTTGTATTAAATCAAATAAATAATAAGTGACAGATTGTTGAGTTCAACATGAACATATTCTTATGGTATAAAATGTGAACAGCGTGTGACACTCACATTTCCCTGAACAATATAGCTGTCGTCCTCGCAGATGTCCCGCGCCAAACCAAAGTCACATATCTTCGCAACGCAGTGATCCGTCAGTAGGACGTTTCTTGCCGCAACGTCTCTGTGGATACACTGATAAACAGCCAAGTGGACAGAGCGAGCGTTGACTGAGTTTTATCACGGATGTCAAATGATAACATTGATTCATAAAATTGCATTATTCAACTTCAACTTTGCTTTTATTGTCATTCAACCTGTACAAAGTATACAAATAAACGAAATGTTTCTCATGGACCAGCAAGCTGTGCAACATGTGTGAGTGTTACTGACTACGAGTACTATTGCTACCATGGTGGTACCTCGGTTTATGAGTGCCTTGCTTTAAGAGTATTTTGATTTACGAGCAAAGATTCTTCAAAAAATGTGCCTTGCTTTACAAGCGGTGATTTAATTTACGAGCCTTTTTTTTTGCTTGATACAAGGATTTTTCCTGATACGCGTGAGTACCTGTATCTCACTTGCTTCCTTTGTTCGCCCCAAGACTAGAGCGAAGAACAAATGGATCTCAGGTCAGCCTCCCTAGCGCTCGCTCTCAGTTTGCATCACACACTCGAAGAATAGTATCCACTCGCTCGTGTCCGCTTACGATTGGAAGGAATCGAGTGTGACAAAGTTAAGTTAGCCATAATCTGCCGGCTTTTATATCATTTATCATTGCTATTTGTTAGTAAAATTACTTTTACTCTGTATAAAATAACATGGAAAATGATTTTTATATAAATATTTTTGGGATATGGAAATAAATAATGGGATTTCCATTCATTTGAATGGGAAAATTCATTTCAGTTTACGAGATTTTTGTTTTACGAGCAAGGTCTTGGAACGAATTAAGCTTGTTAACGGGGTACCGCTGTACTAATATTATAACACATCTGAACACTGAAGACATACCAACATAACATCATTAACGCCGACAGTATGGCAGTATTGGAGACTATGTTTGAGCTATGATCATGGTAAAGTGACATTATGCTGATAAAATGTCTATACATATGCAGTTATGGTTTCATTATTTTGTGGGAACAGTTTATATTCTTAACTCTAATAGTGAGGACATTTCTGCATTGTGAGGACCTTTGTGCATCGTGAGGACGGTTCTGCAGTGTGATGTTATTTCTGAATTATGAGGACATTTCTACCTAGTGAGGACGGTTCTGCATTATGATGACATTTGTGCATGGTGAGGACATTTCAAGTGCTTTTGTGGTGAGCCAGTGAGGGTCCTCAAAAGTACCTATAGACAAACATGTGTGTGCATGTGTATGTGTGTGTGTTCTTACATTCCTGGTTGACAAGAAGTCCAGACCTTGAGCCACTTGGTAGGAAAATCTCATAAGGTCACTGACAGACAGACTGTGTAAATGCACAACTGAGTGAAAAACAGATTGGATGTTAATAAATGATTCCTTCAGTCTGCATATTCAAGTATTCAAGTAGTCTGAGCAAGATACTGAAAATTCAAATTTATCTCAATCAAAGATTCATTAGAATATAATAAAACATACTTCATTCATCCCAACTGGTAAATCGAGTGTTTAGTGTTTGTAGGGTTGATTATTGGGCTACTATGAGGTACTTTATACTCGGATAGAAAACAGTGGATTCTACGCTAGCCGACGGGGGGCAAACGCACTGCAAACATCATTTTGACACATGGGTATGCTGCAACCATTAATTTGACAACATGCGCATCCTGCAAATTAGGAAAACATCTTCATCAATTTCACAACACACACACATGCTGAAAAAAGCTACAACACAACACAATTAGCCATGGGGGCTTTGATTGATTCTTGGGTCATGCATTCATGTGAGTAAGAATAAGACTCTTAATCACCAATGCAAAAAAACTGACTTCAGTTGTCATCATGGTAACTTGTACGCAACGTTCAGAATGTCACATACAAAACTTATTAAAATGGCTGGTGGAGAGTTTTCAGCGAGTACACCCTGTTTAGTGTAAAAAGTTCCTTGTATGAAAGTGTTGTCAAGCACTATTGAGGAGTTAATGCATCAGAAAAGCGCTGCAGAATTACAATCAATGTATGACTTATTTCTATATTACCTCAGACACAAAACGTACAGGTGTGTTCAGGTGTTTACCAGAGTGTGTTTGTCCTGGACTGAGATTTGGATTCATCTCCTGATATTCTGAACAGCATGAAATGCCACTGTCACTGCAACGCACACACATACATGCATATGGTGACATCATATTGTCAAAATAAAATTAAAATATTGGTGTGATGCTTTGTTTAAACTCTGTGTCATATATATCATATATTAATAAAAATACACTAAATCATGCTGCAAGACATTATACGTACTAGTGATCTTTGCTATGAATGTTTTGATTGTTTGTTTGGCAATTGTATACCTAATTTTTTCATCTTATGTAATACAAAAAATAAACTTCATACCTCCTGAGTCTGGCTTGCTTTGAGATCATGTTCTTATAGAATGCTTTTCCCTCCACTTCGTCCACTGTCAATATGGATTCCATAAAGTCCTGTGCGTGAGTCCGCAAGAAGTTGAGTAGGTCACCATGGCTACAGTACTCCGTGATCATCAACATGGGGCCTGATGTCAGGGAGAGAGGTCCCATAAGAAACATGAACTGGGACGGCAGAATTCACCTATAGTGCATTGTACAAAGGAGGCTGAAGAGCTGCTCACAGCTGCAAAGATCTTAAAATCTTAAACTTGTCAAAGATCTCTTAAAGCAAATTATCCTTTATCTATACAATCCCCGGAAATAGTGAGAAAAAGTTGGCATTTGATTATCCTGTGAAGATAAAACATTGCGGTGTGTTGATCTCTTGAGTAGTGACAGCAAAAACATACATACTCCTCTGATTAATTAGAAAACTTTTACTGTTCACGACAGTTTGTACGAAGCACAACCACTCAAATGATCAACAGCACCCAATGACTTCCCGTCTGTGGCTTTAAACCTCAAATGCACTGGTTCCTACTGATGATGTTAATCTTAAAACCAAATATATTCTCAGGTTTGTAAAATCCAACAGGTGCAAACAGAGGATTCATTGATTACCATTTTTAATAATATTGTAGTATAACATATTATATACAATTATGAATACAAATCACATTTATTCACACACCCACACAGACACACACACACAAATACACACATATATATATATATATATATAATTAACACTTTCATCACCTCCTTGGGTGCAGGCTCCCAGCAGGTTCACAATGTTGTCATGGTAGCCAAGGTGGCTGAGGATTTTCAGTTCCGACATCAGAGCTTCACGTTCCTCAGAAAGAGCGCTCGCTGTTCGTTAACATAAAATAAATAATCAAATATTTCTGTTTGTAAGATGCAATGCTGATGAGCATGTTTATGATTTGTGAACTGACGTTTGAGCATTTTGACGGCAACCCGTGTGACATCATCCGATCCCAGACCGTACGCTGTTGCCTCAACAACCTTCCCAAACGCTCCAGAACCCAAAACAGCACCTGGCAGAGAGAAACGGGATATTATTTCTAAACTGCCGACTAAAAATAAAATAAACTTTTACGGTAAGAAAGTACACACTCTAGTCATGATCTTCATCTTGTGCGCAATGCTCGCTTTCCATGTGGTGGAAGGCACTTTTATTTTGAACTGTATGCAAAATTTCCTATTGGGGAGATCTTGTGGCTTATGTGGCCCAGAAAGTCTTTTTATAATGTGGTTGAGGGAAGTAAGTGGTCACAGGTTAAATTACTGCTTTAGTGTATTACATAATAAATGTAGAACTGTAATGCATGAAAAAAAATATACAATGAAAATGGACAAATAGTTAATGGGTTCATTATAGAATTTGTGCTTGTAATAGAAGATAGGATACTCTATCTTGTTTATTTAAATGGCTGTTTTCCCTTATAATCACAGTTTCATTATTTATGTGTTTTTTTCTCAAACACAGTTTTTGCTCCAAAGTGAAAGAAAATGTCAATTTTTTTCAATCTTTAAATGGGTTTTGCGAATTTCCCTAACAAACAAAGTTTTATTTTCTGATATAAGAGATTATATGAAACAGCCATTGTGGAATAATAAAAATCAGACACCAGAGACTGATCAGTTTTTCACTTATTACTGTTTTAAATGGTAAATGGATGAATTTCTGAAAATGTTGCAGTGATATCATTACATCATCGCGCTGTATTTAATGCTGTCATACCAAGGCGGAGTCGATCTCTTGGAAACTCCCACTTATAGTTGTATGGCAGCTGGGTGGGGTCAACGAAGGTGTAGTTGTTTCCATCAGTGCTCTCGATGATCTTCCACCGAATTTCATACTTTGGTTTCTAAGAGAAGAAGTAAAAAGTTTTATTATATGTATTTACTGTATATTAAATAATGCACACATTGGTAGATAAATACATTTACACATAAGATAAGCTAAGATAAGATGAGATAAGAAAAGAAGAGTAGAACAGCAGGGCCTCAATAGTCTCTCAATGAAGGTGAGATTCTGTTTTGTTTAGTATAAAGAATTTTGGAGCATCACATCATGCATCACATGTATGCAGATTATACTTTAGCATATGTTTTTATTCACGCCAAGAACTACTGGGATAAAAATAACCTAAATGGGTTATTAAGGTAAAACAGAGCTTTGTCTATAAGGGTCCAACGCATCCATAGGTTGTTTTGGGTTATTCTGACCCAGCATGCTGTGCTCTGTTTTATAATCACAATTGGGAGTAAATTACTGTTGTTAAGTAAAAAATAACCAAAATTGAGGTTGCTGCATAAAAATGGTGGATTTCACCTGTGAGAACCCAGACCCATTTGTCTTTCAATGAAAAAAATGTGGGACCTAAAACAGACCACAGAGAAAGCTTTTTGGACTTTAAAAAAAAGAAAAAGAGATCTGAAGCTTCACTTTTAGCTTGTACGTTTTTTTTCAACATAAATCAGCTTAACCGCCCTTTTTTTTAAAAAAACAGATAGAAACTTAATTGCTCAGATTTTTGTCATTTTGTGTAATTGTATTTTTTGCCATGTTGTTTTTATTTTCCTGTTGGGTTTCATAATTATCTATTATCGATAAGCTCAGGAGAAGGTATGAGACATTTGGACCATGATATATTCTTCTATAGATAATTGCTCTATGACTAAATCTGAAATAATATAATATTGATAATATTGTGGTTAAATGTACCTTTTTCCACTTGTAACAGACAATCAATAAGAGCAGGAGGAGGACAGCAGCAGCACTCAGAGCTCCAGTCAGAGCCTGTCTGATGAACTTTTGGGGTTCTCCTGCAGAACCAACAAACACCGTTATACAACTATTCAACAACAGAACAACATGTGCAGTCACATATGAGGATTTTGTAATAATCCAACGTGGGAACCATCTGACACTCACGAGAATGAAAGACTCCACGAGACATTCCCACATGATTGTAGGCGACACACTCCAGAGTGACATCATCACCAAATGACAGAGGAAGAGTCAGGTGTTTCCTCACTTCCTGCTCCTCTTCGTCCTCCTGTGAGGTCATATCTGCAGTGGAAACAGGATCGCGGGAGATTTCTTCACACCTGTAGAGGAGTTGAAGGTGAACATAAAGGTAATTTATTATATTTCATTAGATTTTGTCTAATTTCATCAGATTTTACTGTTTATATTTAGCGATGTATGTAATTTCCGTAACACGATTTGATGTGGTCAAATGTTTTGAAGGTTATTTATTTATGTCACAAAACAAATTAATTCCGTGATTCCGTATGTGATCGTAATGTATGTTTAAATGATTTATCTGCCAATCTTTGTACTTTTAGTGCGAAAGGAATGAATAAAATCCAGAGCAATTTGCACATCACAGGTGTACATACGTGTCCTGGACCCCGGGGCAGGTGTACCAGAGGATTGTGGGTAGAGGATATCCAGAACTGCTACAGGCCAGAGTGTTGTTCTCTACACTGAGTACAGCAATGGCAGAACCTGGAAGATAATTCTTTTTTTTTCATCATGTCTTTAATATAGAAAATGAAAACAGTACATTTTTAAATGTGGTAATAAATAATTTCTTTTGAAAGACATGAGATTTAGGACGCATTAATGATTTAAAATACACAGGTGGGAAAATCCCACGCTCACACCTCCATTTTTGAACATAACTATAACATTCATCTTGTGCAATTCTGATGAGTTTGGTTTACACCAGATGGAACGGGACCCCTGTCTTCCAAAAAAAAACCTAAACTTTTGATTCTTCAGTCAATATAAGTCTTTCCCTAAAGCTCTGATGGTTGTTAAGATGTATTTTGGCAAAATACATATGAGTTTTAAACATCTTCTGAGTCAGCAATGGCTTTCGTCTCAACACTCTCCAATGGATTCCATTTTTATGTAGTGACTTTGGAATAATGGAATTAACATTCATTGATTGAAGTGTGAGGGCGCTGTAGTTCCTTGATGATCGTTTGCTGTGCTCTTGGAGGCGGTTTTTGAAGTGGCAGTTCTAGGAAGCACCACTAAAGTTCCCACTCCTCTCCATTTGTAAATAATGTGTGAATCTGAGGAATCCCAGAGCTTCAGAGACAACAGTAGAACTATTTAAAGACTTGGTTATTTGAATCACCCTACTCGTCTTCTCTTCTGATTTTGGCATAGTGTGCTACTGGTGAGACCTAAGAGCCAATTTCCTGCTTCTGGTCTATTGAAGCGATGATATGGTTGAACAGGGCTGGGTGTCCAGTCAAGCTGGAAGCAGTTATTAATACAGTTTAGTAGTTTTATGGATTTTGTTTCTAAATGGAAAAATACTTTTTCCACACAAGTTTAGTTGGTATTAGATTTTGATTCAGTAAATACAGTTACCATTTAAAACTTAATGGTCATTTTTGCTTGAAAATGTCACATGTTTTAGTATTAGATTCATACAATAAAGAAAAAAACAGAATTGATGAATTACTTTTTCATAGCAACATGTACGTATAGGCTAAAGATATCACGGGGTAATCTGTGGCCCTGAGGACGACAAACAGGTTGAAGAAGAGGAAGAAGTGTTAAGGGAGGATGGAAGGTTCCTTACGGTAAACTCGTAGGTCAATGTTCTGTGAGCCATTGAAGAAAGAGTTAGAAAAGTGCAACGTGTATTGACCTCGATCCTCCTGACGCACCCGCCGCAACAACAAGCTTGCATCTGACCTAGAACATAAAAAAACCTTTCACAACAACAACACCACCTTGACATAATGTGACAAATAACAAATCATCTTAATAAACATGACATAAAATGTCTTGCTCTTTGACATAACATGAAAGGACTGTATATAGATTGTTTGGTATCTATGCACCTTAACAAACGTAAAGCACCAACAATACTACCTTAAGAAGGTGCAACAGCTCTTAGCATGCTAACCTGTAGCCAGTGACTGAGTAACTCTCCTCGAACACGGTGCTGTTGTCATTGTTGACGTTTATTGGTGTCGTCCAGTGGCAGTCCCTGATTGGAGGATAAGACTCCAGCAGAAATGTCAGCCTCACATCTCGACCTTCATACACCTCCACTGTGGTGCTGCCATTAATGTTAGCACTGCTAACCCCATTCCCATTCCTTATAGTGGTGCTGACATTAGCAACTAGTTCCCCATTCACTTCCAGGGAACTGCTATTTAAACGAGAATCTTGCAGCTCCACTGGCATGTCACTTAAGTTAGCAATCCGTTCTGCATTGACATCCAAGGTTTTGTTGAAAGCGTTTGCATGTTGCATCATTTGAAGGTAGATCATCAGGTAGGGGCCGTCTGGTGAGGAAGACGAAGAGACAAAGTAAAGAAAAGATTTCACATCAGCTCCTGAATGCGTCCGATACTTCTGATGTTGAAACTCATATTGCCAGCATTAATTTGTATTTGCTTTGTATATTTCAGTGAAACTTGTATTAGTTCGTATTATTAATGGTAGCAGCAGCATTTATTAATGTTCTTGGTGTCCACTCCGAAAAAATAACTGAATGTGAGTGGAACAGTCAGAATAAGGACAAAAAAGCCCTCAAAGCATCACTCAAAAAAGGCAACCTGACTCAAAACCTAGAAAAGGCCACAACACCAGCATTGTTAGAAGTTACTGAACATGTATAGACCTATATACATATAATGTAAATAAAGTAAAAAATATTTAAATACAGCAAGTGAAAAATTCAGAACTGTTAACTTAATTTCCACATTGTCCAAGGCAAAGTTAAAAAAAGAGAGCTTATGAGCCAGTCAATATGAATTCTTGTTTTCATGATGCCTCCCTGAGCCATAGGCTTATGATCTATTATCACTAAAGATACAACGCATATTCTACCACAGTTTGAAATAGAAACTTGGCTGATGCTGTCAAGCAATTTTCATGATTGACTCAACCTTAGTATTTTTCTATGAAATCAGCAATATGCTCAAAGATAACATCCCATATTTGTAAATAATTAAAATAAATACAATTAACAGTTTCTTTTAGCTCAGTAATAACCACAATTCATAACAATTCATGTGAGCTAAATTTAGACAAATTACCTCAAGGTTGACAAGTTACAGATGAGAAACTAATGTGACCCCCTAATGTGTAAAATAGGAACCATTTTAGTGAAATAATTTACCAGATAGATCTCCTTGTGTATATTCAAATGAACCAGATTGGATGTAATTAGACATATGATTGTGATGTAATGGTCAATAAAAGGTGTTTTTCTTTCTTTTTTTTTCCAAAAATACCCCCGTAGAGATTGAAATATCAACAAATGCAGTAAAAATGAAAAATACGAGTTAGATTTCCTAGGGTGGGCTCATATGAGGTAAACTTGGCCTAAATCGGACCAAACAGTTAGGAATTTTTGTTCAAATAACAGCAGGGTTTTTTTCCATGAAAAATGTCCCCCTAGTGAATAAAATAAGAACTATTGGAGTAAAATGATATATGCAAAATAGATCTCCTCAAGGAAATTCACATGCACCAGATTCGGACTAAAACGGACCAACTGATAAGAAGTTATGGCCTGAAATGAGATTGTGATTGTGGAGGTAAAGCTCCCCCTAGTGGTGGGAATATGGAACTGAACTTTCCCAAAATCCACATCTTCCTTGCACTAAGGTCTATGGGAATATAAAATTTGAAAATTACCCTTGAAATGATTTTTCAGTTATCACATTACCACGACGGACCAACAGAAATAAACTATTTTTAGGTTCTCTGTTTGTCTGGTACAATACTACAGATTTGACAATAAAACTCTCCGGCAGACATGGCGGCGATTATGATTCTTTAATACCTCAAGCTTTTGGGGGATAGAAAAATGTGCTTTGAAAAATGATTGTGGGATTGAATCTAATTTGAAGTGGATATTTTACAGTAGCTTGCTCGCTTATTTGCATTGCATAGGCAGGCATACAGATATATCACTTCAAAGTGTCTGTTAATGAAATGGTCCTACAGAAACTCATACGGAAGGTTTCATGCTGGAGCGTCCGCATCTCCACTCAAGGTATTTTGTCGCTAATAGCTACTCTTATTTCCATGATTGTGATTTAGTTTTTTTTTTTATCATGATATTGATTTTCTTTGGTTTTCACTTTTGGTTGAGTGGTGTTTCACATTAATATTATCTTCCTCACAGAATTATTTATGTTCTTGCCTCCGATTCATTATCTTGCTTTCACTGAATGTTCTTACCCAGAACTCTGAGCTGTGCTGTTGCTGTGGCAACTCCAGCTTCATTGTAAACTCTGCAGGTGTAGGTTCCACTGTCTTTCTGACTGACAGCAGAGATCACCAGAGTTCTGTTGATGTACAGGCGGTGGTTTCTATAGTATCGGCTGGCAGGGACGGTCAGTGTCTGTAACAAATAATCAACCAACGTATATAAGAAAAGACAATTTGGACACACAATTCACACAAGGTGACCTCTGACCTGTTTTTTTGGGTCATTCCAGGTTACGTTGTATAAATGGGTAGGGTTACTGGTCAGACAGGTGACCTCAAACTTTTCTCCTTCAAGACGGACTGATTCATCTTGACTGACAGACACAGAGGGAGGATGACGGAGCCCTGCAGACAGACAGACAGTTACACACAGTCAGGTAGCCAGAATGATATACAGACACCAGGTAAACAGACAGACAGGTCTTACTCGGGATCAACTGCAGGTCAAATGATGTGGATCTGAACTGCCTTCCGTCCCCCCAGCCTGCGCAAAAATATCGGCCGTTAAAAGATCTCTGCGGGTTGTGGATCAGGGCTCCTTTTTTGGGGTCTATGGTCACGTCCATGCCCCGCGGAAGGCGAGACCCCCTTCCCATTTTGCCGTCCTCTGATTGGAGGGTGAGGTTTGTGACTGACGGGTCGGTGAGCAAACACTTGAATAAAAAGTTCTGTCCTTCCTTAACATCAGGCCTGCTGCGAGGTGTGACGAAGACGCTCGAGGGGTCACCTGGTTCTGAGAGAGGGACAAAACAGATTGGGAGGTCATTTTTAGAATATGATACTATTATTAGCAGCAGGTGAGTCATTACTTGTCACATTAACAAGCATAAAAGAAAACAAAAAAAAGTTGGTTGAATATACGTCATTGTTTTTTTGATTTTAATTTAATTATTTTTGAATTTATGAAAGTCGGAAACAGGGAATTAAATGGAAACCGTGATATTTGGCAGCAGTTTCACATTTTACATTTTTTTTCATACCTCATCCCTGAAGGACTTATTTCTGTGTTGCAGTTCATTATTTTGCCTGATAGATTGTACGTTTGAATTCATAATACTTTCCCCAGAGGCTTTGCAGATCAACACGGACAACATTTGAGCCCAGCCTCTGACTCTGTCAGGGTGCGGGGCCAAAATATATCTTACTTTTGACATACAGATGGATCCAGGTGTCCAGGTGTTTCAAATTCCCGTTGGTGTAGCCACAGAGGTATTTCCCAGTGTGCCTGGGGTCTGACGGCTTCCCCTCTACTGGATTCGGCAGGCTATGGAAGTAGTAGAGACGGAATGCAGTGCTGGACCATTGGACCGAACCGTTACCATGACAACTGAGGCTGAAGTTGGAACCGGCAGTCAGAACCACCTCGCTTTGGTTTGGCAAGAAGTCAGAGTTCAGACTGATCAAAGGCGGCCCGGGATCTGTAGCAAACAGTTAATCAAATTAACCCATCTGAACACAGCAGCACTCAAAATGATGACATTTTGTTAAGTAGGCCAAATGTTTTAATACGCCATGAAATCCTATGTATTAAATATGTCTTTCTCAATAGCCATGGTTAATGCCTCATCCTCGGTGGCCCTATTGACCCCTATTGACCCATACTTGGCGCCTTACTCTTTGGAACATACATGCTGCCACTGGGCCACATCATAAACAGGTTCAGCCAACTGCACACATTTTTCGTCAAGAAATCCAGACTGAAATTGTGCACATACAAATTACTGAGCAGGACATCAAAGCAATAACATTTTAGAGTCCAAATAGCTCAGTAGTAATATCTTAAAGAAGAATGATCAATTTGAATACATCCGATATACCAATAGTATATTTTCTTCACCTATTTCTGACACATTTTGATATCTATATACGTAAATAACACACCAGTGACATCACACATGGATAATCAAGTCTGTCCTTCACCTTGCCTGCCCCGTAGGTTCAACGCAAAATCTGAATTTCAATAATGGGTTTCTCAAAGAAGATACAAAAAAATTGTTCATAAGTGGTACTGAGATTTGTTAAGGGTTTGTTTCAACCGGGTTCTGTTTTTATAATTTGATGTTAGATTTTTTTGTCTTTTAATACGGGACAGCTGTTGTTGATTGATGGATGTGACTGGTGAATATGTATGAGAATGTATTGAAGATCATGCAGTGTGGAAAAGAGAGTGACACACACACACACATATATATATATGTGTGTGTGTGTGTGTATATATATATATATATATATATATATATATATATATATACACATATATATATATAAACATAGCTAAAGTGAAGGTACAGTGGTAGGACTTGAACAGCGTTTTGCTTCTTCCTACACCTTTTCGGGCACTTATGATGGAAAATTATTATCTTTATTGGTCATTATAATACATATGTGATTAATTTTTCAAATATTCTGCCGTTTTAAATTAGTTGCACATTTAATTTTTCGAAGGAAATAAATACAATTTTATTCTATTACATCTCCCTTTTGCCTCTCGAGAGCTTTTGAAAGACCATCCCCCTGTCTCTTTGGACCAGCCTCTTCTGAGTGATACATAGTGACAGCAAGGAAGAAGAACAAAACAAAACAAAATCACTACCATTGGATGGATGACGTTATATGTATTTATTTGAAATCACATAAGGGATGATACAGCTGAGAAGATATATTCACAGTTCATAAAAGAAAAAGAGATTATAAACTGTGATTGAGATGGACTCAATGTGCTGTTTATGTCCGAAAATCAAATCAAGAAATCAAATCTCATTTGCTCCAATTCTTGTTTTTCTTTAAATTGGTAAAGAAAAAAATATAAACACTGGTCAGCCCATTAAAAACAAATCATCTTGACTGAGAACATTCCACTGTCAGGGTAATGAGACAATCTCATTTATTGGGAGCAGCGACTTCTGCAGGAGCAAGGCATTTTTTGGAAACTTCCTGCAGCTGGTTGGCAATGCGTGACGTTTGCAATAGCAACGCCTGATGGCTTTCAACTAGCAGAGTTTGGTGACGAGCCAAGTTCTTTAGATCCTGCATCTGCTGGGAACCCTGCGGACGCAACGTCAGAACACGGGTTAGATCAGTTGAACTTGGTCAGTGATTGAGATGATGATTATGTGACATAGTTTAGCTCACGCCAGATTATACCAGTGTAATCCAGACTCATTAAGTTGAATCCGTTTGAGAAATCAGATGTATAAGAGAAAGAAATTCTGAAAAATCCTAATGGCCGATCAGTCTGACAACCTTAAACTGCAGTAAATCCGAGATTTACTAAACTAAAGCTCAAATAAATGACACGATAATCATTTATTTCTAGTACTCTACATTTATGGTCATATTTTAGCAGAAATGCCAGTAGCTACCTTGTTGTCTGTTCTATTTCTATGATGACATTAACATCCAACACTTCCTATATCTGTTTCAAAATAAAAGCATTCCATAGGACCACTCGCCTTGGTTTTTTCTTTTTTTTTTCTTTTACAGAATACCTTAATTTTGAAAGGGAAAGAATGATATTCTTGCAATCTACTCACCTGAGTTCCGAGTGTGCCAAGCAGTTGCACCACCTGTCCCTGGCCCTTGGCGACTTCCTTCTGGACCGAGACTAGCAGTTTCAGCTGATCCAGAACCTCCCCCCTCCATAGCGCCTGATCCGTGTCCTGTTTTGGCCCATTGAGCTCAAAGTCTGATATGGCGGGTAACTTGGCAGCGCCCGTCATCATGGACGAAGATGGGTTATCATGGTGATCACCTGCGGGCGGAAACTGAAGTCAAAACTTCAGAGCAGCCCAGAATGTTGTCTTGTAGGCTCAAACTGGTGCCACATATTTTGTTTATGAAGGATCTCGATTTTGAAGTTGACTACAAAGATAGACATCAGCCGATGAAAACTAAAGATGATGGTGAAAACAGTATTCACTTTGAATTAATTCACTTTTAAATTGAATCGATTCCTAGTAGAATGTTTCTGATGGATAGTAGATCAGATCTGAGATCAGAGTTTAACAGTGTAACAGGACAGATTTGTTGGGAAGCTGCATCTGACAGTTTAGACTCATGTCACAGAGTTTCACAAACAGAACAAGAAGTGAAACCACCAACATTGTGTTTGTGTGATAGTGTGTGCGTATGTGTGTGTGCGTGTGTGTGTGTGTGTGTGTGTGTGTGTGTGTGTGTGTGTGTGTGTGTGTGTGTGTGTGTGTGTGTGCGTGTGTGTGTGTGTGTGTGAGAGTGTGTGTGTGAGAGTGTGTGTGTCAGCAGTCTGGCAGCATCCTCCTGTTGCTGTTGGATGAACTAAAGATAAAGTTCAGACAGTTAAACGTGTGTTTGTCCCAATCCTCCAGATGTTTGTCAGTTTGTGTAGCAGCAGTGATTCTCAAACTTTTTTTCAATTATGTTCTCCTTATTGAATTTTTTTTTTTGTAGCCGAGCACCCCTTGATCACTACAAAACACGCTCAGCAGGAAACATTTATTTTAAAAGACAAATGAAAACAAAACCATGCCATCAGCGTCTACATTATTAAATAAAAAGAAATTCTTACTGACTCAAAATGTAGACGCTACTTTTCAACATTTACGATCCATCAGTCCTTTACAAGTTTTCTCTTCTTCTTTTTTTGCTAAAAGTGTTCAACTGCATTACTTTGGACTTTGCTGCCTTCAATGTCTTTTTTAATTTGCTCTTTTTACTTTCTCTTTTGATGGATACTATCTTTTATTTTAATACATTCAATATCCAAACATCCCTCTAACAGCGAAAATATGAATTTTTTTGTTCGCAGCGCTCGACTGTTAATAATTGCGTATAAAATGGGAATACTGAATATGAAATTTTGGGCATATATTTTCTTTTTTTAAATTCAACTGGTGGTAAAATTGACTGCTTTTTTTACAACAACAAAAACAAATCTCACATACCCAAAAGTATCCATGGGGTACATATAATCCAATTTGGGATACAGTTGTAACATTAGTGCTCATTTTAAAAGTAACAACACCGAGAGTCCTCTACTGTTATCAATAATTTTCATATTTTGATGTAGACAATCAACCAAGTGTAAAATGTAATACTAGATGCCAATGCTGCTGTGTTACCGATCACACTGTGTTAAGCCACCAAATTCTCCCACAGGAGCAGAGCACACCATTGGCTTATTCTAAATAGCAGAGCTGCTACTGGGGTGGCTATAGCTCAATGAGATATCTGCGGTTCGGTCTGAGCAGTTTATATGTTGTAGGTTCTTTGTGCAAGCCTCGGGCCCCTAAAATTCTCTTGCTTCTCCCCATTGCCCCTGGGGAATGGGTCAAATGCAGAGAATATTTATTTCCCCGAAAAGTCTGGAATATTATGGAATCCTCTTCAAAGCCCTGCAAGAACTATGTCATGGAACATTTTAAGATTTTATACCCACAAAGATCTTCGTGCGAGGAGGAACTGAATTGATTTTGGGAAAGATCGGTTCTATATTTCAGACACCAAGAGGAGTTTATGTATCATGTTTTAATCTAATAGTTCATATTTTACTCACTAGGGGAGTTCTTTGGGAAAAAAAAAAAATGTTTTTCTAACTAAACTTCCGATTTGATTTGAGGAGTTCAATCAGGGGGATTGCTTGTACAACGCATGGAATTGTGGACTATTCAAGTTTTCAGCTTTTTGTCAATACCCTGCATCATGTCATTGGGACAACTTATTATCATGACTGGAATAACGTGAGCCTGAATGAAATGGCTTTGTTCACTGAGATTTCTCCAACAGAAGCCAATCCTGCGCTCCTTAACCAATAGCAGATATGTGTCCATCCTGTTCAGGATACACCCTGGACAAGTCATGAACTCATCGCAGGGTCATCACATAAACAACACACCAATCACTTTCAGATTCCTACAGGCAATTCAGAACCACCAGTTCACCTTTATGACATGTTTTGAACTATTGGAGGTAGATGGAGAGCCTGGAGGGACCACGCTGAAACAGGGAGAACACGCAAACTCACGCTGTGAGCTGTGAGGAAGCATTCTAACCACTAAAGGATCTTTGACGACAATACTACTTCATCCTCAAATTCAAGAATACGTTTGGGGAAAAACTGTAATCGGCAGATAAATTTAACCCCTGGTGACTTGAAGGATTTAAATCTAGATAATCTACTGAGTTCACTAAACATCGCGAGTATCTCTATAATTCCATGAACCACTTTCTGAAGATATTGCGTAATAAAAAATATTCTGAATAGTTAAGTCACATCTCAGTATTGGACATCTTGTTCAGCAGCATCCTTATTAAATCACAGTGGGAACTGCCCAGTGGGTACAGTGGTTTTCCCTCAACTGGGTTCAAGACCAGCCCCTAACGCAACATGCTGTGGCATTTTGATCAAGACCCAGAATCCTCAGCTCCCCAGGCGCTTCACAGGGGTCGCCAAGTTCTCCCTCCGGCTCTTGGTCAAATGCAGATATAAATTTCATGACGTTGTACTTTTTTGCAACATGTGATAAGTAAAGTAAAGATTATTATTCCTGATGAATAATGTGTCTAATCATTACTATTATTGCGTGTGGAGGTAAATAAAGATAATGTGTAATGACCTTTGTCAAAACTTGTCAAATAAGCACTGTGGCTAACTTCAAATCATTCATTTTTATTATTTGATATTCTCAGCATACCTATTTACAGATATATATATATATATATATATATATATATATGATTTGCAGAAAAGCATATAAAAGAATGATCTATGACGTCTCTGTTTATTTATTGCAAAGTGAGCCATGGATTCTAAGAAATGAAAGAAGGATCTTGTTTACGTTAAAATATTTTTTTCATGGTGAAAGTACGAAATGCTTGGTAAAAAATTATTGCATCCTTGGTACTTAATATAAGACAGCTATTTACTTCTATTTACTTATAAGCAACAGAGCGATGGCGCCAACCTTCAGATCAAACATTTTAGATTTCATCTGAATTTACCGACAATGATTCAAAATGTACCCTTAAAGTTTTTTTATGATCAAAATGAAATGAAAACAGCCGAACTAAAGCTTTCGATCTGGCAGTATCTGACCTGCAGATAATTAATAAAGCCGCCATTATGAAGGGAGAATAGTTATATTTAATTTATTCGCTGACGGATCTCATCCTTTCCCCCCCCCTCTATTTTACTGTTAGGGTTTGTATGTCTGAGGTCAAACACAAACCTTTAGTTTATACCTACAAACTTAGAATTTTTGTTAATATTATTAGTACATATAGGAATTATTGTAAAGAAGGAAAGATATACATAGATCTCCACAGTTTGTTTTTTTTCAGGAACAAAAACTGATTTAATTCTAAATTGAGGAATACAAATATTTTCATCATAGTTGCGGATGAGGCCAAATATATATATATATATATATATATATATATATATATTCTATAAAACATCACCAAAGGGTGAAAAATGTCGGATTTTCTCAGATTCCAACATGAATATTACAGAGAAACATCTAATACAACTTCTGTGATGATAATTATCAGATTGTTTCTAAATTGTCTGAAAGAGGGTGATTTGTGAGTTTTTAATCTAATTTTCAAAATAATAGAAGCCATAAGAGAGGATTTATTTTTACTCATCTGGACTCTCTTCTTTTCTTCCCTGTGTTTCATTTTTTTTTGTTGTTGTTGAAAAAATCCTGCAGTTAAGAGGTTTCGTTGTCAGGGGAGGGAGGGGGTAGAAGGTTGCCGATGTGATGAAACTTCAGAGAGTCAGGAAACACATTTGCTACCAGAGACCACACACGCATACACACACCGGGATAATGGTTGGGGGGTCTCTTTACTTCCCCGTCTCACTTCTTCATTACGGAACCTTTGTGGGAGTGGTGAGGAACCGGTTTACGTGGCAGCATGTTTACATCCATTCCATAAGCGTCTCCTAGTTATAGGCAAAGAAGAAGAGGAAGGGATGAAGGTGACAGAAATGGAATACTAAGCTTATAGAAGTGTAGAAGAAGAAGAAAAAGTAGAAGTAAGGGAAGAAGAAGTGGAAGAAGAACCTGGGAAGAGGAAGGACATGATGAAGTAGAAGAGGAATACGCAGAAGAAAAAGAAAAGAAAGAGGAAGATGTAGATGACCAGCATGAAGTCTGAATTTTAATGACTGAGAAAAGAAAAAAGAAGAAAAATAATCTCGATTTTCTTTTTGCCGATTCAGTGTATTAATATCATATATTTGTATTTATTTGTATGGTTTGAATGCTCACCTTCACCATCCTCATGGCCTCTGATGGATATTTATCTGATTATTAAGTGCTTATATATTAACATATAAAACTCTCACATCTCATGTTTGCTTTCTCAATGATGTAAACGATCGATTATTATACCATAGATTATTCAAGACATTAAATCCTGAAATTTCACTCTGTCAGCATAATCACTCATGGAGGTTTTCACCTTAAAGTAAAGTAAAGTCTCTGGATAGTTGGACTATCATAATGTGACTCCTAAACTAATTCATAGTGACATTATTCAAAATAATGTCACTATTATTTTGATAGTAATAAAAGAAAGATATTTCACTGGTTGCAGTTTTCTCACTGATCGAGGACAGAAAGTTATGAAGATGCATCCAGTTTGAGTTCAGCACAAATTTGGTTTAACATTTATTCTTTGTTCAGGCAATTACCCTATTGGTAAATAATAACATTAATGAGCAGTAATTAACTGTTAATAATCATCTATAGCATTAATAAACAGTAATTATGTTATAAAAACAATATCTAATATTAATGAATTGCAATTTACAATTCATAGATAGTTTATAATGTAATTAACTGTTTATTAATATTAATAAAATATAGCATTAATAAACTGTAATTGACTTTTAATAAACAATTCATTTCAACAGCTAATTAACATGGAGGAAATGGCATATAAATCATATTTATGGTTTTGTAAACCATCCACAGTACTATTATCAGTTTAAGGTCATTTTAAATAAATGTTTCTTTTTGTTTTTAATGAAATGTTTGTAATTACCTGAGAAATAGACACAAGGTGTGCAACCAACAGTTTTTATATTTATGCTAATAAAGGGATGGACTTTATTATCTCATTATGATGAGACCGTTCATCATAATGAATGAAGATAATTAATTAATGTTGCATTTACGTCTGTTTCATAAACACATAATAATCAGTAGATAAACATTAATAATGTGCAAGTAAGTTTTGTTTTCTGACCGTTTTGTGCAGAGCAGCAGCAGCTGAGGGCGAGCAACAGCAGCACAGAATTCACCTTCATCTCTCTCTCTCTCTCTGGTGGCTGTTGAAGTGAGACTGAGGGAGAGAGACTTCAACTCTGTCAACCAGCAGCTGGACTCCACCCATATCACCCAGACTCCACCCAACTCACGGTGTACATTGATCAGCATGTAGTCACGGGTTCAAGTCCTTAGTGCCAGTCTTCTTTCCTGTCTCGCATAAAACACTTGACAATAAAGTGAGTAAATCAAAATGCATAACAGACAGCTGATCATGATGCCATTGAATGTTGTCATTATATTCGAAGATGCTGATTATTTTTTACTTCGAAATAAGTCAGAAATGTATTTCTGAATGAATATTTGCACTCAAATGATTAAAGTGTGTATTCAAATAAAAGTAACCTTAATCCCTATTAAATTCAAATTCAGTTAAATTTGTTGTACGTCCATATGTAAGGCAGGTTTTGCAATAATTGTCCACATATATAAGGTTTCGTTCCGCCGGACTTACTGTGAGTAGTTCTGAGCACATTTTTTTAGGGAAGCATCTATAATGTCCAACTAATACCGAATGTTTTTCTTCCATTTTAAAGTTACCCACGACTATGAAAAGGCACCATTGTTGGAAAGACATTTCTGAAAACGGCAGAAGCGCCGGGGAAGGAATCTATACCAGTGTTATATATTGCAAATAGGAAAAACGAAAGCAAATTAAGAAAACATCTTCATCGACTTGATAGCACCTCAGCAGCATTTGGAGAAGATCCCTGTAAAGGCCACAATACATCACATTCAGATCACGCACTGCCAATACCACAACATAACACATGTAGAAAAAGACACTGCAAATACAACACGATGGAAGTGTTTCCAGAGGGCATTTAATTGTGATGCACACATCGGGACACACTTTTCCTGACCATGGCTTGAGACTGACACGACTTGAATGGCCGATCCGTTAGTGATGTCGGTAATTGAGCTATGTTGAATCATCTGATCACAAAGTAAGAATAAACCTTGTGTTGTGTTATTTGCAGCTGGTTTTCCTAAGTTGTTGTGTTGTTGTATTTGCAGAACGTTCTCCAAATGCTGTGGATGTGTTGCCGAATTGATGAAAATGTTTATTTCTAAATCGCTTGGTTTTTTGTCTATTTGCATATGTTTTCTAAAGTTGGGGTGCATTTATTCCCGTTTGCCACTGTAGTCATAGATCCAGAGGGTCAACAGACCTGGTCGACCTCATATAACGGTTCCAACCATTGGCCCCCATAATACAAACACTCTTCATTCAGTCAAATCAAGCGTGAGATTGTATCTTTCGATTGTCTATTTAAATCATTGTAATTTCCTAAATGCTTTTTATGTTCTTTTATGATGTTTTGTATGTTGTTTTAATGCATTTTATGTTCCAGTTTTGCACGTTGCAAAATAATAATAATAGGAACTTTATTGTCATTACATGCAACGAGATTGAGATCTCACTATGGTGCAAAAATATCAATATACATCAATAACTAATAAATGATTTAACATAGTCACCACATACACAACAAGGCTCTGCAATACTAAATAGGAACTAAAGTATTAAAATAATCCAGTGATGTACAGAGTAATCTAAAAGAGGGACAGTTAGGCCTGGTGATGTGGCACTTGAGAAATAATGTTTCTCTTCTCACTCTTTTTCTTTAAAAACTACATTCAATAAAGATAATCGTTTTTATCTAATAAGGGATGGAATATGGTTGCTATTTTCATAAGATACCAACTTCCAATTTGAAAAATAAAAACTGCAGAGTTTTCTTTTTTCAGTAGAGATGTTTACTTAACAAATTTTCACCAGGCAGAGAATGGTATGAAAAATGTAATCTGGGAATTAACAAGTAACTAAAGCTGAAAGACAACATAGTAAAAAAGTAACATTTTTTCCTCTTAGATGTAATGCAGCATAACAACATATTTTAAATGCAAATATGCGGGGGGAAATCATAACTACATTTAATTTTTATATGTAAAGTAGTTGAGTAAATGTACTTTGTTACATTCCGCCAGTGTCGATGAACCTTTCTGATTTCTAAGTTTAATAAACGTCAAACACTCTTTCAGCTGATGGTCAGTTTAAAATGATGTTTTCGACTTTTCAAAGAAAGAGGAAGAAGACATTTTAGTGAATCACTTTGAGTTTCTGTCGGTTGGGGAAACATTTTCAAACACTCAGCATTTTCCTGAACTTTTCTTTGTTTCACAATACAGCAAGAAGCAGGCAGGCACAGACAAAGGGGTGCAGTCTGTTCTCATTTCTGCTACATAAACAAAAAAGGTAACACATGTATACAATGTGTACAATAAAAATACATGTATACACATGTATACAATAATGTACAAAATAAATGAAAAGCATAGTAGACTGATAGAAAAAATAATAATAATATCTACAGACAATTAAAAGCATAATCAAAATAAATGGTGGAACCCTTGACTTGATTTACAAATACTTTAAAAGGAGTGACAAGACATACAAACTTAATCCCAACCTCTTTCCATAAGTCATCACGAAGAACAGGCTCCCACGTTTTTTAATCTTTCACGCAGTCAGAATCCTTTATTCTAGCTCCTTTGTCAACATGCAAAATGTATGTGAATATATACATTATATATATGTATGAATATAAATAAACAAGATGGATGGAAATACAGTTTTTCGCAAACATTGAAATACATTTCCACAAACTATGGCTCAATTTCTCAAAACTTTTGACACAAACTGAAAAGAGTTCTGTTCAAAGGAAATAAACGGAAGACTTAAATCATCCCAGATCTGGATGAATGAAACATTCCAGTTGAAAATCTTTACAATAATTTGTTGAACACAAAATAGCGTAAGAACGATGAATGGAAACCAAAATCCTGAACACGCTGAGGACTGGATTCGGAATCTTACTCAAAATCAAAGTGGAAAAATTTGATCCCAAGCTGATCCAACTTTTATGAATTTCCTCAAGACAACTCATAATGTGGCTCAACAGTGTGTATGGCCTCCACGTGGATCAGGACGTCAGTCAGCTCCTGGACAGTCTGTGGTGCGACGTGTCGGCGTTGGATGCAACAATACATGATGTCCCAGAAGTGCATGATTGGATTCAGTCAATAGCATCAATGCCTTCCTCATCCAAGAACCACCGACACACCCCAGCCACATGAGGCCGGGTATTGTCATTCACCAGAAAGAACCCAGTGCCCACTGCAGCCGCAGGGGTCTGAGGATCTCATTAAACTTTAAATAAAATAAACAAGCCAAGAAAGGCGTTTAGCATTAAATACAGGCATTAACTACTATAAAAAGGAATTCACAGTGAGAAAACACTTCCATCTAGTGGCTAAGGGGTTTCAATTATAAGTGATAAATGGGAATATTAATGCTTTAAATGGTAAGTAAGAAGATTAAAATGTTCAGCCAAGTATGACATCAAGGGCAATACCAATAATGAAAATGTATAAATCAATAAGACTTGATTAACTTAAGTTATTTAGACAGGATTTGAAGTCATGTAGGTGAGCAGATGCTTTTCTAAATATTAATGGATGAGTATGCAGAATATAACGTTGCCACATAATTTACAAACAGCAGTATAAGCGCACTTGTTGCTCCGCGAGCTCCAAGTGCTCCCTCGTGTCTGCTGCTACATGGTTTAATCACATCCGCCTGCCAACACAAAAAAATGCATTTGTCTGTTCGCAGCACATCCCAGATCAAAACTAAAAGGAAAACCCACATGCTCATCGACGCACAAACATAAGAGTAAACAACAAGCCCGTAGAACAACACAACCAACTCGGAGAAGACGAGAATGAACTTGGCAGCTGCTCAACTACGACAGTGCCTGCGCAGACTGCCGATGACATCATGTGTTCAAGTGGAAGCAGCAACAGGGAATTTTATACATATTATATACTAATTATACATTGTGTGCAAAGCCTTATAGGTTCAAAAATACGTCGAATTGTTGTGCTGTAAAATACAGGAGGTGATGGGAGCTTTTAACAGTTGGCTCTGACTCATCTGGCAGTAGAAACAAAGCAGCAATGATGACAACGAATGGGTAGTGTTCTGTTCAGACTAAAATAAAAAATGATAAGTTTTGGGGGAAACTCATAACATCGTGTCAGAAATCCTGCAATCAGATGCAGATCCACGATTGTTGGACAGCATATCATATCATATTTCATTCCCTTCATTGGCTTCCCATCTCCACCAGGATTGATTATAAGATTTCTCTCCTCACTCATCAGTGCATCCATGGTAACGCACCCCCCTACCTAAAAGAACTACTCACCCCACTGACCTCAACACGATCCCTCCGTTCTACCCACTCATACCGCCTCCTCCTTCCCCGGACTAAGCTCAGCACCATGTGTGATCGGGCCTTCTGTTCTGCTGCCCCTCGCCTGTGGAATGCCCTCCCTGACCATCTGAGGGCTCCACAGACAACTGACACATTTAAAAAAGGACTTAAAACTTACCTGTTTAGCAGAACCTATAACTTTAATTAACTTTGCTGCTTTTTGGTCATGTTTTTATATTTTATTATTATATTTTTTTATTGATCCTTTTATCTGCTTTCACTTTTTAGCAAAGCAAATAAATTTGTCGACCTCTGGGTTTTCAAACTTGAAGCTGCCCTAAAATTCATCCGAGCCAGCCAGGAGTCGAACCTGGAATCTTCTGATCCGTAGTCAGACGCGTTATCCATTGCGCCACTGGCCCACACCTTTTGCACAGGCATCAGATAATTTCACACCTAATGATAATCATCTATTTACTTTTCAAAGTTGTCTATAATCTATACTTTCTAACTTGTCACTTCAGAAACCATGTAAGTTCTTGAAATGTTTTTATATATATATAAGTTATATATATATATATAAGTTATATACATAAGTTAAATATATATATATATATAACTAAGACGCAAAATCTGTGGTTTGTTCGTTCTATATAAACAATAAACAATCAATTAAATATATAAATTATGTCTAATAATAAATTTCCAGGTAATTAGATGTTTCACACATACACAGACCAATACACTAAACAAAACAGAACTTTCAATCTTACAAGTTTCTAATAAGTCTCAAAGTTTCTAATAAGATGAAAATATGATAAATGAAAATTACGTAGGCAACTGTGCATATATATAATATTTATTCAATGCAATTAATCAACATTTATTCCATAGAGAAAGTTTTGATGAGACGTGTACGAACAAAAACAACATAATACTTATTATAATTTTCTACCCTTGATTTTTTTTTTTCTCATCTAAACCAATCTTAATAATCCACCAAATGTTCTGTACATCCCCTAAAGTACATCCATTAGGGATTTATTGTTTTTTGCTGAATCCTATTCCATGGATCTCTAGTGCAATGGATAACCTACCTGACTACAAATCTGGAGATTCCAGTTTCGACTGCTGGTTCGGCATATAATCCTATATAAATATCAAAAAGATAATAATCTGACCACTACATAAATGAGGACTGTGGATGGCTCTTAAAAGAGCCTTTTGGTGGGATGTCTGTCCTTCACACTAATGACAGCTCACTAGTGTTTTTTTTGCTCCGGGGCACATGGCCTTCTTCGCTACCTTCTCAGGGCTCTTGGTGGCCTTCTTGGGACTCTTGGTTACTTTCTTGGGGCTCTTGGTTACCGTCTTGACAGCTGCAGGTTTGTTTGCCTTCTTCGGGGACTTCTTAGCCGCTGCGGGCTTCATGGCCTTTGGCTTGGCTGCCGTCTTGTTCATCTGCTCCACACAGAAAAACGTTTCCAAAGCCAACACGAGAGAAATGATGAAGGCTGTCAGTGTAGGGAGTCGATAGCGAACTAGTTTACCCTCATAGTGACGTCATGTAGAGTTTTGATGATCTCTGGATTTGCTTCAGGTAGCCTCCAAACAGCACCTCTTCACCTTGTCGGTCAGCAGCTCTCAGCGTCTTTCCCCACTTCTTTACCAGCTAGAAAGGTTGAAAATGAACATGAGCCCCATCAAAATAAATGTTCCAGTCAGCTCACAAGTTTAACTTAAGATGTGACGTAAAAGCTAGTGTCTGTTGATGATCACTTTGTCTTAAATTGAAGTTTTCTGGTAGCAGCAAACACACTGATGATGACCGAGTCTCGGGGTGCAGTTAAGCCTCCCAGCCTGGAACGAGTCATTTTCTATAAAGTTCAAAATGAATTGGATAAATAATAATTATTATTATTCCAATTAGTTCACGTAAGTTCCAATCCAGAATGAGGCCTCATTATTTTTAAAGCTTAATTTTGGCTCAATTACTTTTATAATCGCTTATCTTGAAAGTAGTTTTTAAGAAAAAGGTCTCAATAATTCAATCACTCATACTAAAAAAAAATCACAGGAAATATCATTTCCTGTGAGAAATATAATTTCCTGTGAGTAAGAAAGATTTTGTGTGATAAACTGGCCTGCCTGGTAAAATCATAACATTCATCACTTCTTAGTTTTTAATCCCTACTAACCAGCCAACAGTTAAAGCATCTATCAGATTCGGACAGCCTTCAGTGGAGAGAAAAAGCAGCTGGAATCTCTCTGAAGTGACTTATTCATACTTGTTGATAACATCTAACAATTATAGACTGTAAACTGACCAGCCTTAACATTATAACCACCTCACTAATAATGTACAGATCCCCCACTGGCTGCGAAAAACGACTTTGACCCACTGAGACATTTGTTCCACAAGATCTCTGAAGTTGAGATTTAACATCTGTCAAGATTAAGATATGAGCAGTAATTCATTTCATTAAAGTCTATGTTCAAAACAAAATACACAACAATATCCTTGATTATCCACAACAAAATCTTCATTGATTGAAAACTTACTCTGATTCGCTTTTTATATCTTGCAGTTCCAAAATTACTTTGATGCCTCATAAATTGTATGATAGCCAATCCGTGCCCCGGGAAATCTACATGTCGTAGGGTCCTTGAGCAAGACTCAAAAACCCCTATTCCTTGGCGTTTAAAAGTGGATGCCCACAGCTCCCTCAGGTATGGTTCAACAAATGCAGAGAAATACAAAACGTGATATTTCTCATATTAGATCATGAATACTGAGCTCACTGTAGTTTTTTCAAGTTGCATATTTATATTTAGTAGTAAGATTGATATTTTATGTTATTACTATGTGATAGGACTAATAATGAAGACTTACTATTTAATAGGACATCTTATAGACATGTTTAGATAAACATTATATACACAAAAGATGTGCAATAATGCAATTAGAGGAACAAACTCGGTGTGTGGTTAGAGTGACTAACTGGATGAGGAACATGGGATGATGTAGGATAGATCTTACAGTCAGCATATTGTTGTCAAGCTGCTGTAATGATTTCTTACTCAATATTCTGAAGATCCCCCCATGTTGAAAAAACTAACTTTGACCCACTAAAATGTTGGTTCAACAAGATAACTGAAGGTGTGATGTAACATCCGACTATAGGTTGCAGTAGATACTTAAAGAAAAGCATTTGTTCAAGGCAGAATTACCGACATTATCCTGCTATTTTTTATTTGGATTCATTCAATGGACACCCACTCTTACTCACGTTGCATATCTTGCAGTTACGAAAATAGTTTGATTCATAATAATTTGCTTATTATAATTACTTTCTTCATTATGGATATTACATGTGGAGCTACAGCATTATATGTTGAAAAATATTAACATTCAATTTTTGTGCAGTAAATAAGTTTAGTGCTGGAGTTTTAAGATAAGACTTACTTCATAGTGGATATTACATCTGGAATTATAATATTAGTGATGGGGTTTTTAAGATTAGGGTCTGTCACATCTGCATACACAAAAATAAGAAGTTATAGCAACAGCTGAGCATCAACCTAGTCGAAATGGAATTATAATGTTCAAAGATTGGTTTAGTTTTTCTGGGAAGGAACGTCAACTCCATGTTTTTTTTGTTATCCACTACTTTGGACTCCTGCCCGAAGACAGTGAAATGACGACTTCCATGACGACTTCCGTCTTGGTCACGGCTTTCTTGGAGCCCTTCTTGGGGGCAGGCTTTGCGGGTTCAGACATTCTCGATCGTCAGTAATAAGGAGTGGTCTAAGTGGTAGAGGGGGGATGAATAGATTTGGGGTTCAAATTCAAAGACAACTGTGTCGTCCCCCTCCTGTGATTGGATGAGCTGCAGACTCTATGATTTGAGGCATTTTTAGTTTGAGTCGGTTTCAAGCAGACTAGAATGAACACATTAGCAACGTCGTGTTAAAGTACTCTATTAAACATTCAGAACTTGGGAAAATGTTTTACATAAAACGTCCTCACAAACTATTACGTTTAGTCACTAAACAAATATGTTTCAATCCTAAATGCAATCAGTGTCACGTGGCTTGCTTTTTTTTTGTTTACCCAATGTACATTTATAATTTGGTTGATATAGCATTCGAATTTTCATTTTTGAACAAAACAGGATTAAATAATGTGGTTTTGATTAAAATCAGATTCGCTGTCAAGCTCGGTAGTTATAAAGATTTCTTTAATTTGTCTTTTATTTGCTCGTCTGACAACGTATTCCAGCTAAATTAAAAAGAATAGGACGTGTTGATTGCCAAGTGAGGTGACATGAGAATAGTGCTGTTCTCTCAAAGATGTGTGTGGCTCTTAAAAGAGCCGTTGGTTTTGTTGTTGGTGGAGATGTTTTACTTCTTGGCTGCCTTCTCGGTCTTCTTGGGCAGAAGAACAGCCTGGATGTTGGGCAGAACTCCACCCTGAGCGATGGTCACTCCACCCAGCAGCTTGTTCAGCTCCTCGTCGTTGCGGACGGCCAGCTGCAGATGACGGGGGATGATTCTGGTCTTCTTGTTGTCGCGGGCAGCGTTTCCAGCCAACTCCAGGATCTCAGCGGTCAGATACTCCAGCACCGCCGCCAGGTAGACGGGAGCGCCGGCACCGACACGCTGAGCGTAATTTCCTTTACGCAGCAGTCTGTGGACACGACCCACTGGGAACTGGAGCCCGGCACGAGAAGAGCGAGTCTTTGCCTTTGCTCTGGCTTTGCCTCCGGTTTTACCTCTTCCACTCATTTTCAAAAGCTTTCTAGAGTCTGGACTCAGAGAAAATGTGACCCAGTCAGTCAAACACTGGTTATATATACCCGATCAGCGCCTGGGGGGAGGTTATTCAGAACAATGGAAATCTGCATTTTAGCGGACTTTCTGAACTGAATTCCTCCCCAATCAGCAGCGGAGCCTCAGGCGGTGGGCAGCTCCAGGAGGAAACTCACCAATCAGGAGCCGGAGATCTGATATAGCGTCACAACCGGTCACAACCGGTCACACCCTTTAAAAAGCGCGAACATAACAGAAGGAGTCGAATTCAATTTTATCCAGGCAGATTTCGGCATAACCTAGAGGTATGCCGAAAGTTACATTTTGGTGACTTTTCGTATCACTTAGAATAATTTGAGGTAAATAATTATCCTATTGGAGTAGTGACCAAAAATAAAAATAAATAAAATCACAAATGAGTTAGCCGCGTGTCAAACATCATCTTTATAGTGTTTTATATTTATAAAATGATTTTATTTATTTAATCTTTTTGACCAAAATGAGATCAGGATTTTAATCATTTCAATATTACTTCGTTCTCAATTTAAATTAAAAACTAAACTACCAAATGAAGCAGAAAATTAATTGTTTTATATCTTCTTAATGAAGCTGGACTTTTGGATGGCAAAAATTTGATTTTGGATTCATCACAATTTATTTTTTTTGATGTGTGCAGTAGCTTATTAGTAGCGTATTAGTTATACTGTGAATCTAAAAACTATCCATTCAAGCTGTGTTTTTAATAGTAATAAATCATAAAATAATGTAACCCTTCTTAGTTAGTTGTAGAAACTTCTGGTTCTACAACTAACTACAACCAAAGAGTGGGAGGAATCGAAGAGTGATTGACATTAGTCATAATGGGATTATTCGTCGGCTGAAGCTCCATTCCAACAGAAAAACAACATTCTTTGTTAATATAAATGATAATAATTATATATTAAGTAATACATTTCCAAACTTACAAGGTTTAATCTTAATAGCAAGGGGAAAATATTATTCAATGATTGTGAAGAAAAATATTATATAACTATGAATGTCATTACATTATAGGATTCTGCAAAAAGTTCACTGTTCTATCTAGGCCAAAGCCAAATTACAACTTTCATTTAAATTGTTAAAAATTTTTGAGAATGCAATGGGCTTTCATAGAAAAGCACCTTGAGAAAAAGAATTGTTGTGAATTGGATCAATATAAATACAGTTTGATTGATAGAACGATTTCTAACCGGTTGTAAATCTTATCGCTTTAGAATACTTAATCACTATGAATGGACTTTTCCCAAATATAATTAATAATATTAAACTTCCTAGTTGGATATGTATAAACTATGTTTATATAAATGTGCTAACGCGCGTTTACGCTTGTAGAAATGATGGAAAAACATCAATACTTTGTTGGAAAGATTTTCAGATATGAAGATTATTTTGGGTGGAGATTTCAAAGTTACAGTAAATGACCAACTGGACAGACGGCCTAGCAGATACGTGAAAAACTCTTATAATTGATTTTATTGATTTTATCAAAACCATCACAAAAATCTTCATCTACCACCTCAAGAACATCTCTCGTCTCCGGCCATCACTCTCTAAGTCTGTTGCAGAGTCCCTCATCCACACCTTCATCATTTCCTGTCTGGACTCCTGTAATGTAGTTCTGTCCGGGGTACCCAACAAAGCCCCTGACCAGCTCCAGTGTGTCCAAAACTCAGCTGCGAAGGTTCTCACCTGCAACAGGCCCTGGCAGCACAGCACACCCACACTCATCCACCTTCACTGGCTTCCTATCAAATCACGCATCAAGTATGAACTCCTCCTGCTCACTTACAAATTCCTGCATGCTCTTGCCCTACAGTACCTCACCAACCTTCTCCACCCCTACTCTCCTTCCCTGAGGCATCGCTCCTCAGACACTGATCTTCTCTCCAACCCCCACACCAGTCTGCAAACATTCAGCGACAGAGCCTTCAGCGTCGCAGCCCCCACCCTCTCGTACTCTCTCCCCCCTGAAATCAGGAATTCTGCAACACTGGACATTTTCAAAAAACTCCTCAAGCACCACCTGTTCTTAAAGGCCTACGATCTCAATGTCCCCTCTACACATCCCGCCTTTTAATGTTTATTTACTAGTATCTTTTTGAGTCACCTCTATGTTAAGCGTCCTTAGGTTGATAGAAAGGTGCTATATAAGTCCAATTTATTATTATTATTATTATTATTATTATTATTATTATTATTATTTATTTGAAGCTGTGGGAGGTTTAAATCTCTTGTAAAAATGTAATTACAATAGAGAGAACTTCCTGTAAAAATTACCAATTTCCATAAATATCTACTCTTATGGTGGTCGTAAACTGAGTAAACCTGGAATAACCAGAATATACTTTATATAAGCATTTTTTTTTCTAAAGAGGTAGTTTAATAATAATAATAATAATAATACATTTTATTTATATTGCACTTTACATTTGGATCAAATCTCAAAGTGCTACAAAGTAAAAGCAGCTAAAAGCATCAATAAAAAATAAAATAAAATAATAACTATATAAAAACCTGACCAAAAAGCAGCAATGTATTATTATTATTATTATATTATTATTAATATAATGTTTTAGCACTTTGAGATTGGATCCAAATGTAAAGTGCATTATAAATTAAATGTATTATTATTATTATTATTATGTATGATAATTATTTTTGTCAGTAAGCTCTTTAACAAGGAGGGTCTTCATTTTATGTTTAGCAAATTCCATTTTGATAATAAAATGAGTATACTTCCCAGAGACTATTCTGTTGCTTTTTAAGCAATCCCATTAAGCTTTAAGTTTTTGATGTCACCGTCATTTAGGCCTAACATCCTCCCAACTATTTGACAGAGTTATGCATGGGAAAATCCAAACTGTTCTTCAGTACAAAAAAACAATAATGAGTGTAATGAGAGTTGATTCAGTGAGATATGATCTATTAGCCTGCTTCCTTTGGGTTTCTTTTTTTTTTTTGTTGATTAATTTATATTCTGATATAGATTGGAAGAAAGCATGGATTTCACCCAGGCATATTTTTTTTCTGACTAACAAGGTTTGAAAGGTGCTTCTTAAAATATTACAGTAAATGTTATTCGGTCAACTCAGCAATTGCTAAGTACGAGATAAATGTAGATCTACTATGTTCTATTTGTCACCGTTTTTTTTTTAATCAGAGAACGAGATAGCCAATTCAAATTTAAGATTAAAAGTATCTTATTTTGTCGGACTTCAGTTAACATGTCTACAAAGAAAGTGTACATTATCAACCTTTTCACCTTCGTAGTTAAAGTCCATATCCATTCCAGCAAATTTCTAAAAGAACCCAACCTTACTGTCTTCCTGTCTAGGATTAATCACTACATACAAACTGTTAAATTAAAAACCTTATGTGACGAGTTTTATTAACAATGTTTTTAATTTGTTTTCCTTTCATTTTATTCTCTACTGATATAACTTTTTTTTTCTCATTATTTATTTTTAATATATTTTGCATCAAGCCTCGACCATCACTAGCTTTTGTATTATAATAATTGTCATAATAATTATGACAATATAATAATTGTCAATAAAGTTTCTATAAAAAATAGAGAGATCCGCCCCTGTTCTCTTTCAGGTCCTCATTTTAGAAATATTTCAAGCGAGCTCAGGCAGTGGAGTTACTGAACATCCAGCATATGAACCGACAACATGAGCGGAAGAGGCAAAGGCGGAAAAGGACTCGGTAAAGGAGGCGCCAAGCGTCACCGGAAGGTTCTCCGTGATAACATCCAGGGAATCACCAAACCCGCTATTCGCCGCCTGGCACGCCGTGGTGGAGTGAAACGTATCTCCGGTCTGATCTACGAGGAGACCCGCGGTGTGTTGAAGGTGTTCCTGGAGAACGTGATCCGTGACGCCGTCACATACACCGAGCACGCCAAGAGGAAGACCGTCACCGCCATGGATGTGGTGTACGCTCTGAAGAGACAGGGACGCACTCTGTACGGATTCGGAGGTTAAACGAAGAAACTCATCAGTCCAACAACCCAAAGGTCCTTTTAAGGGCCGCACACCATTCCAGAATGAAGTTCCTTACATCCGTCTTATCAGATCATCATTTGTGTGGGCATATAAACCGTCCTCATTGTAGGCAAATCATTTCAGAAAATTAGCATGTATCTTAATTTTGTAGCTACAGATTGCTCCGCGAAGGATAAGTGACCAAACAATCACATTTAACCGTATTGGTTACAAAAACTCATAGAATTACAGAACATATCCACACATCTATGATCCATCTCATCTTTGACTGTTGTGACCAGTAGTGGCTATTCACACATATCGGCTGTTGTCGCGTCCTAATCCCACATAAACTATTAAACATTTATTTTCTGTAAGACTAAGGTATCCTCAGTTTAAACTGTCAGGGTTTAAAGATGCTACAACAGAGATAAGGTGCATAACTAGAGTTGGTGGGTTTGAGTCGTTTGGGACAGAAGATAACGAAGAAGAAGAATATATGATTTGTTAGCGTAATGTGAGTCCAGGTGATGTCTTGTTTTCTATTTTGAATATATTGAGCTCAGTGAAAGGTCATTAATATTTAATTGCAGTTTTAAGAACAGGATGTTTCCCATTTTCTAAGCTGATTGATGGTGTGTTGGTTTGTTTTTAATCACATAATATACAATGTAATCGTACATTGTGATGGCTAATCACAGCAAATCTCACAGTTGCATGTAGTTAATGTAACAAATTGATTTGTATTACTTTGGTCATTGAATAAAATTTGATGTATGGGCCTTCTGTGTTCCATATTTAATGTGCACCTGAAAACAAACCAGTAAACATTAAAATCAGTAAACTGTTGATATAATATGAATGTGTGATATATATTATGTTGCAGTGGCATATTGTCAGAATGAATGTTAGTATGAAGAACAAGAAAATTAATATTAAAATTGTAAAATATGATTAACATTAATAGTGTCTGATTGTTTCACGTTCTCAGGCTATGCTACTATAGTTCACTGAAAGAAACTATGATGATGTGATCACTACTAAAGAACCTTCTGAAATTGACATTTTTATTAAGTTCAAAGGCCAAGTCTAAGATATCCAATACCAGATTTACAAATATATAGTCTGAATAGATTTTGAATTCCATTATAGACATTTTGCTTCTCTCTAGTAGGGCAGTTTTGGATTCCTAGATATGGAGTGACAAGAAACACGTCTGTCCAACAACCAAAGGTCCTTTTCAGGACCACACACACACAACTCTAGGAAGAGCGTGTTTCTCAAGCTCAAGTATTGAGTCTACTGGACAAAGACGATTTAATGTCAAATGACAAGTAACTCCCCTTTGGTACAAAAACACTTTTTTTTAAGGTGAAATATATTGTATACATCTATCCCCATGTAAGATTTGGAGTACATAGATTATATATGTAATCTATATATCTATATCTATCTATATATATCTATATATCTATATCTATATATCTATCTAGATATATATCTATATATATATTACATATATGATTCCTTGGAGACAACTTCAGAACCGACTTCCAAAATCAGATGCTTTAAATACATTAAAAAATAATTTCACACTTTTAATATTAATTGTTCTTCATACTAACTATATTCAGTACATACTAACATACATCACATTTTCAAACAATGATCGATTACCCTTCTCTATTTGTGTTCATAGTTGTATTTATCAAGGGGAAAGATTATAAACAGCCATATATTGTTGAAATGACTCAGAAAACATGGAGATAAATATTAAGGCAATATTTTTGCTGGGTTGGCTAACATCTATATAGATGTATTTAAATGACATTCCGTTTTAAAAGAAAAATAAGTCATTCCTTAACATAACGTTGCCCATTTCATCATTATTTTCGGATTGAACTATACAAATGACTCAAACTGTAACAACCCACACAGTGAGCAGATCCACCAATCACAGGAGGGGAACGACACATTCGGATTTGAATGGCTCCTAGATATATACACAGTCTCTCGCGATAACTCAGCACTCTTTTGTCTACAGTGCCGAAGAGCAAGAATGCCTGACCCAGCAAAGGCTGCCCCCAAGAAGGGCTCCAAGAAAGCCGTGACCAAGACTGCCGCCAAAGGAGGCAAGAAGAGGAGAAAGTCCAGGAAGGAGAGCTACGCCATCTATGTCTACAAGGTGCTGAAGCAGGTCCACCCCGACACCGGCATCTCCTCCAAGGCCATGGGCATCATGAACTCGTTCGTCAACGACATCTTTGAACGCATCGCCTCTGAAGCGTCTCGCCTGGCTCACTACAACAAGCGCTCCACCATCTCCTCCAGGGAGATCCAGACCGCCGTTCGTCTCCTGCTGCCCGGTGAGCTGGCCAAGCACGCCGTGTCCGAAGGTACAAAGGCTGTGACCAAGTACACCAGCTCCAAGTAAACGTCTCTGTCTTATCAACTCAACGGCTCTTTTCAGAGCCAACACTTTCTCTGAGGAGCAGATGTTTCGTTCAATTTGATGGGAGTTGAGGGTATTGTATACAGTTTTTATTATAACTATTATTTATTAATAATCAAGTAATGCATATAATTCTATGTATGTGCCTTGTAATAGTTCAACCTACCTCTCATTCATGGCAATTGCTTAACTTTAGTCAAACAATTATACGAACCAATTTATCAAGTGACCGTCTTCTGTAGACAGAAGAGTGCTGAGTTATCGCGAGAGACTGTGTATATATCTAGGAGCCATTCAAATCCGAATGTGTCGTTCCCCTCCTGTGATTGGTGGATCTGCTCACTGTGCGGGTTGTTACAGTTTGAGTCATTTGTATAGTTCCATCAGAAAATAATGATGAAATGGGCAACGTTATGTTAAGGAATGACTTATTTTTCTTTAAAAAACGGAATGTAATTTAAATACATCTATATAGACGTTAGCCAACCGAGCAAAAATATTGCCTTGATATTTATCTCCATGTTTTCTGAGTATTTTCATTTTCCCCCTTAAAAAATCAACATCTATTCTTTGGAGGTTTGGTTAAAGTGTATTAAGGAAAGTTAACATGCTGACTTATGCACTTGTCAAAGAAACGACAAAGAGGACGGAAAAAATATAAAGCCTTCAAGTGTATATGCAAATTGATTACTTTTACAAACAATGAGCACAAAGAAAAGTAATTGATCATTACTATTCACTGTACATAACAGTACATATATACAACAAGGTCTTTATAGTGTAAAATCGATTCTGAGGTGGTCACCAAGGAATAGACAAGCAAAAGATAACCTATAAACATCTATATACTTCTAATCTTATATGGGGATAGATGAACGCAATATATTTAACTATGAAAACAAGTGTGTACCGAAGGGGACTTATTTGTCCTTTGTCTTTATGTAGTGGACTCAATACTTGAGCTAGAGAAACAAATGTTCATAGAGTTGTGTGAATGTAATAATAAAGGGGATTTGTCTAGGGAATGACAAAAAGAAATAAGTTAATTTCCAAGTTAATTTCCATGTTAGATTCACCATCATTTATATAATCTGAGGAACAGCTTCAGTTGTAGTTAGGTGGCTCTTAAAAGAGCCGTTGTTGTTCAAATAAAGGAGGGATGAGTTTAAGCTCTCTCTCCGCGGATGCGGCGGGCCAGCTGGATGTCTTTGGGCATGATGGTGACCCTCTTGGCGTGGATAGCGCACAGGTTGGTGTCCTCGAACAGACCCACCAGGTAAGCCTCACTGGACTCCTGCAGAGCCATGACGGCGGAGCTCTGGAAGCGCAAATCGGTCTTGAAGTCCTGAGCGATCTCTCTCACCAGACGCTGGAAGGGCAGCTTACGGATCAGCAGCTCGGTGGACTTCTGGTAGCGACGGATCTCTCTGAGCGCCACGGTACCGGGCCTATAACGGTGGGGCTTCTTCACTCCGCCGGTGGCGGGGGCGCTCTTACGAGCAGCCTTGGTGGCCAGCTGCTTCCTGGGAGCTTTGCCTCCGGTGGACTTACGGGCGGTCTGCTTGGTTCTTGCCATATTTCCTTGTTTCTCTTGACAGAGCAAGACTGTGTTTAAAACTACTACGGAGGCTCGCGCTTCTTAAAGGGTGTGACCGGTTGTGACGCTATATAAGTTCTCCGGCTCAGGATTGGTGTGGTTCTACCGGAGGAGGAGCTGCCCACCGCCTTTGGCTCAGCTGCTGATTGGATGAGAATCTGTTCAAAAACTCCTCTAACTCGCGGGGCTCGGAATCATTCCGATTGGAGGACCTAGCTACCGACCAATATCTTCTAATGCTATTGGTAGATGTATGTCCCGCTAGGCAATCCCGTATTCTGATTGCTCTGAATCGTTTCCGCCCCGCTAGCTCAGCAGGTATATAATAGTGGAGTGCGACGTATTAAGGCATATTTTCTTTAAGGCTAGACTTAAGAAACAATCTTACAATGAGCGGAAGAGGCAAAACCGGAGGCAAAGCCAGAGCAAAGGCAAAGACTCGCTCTTCTCGTGCCGGGCTCCAGTTCCCGGTGGGTCGTGTCCACAGACTGCTGCGTAAAGGAAACTACGCTCAGCGTGTCGGTGCCGGCGCTCCCGTCTACCTGGCGGCGGTGCTGGAGTATCTGACCGCTGAGATCCTGGAGTTGGCTGGAAACGCTGCCCGCGACAACAAGAAGACCAGAATCATCCCCCGCCATCTGCAGCTGGCCGTCCGCAACGACGAGGAGCTGAACAAGCTGCTGGGTGGAGTGACCATCGCTCAGGGTGGAGTTCTGCCCAACATCCAGGCTGTTCTTCTGCCCAAGAAGACCGAGAAGGCAGCCAAAAAGTAAAACATCTCCATCACCAACAAAACCAACGGCTCTTTTAAGAGCCACACACATCTGAGAGAACAGCAATTTATTTTCACGTCCTCGCCTTAAGCACCTTGAATCTATCAAATTATATTAATTGGAATTGATGTCCATTAACATTAGAGGGGGAAAAATCCAACTAGTCATAACCATTACAGCCGGCTCAACAAAAAAACTATTAAATAAAGTAGCATGATGGTAAATGGTGAGATCATTTGTTACCTGAACAATTTCAACCTTTATTTTGTATTCCTGTAGTCTCCCCATACTAGAATGAAGCCAAATACATAGATATGTTTAGGGGGTTTTCTTCAAGCCAAAAAAATGTGACATTGGACTTGGGCTTAAAGACCATTATTGGCCTTGAACAAAAATATCTACACTCAGTTGTGACTTTACTGGCTTATAATATTAGCTTGACTTTTCTAGACTATGCTCTCTCCTAAATATATTAAACTTTCATGTTTTACACTTTTAATACCAATGTGGTCTTCTTTACATCAACATTCATCCTGATGATATGCCACACTATAAGACATATTATGCATTATCATTTTTCACTTATACTGATTTTAATGTTGGCACTTTGAGATTTGATCCAAATGTAAAGTGCATTATAAATTAAATGTATTATTATTATTAATGTTGGCACTAACTAAGTCTAAATATGAACTAAACAAATAGCATAAAAATTCTAAATTGTGTTTGTTTTCAAGTATTTATTAAATATGATTTGGACAAGAAACATTAAATCCAGTTTTGGTCACGGAATAAAAATGTTAATTTCATAAACTACATGCAACAGTGATATGTGTCAATGATACTATATATGTTGATACATTTTGATCAGTAAGTGATGAAAACCAATGAAAGAAACAGTCAATCCCCTTGCAGGATGTATTATCGCTTAATAAAGATAGTAAGGATAGAAAAAATACCCGTTTTTCTCACGAGCAAATTTAATAAAGGTGGTGTGGTTGGTGCTGTTTCTCGACCTTATGAAGGAATTCTACACTGTAAGCCATGAAGTATTATTGACTATGTGGGTTCAACCTTTCATCAGGTGCCATAAAATGGATTGAATCTTATTTATCAAATTGGTCATAGTCAGTCAGAATCAATAATTAGCAGTCACCAGCTTCATCTTTCCACAGGTCTCCCGCAAGGATCCCTTCTGGGACCCTTACTCTTTTGCCTCTACAAAAATTATCCTCCATCAGTATGTTCCAATAACTACATTATGCAGATGATACGATGATATACACACGTGGTAACAAGACACAAGCGGCAGAAAAACTTAGTGTATGGTCCATGTCACAGCATGGTTAAATCAATCCTGCTTGAAACTCAATGAAACCAAAACAGTGACTATGGTTCTTCTCAATATCAAATAGCTCCATTGTAGAACCAGATGTTTATGTCTTAGGAGAAATAGTACAAGTTGTACTCGAATATAAATACCTTGGGGTCTTAATAGACTCCAAACTAACTTTTAAATCAAAGGTGAAAAGTGTCTGCAATAGCTCTAATTTCCGTTTCAGAAGGTCGTACTTATCAATTATCCAATCTGGTCATGTAACATATCAACTACTGTTGAACAATTTGGTCACAGACAAACACAACTGCACTAAAACCTTTAGAAGTTCTGTATAAACAAACGATCAAAATTGTGGACAAGGAACGATTACGATATTGCCACTGAACAATTTTGCAAAAGCATAACCTCTTAAGCGGGTAAAACATCATAAAACATTCAAACTTGTGTCTAATAAACAAAGTTCTTGGAGGTCCGTCATCTCCTCCACTCAGCCAGTAAGTAAACAGTAGAACGACTTCGTATCGACTGCCAAGAGGTGCAGCAAGAGAAGACTGCATTGTTCCGCTCCGAAAAAGTACTTTCAGTCAGCGCGCATCTTCAGTCACAGCTGCACAGGAGTGGAACTCGGTCCCAGTGAACTGGCCTCATACAGTTTGTTCAAAAAACATCTTTGAAACTGTTCATGTTTTTTTCTTCTTCTGTCCGGGAACTGCCGATGAAAAATACCGTAATGGCTAACTCCGTTACAGTTACAGAATTGTTTAACAAAATGTCCCTGCTAAATAAACCAACAAACAAAAAAACTCTGTTAAAATTAAATGATCACTTCATTCTTACTGTTCGGCTACAGATTTAACTAATCACAAATCTTAATCCGTAGCTTCAGAGTTCTTGTGAAATAGGGTATTTTAGATTTCCTTCAAGTGTTTCATTGATGGGTGTGTGAATGAGTAAGTGAATACATAAATGGGTGATATGCTTGCAGTCAGCACTATAGCAGTTGATCTGCTCATGATCTTGTGACAAGTAATGATTGATAACTTCATACATTGTTCAGAAGATAACATTCTACCGAATGACCATACAGAAGTAGTTACGATATATATAGTCTCAAAAAATATGTTCTGTTATAATGGAATATGTAAACTCTTTGAGGAATTGTGTGCGGCCCTTAAAAGGACCTTTGGGTTGTTGGACAGACGTGCTTCTTCGTTTAACCTCCGAATCCGTACAGGGTGCGTCCCTGTCTCTTCAGGGCGTACACCACATCCATGGCGGTGACGGTCTTTCTCTTGGCGTGTTCAGTGTAGGTGACGGCGTCACGGATCACGTTCTCCAGGAACACCTTCAACACACCGCGGGTCTCCTCGTAGATCAGACCGGAGATACGTTTCACTCCACCACGGCGAGCCAGGCGGCGAATAGCGGGTTTGGTGATTCCCTGGATGTTATCACGGAGAACCTTCCGGTGACGCTTGGCGCCTCCTTTACCGAGTCCTTTTCCTCCTTTGCCTCTTCCACTCATGTTGACAGATTGATTTTCTGAATAGTATTACTCATTGGAGATCGCTGCTATATGTACCCTAACTGAGGACGTAACCGAGAACAGGGGTGGGTATATTCTCCTCTGGCTTGTCATGACGTTTCAACAGGGGCGGAGCTATGTAATTATAAAGGGAGGAGATTATGGGAGAAGGAACAAGAGAAATGTCTAACTATAAAACAAATAGACCATAATTGGATGTTGAACATTAAAACAAAAATAAAAAAATACACTTACATATAATAAAATTTAACAAAATAAATACATAACTAGAGGCTACCAGCAGACTCAATAAGAATTATTTAAGACAAACCACAACATATCAACTGGTGTCAATACCTCAATGGGTTTATTCAGTTTTTTACTGAAATCAAAATAATAAACGCATTAAGGTTATGGGTAGTATTGATTGAACACGACACTTCTTCTTTTAATAATTGTCTCACAACCATTTCAATCTTAGTTATTAGGAAATAAAACGTGTTACAATCTTCCAGTAGGCTCACAAGTTTAAATGAAGATGCAACATAAAACTGCTGTCTGTGGATCAGTTAGTTGGCCTTGGCTTTGTTTACATATTGCGAAAGGAGGGAGAAGTACAAACTTAACCCCACCCCTTCTCAATAAGTCATTTATTGGATGAATATACACTGCTCAAAAAAATGGAGGAAAACTTAAATAACAGTCCAGAACTCGATAAAGAAAAATTCAATGTGAAAATCTTTATTGATATAAATTCTGAAATTTGTTTAGTACAATATTATGCAAGAACTATCAATGGAAATCAAAACCAATAAACCATTAAGGGCTGGATTCTAAATCACACCAAAAATCAAAGGGAAAAACTAAAATCACAGGTTCTGATCCAACTCCAGTGAATTTCATCACAACAACTCATAATGTGACCCAGGAGTGTGTTTCAGCCCTGCATGCTCCTGAACCTGCTCTTATCTGAGAGAACAGGGCCCCATTAGAGAACCTGCCAATTCAGCTGTTCTCAGGATAATACCCGTTGACTACTACTACCTCATCATCAATCAATCAATCTTTATTTATATAGCGCCAATTCACAACAACAGTTGTCTCAAGGTGTTTTTCAGAAAGAGCAGGTCCAGACCAAACTCTTTATATAATTATCTATGGGACCCAACAAATTCCTCCTTGAGCAAGCACTTGGCGACAATGGCGAGAAAAAACTGCCCTTTAACGGGCAGAAACCTCGAGCAGATCCAAGACTCAGGGTGGACGGTCTACTGCCATGACCGGTCGGGTTTGAAAAAAAAAAAAAGAGAGTGAGAGCGAGAAAGAGAGAGACACAGGTGAGGAGAGATAAAGATGGAAAAGCGGCAAAGATATCAGCTATAATCGACTTTCTCCAACATCTCCACGGTCGGGCCGCGACAGCAGGGATCCCAGGTTGATAATAACATTAATATTAATGTAACATTTAGTGGTAGCTCATGGGGGAATACTATACAATAATAATAATAATGATAATAACAATAATCATCATCATGAGCATCTTATTATCAGTGGACATCGTGCAAGTCCACAGCAGCAGAACATGTCACCAATCATGTGACCTTACAGGGCGAGAAAACACAAAAGCTCCAGTTAGTAACATGCATTTAATCTATTAAAATGCATTAAAGTGAGAGGGATGTAAAAAGAGGGACAGTGAGAGAGGAAAAGAGAAAAGCTCAGTGCATCATGGGAGATCCCCTAGCAGTCTAAACTTATAGCAGCGTAGCTAAGAGCTAGCTTATACCAGCCTTAATTATAAGTTTTATCATAAAGGAAAGTTTTAAGCCTACTTTTATATGTAGAGAGGGTCTCTGCCCCCCGAACCCAGATTGGAAGATGGTTCCACAGGAAAGGAGCCTGATAGCTGAAGGTTCTGGCTCCCGTTCTACTTCTGGAGACTCTAGGGATTAAAAGTAACCCTGCATGCTGTGAGCGCAGAGTTCTGATTGGACAATATGGAACTATGAGCTCCTTCAGATATGTTGGTTCTGACCGTTAAGGGCTTTGTAAGTGAGCAGATGGATTTTGAATTCGATTCTGGATTTTACTAGGAGTCATAGATCGGAAGCTAATACAGGAGAGATATGTTCTCTAAACCTGGTTCTGGTCAGCACACGTGCAGCAGCGTTCTGGATCAACTGGAGGGGCTCATGTCACAAGTATGGTCAAAGACACCAGCAGAACACAAAACTAGAGAAGATTCATCCAGAATCTGTCAGGATGAACAGAGAAAATGTATCGTGGCCACCACCTGCAGAACCATTACCTTTTTGGGGATTGTCATACTTTTTGCCTCTTCTTTGAAAAAGAGTAACAGAACAACCATCGGGAAATAATAATTTCAATTCAATTTCATTATCCATGACCATTTTCAATATCTTATCTCACAAACAAAGAAACTTCATTATATTTGATTGTTGATTGTGAAATGTAACTAATAGAAATTTCTTTCTCAAAGATGTGTGTGGCTCTTAAAAGAGCCGTTGGTTTTTGTTGTTGGAGATGTTTTACTTCTTGGCTGCCTTCTCGGTCTTCTTGGGCAGAAGAACAGCCTGGATGTTGGGCAGAACTCCACCCTGAGCGATGGTCACTCCACCCAGCAGCTTGTTCAGCTCCTCGTCGTTGCGGACGGCCAGCTGCAGATGGCGGGGGATGATTCTGGTCTTCTTGTTGTCGCGGGCAGCGTTTCCAGCCAACTCCAGGATCTCAGCGGTCAGATACTCCAGCACCGCCGCCAGGTAGACGGGAGCGCCGGCACCGACACGCTGAGCGTAGTTTCCTTTACGCAGCAGTCTGTGGACACGACCCACTGGGAACTGGAGCCCGGCACGAGAAGAGCGAGTCTTTGCCTTTGCTCTGGATTTGCCTCCGGTTTTGCCTCTTCCACTCATTTTCAAAAGCTTTCTAGAGTCTGGACTCAGAGAAAATGTGACCCAGTCAGTCACACACTGGTTATATATACCCGATCAGCGCCTGGGGGGAGGTGATTCAGAACAATGGAAATCTGCATTTTAGAGGACTTTCTGAACTGAATTCCTCTCCAATCAGCAGCGGAGCCTCAGGCGTTGGGCAGCTCCAGGAGGAAACTCACCAATCAGGAGCCGGAGATCTGATATAGCGTCACAACCGGTCACACCCCTTAAGAAGCGCGAGCCTCCTCAGAAATTTCAAACCCAGTCTTTCTCTGTCGAGAGAAACAAGAAACTATGGCAAGAACCAAGCAGACCGCCCGTAAATCCACCGGAGGCAAAGCTCCCAGGAAGCAGCTGGCCACCAAGGCTGCTCGTAAGAGCGCCCCCGCCACCGGCGGAGTGAAGAAGCCCCACCGTTATAGGCCCGGTACCGTGGCGCTGAGAGAGATCCGTCGCTACCAGAAGTCCACCGAGCTGCTGATCCGTAAGTTGCCCTTCCAGCGTCTGGTGAGAGAGATCGCTCAGGACTTCAAGACCGATTTGCGCTTCCAGAGCTCCGCCGTCATGGCTCTGCAGGAGTCCAGTGAGGCTTACCTGGTGGGTCTGTTCGAGGACACCAACCTGTGCGCCATCCACGCCAAGAGGGTCACCATCATGCCCAAAGACATCCAGCTGGCCCGCCGCATCCGCGGAGAGAGAGCTTAAACTCATCCCTCCTTTATTTGAACAACACAAAGGCTCTTTTAAGAGCCACCTAACTACAACTGAAGCTGTTCCTCAGATTATATAAATGATGGTGAATCTAACATGGAAATTAACTTATTTGTTTTGTTTTCACCGGATAATATTGATTTCTATTCATTTTACAATCTAAATAAAGGTTAAAAATGAAACTGTGTATTGCAATATAGCATGTCTGATCTACCCAAAGTCAAAAAAGTTGTGTTAATCAATCACTGCTGAATATACAAAGACAAACTGATTGTGAACCATTGAGACAGAGAGAATCTAAAAGAAGCAGGATGAGGCACTAGAGGTGTGGTGGTTCACAGCAGCACTCTATTATATTATTATTAATACTTCAGCTCGTCAGGTAGATATAGTTCAACTCCTGCCACTTCTCAAAGCATAATCATTATTGATGAGTTAACAAACCTAACACTTCCAGAGGCCGTACTTTAAAACATATTTGCAAACAATGGTGGTATCAGGTATGTTACCTGTTGCAATATTTTCTCTGTTTGCAGCGGATTTGGTCACTGGCCATAAATAATTTTTGATTAATTCACATAAAAAACAGGCATCCTACTGGATCAATTCGGCATTCTGAAAAAAAAAAAAAAAAAAACCCGGAACGCTCAAAATCAATTGCTCAGAACCAAACTACCATGTTTTTTCACACAACAGATGTGGTTGCATAATCAATATGTTTTTTTTTTATGATTTATGAAGAAATGTGGGAGAGGACATGTCTTTACAGACGCAAGTTAACAAGTAGTCCAAACTGGAAAGAGAAGACCTGTCGGAGGGTAAAGCGAATGGCGCTCCCCCCCATTCACCTTGCCTGAGTTTACATCCCAACTCAGGCCTGCGTTAGTTAGGCGTTACAACACCTCGCTTACCAAATTTTTCAGACCTGGAGCAAGAACACCGAGACGCTCTACTCATCATTCTCGGGGACTTAAACAGAGCAAACCTCAGCCACGAACTGCCAAAATATAGACAACACATCACGTGTCCCACCATGAACACTAACACACTGGACAACTGCTACACCACATGCAGCTCTGGGACTCCCTGATCATTGTATGGTCCATCTCATCCCGTCCTACAGGCAGAAATTAAAATCTGCCAAGCCTGTAGTCAAAACAGTCAAGAGTTGGACCCACGAGGCAAAGCTGAAGCTACAGGCCTGCTTTGACTGCACTGATTGGAGTGTCTTTGAGGATGCTGCTTCGATAAATAATAATAATACATTTAATTTATAATGCACTTTACATTTGGATCAAGTCTCAAAGTGCTAAGACCTGGATGAGTAGCCTGACAATGTGACGGCTTACATCAGTTTTTAAGAAGACATGTGTGCCAACAAAAACCTTCTGCACATACAATAACAATAAACCCCTGGTTTACTGCCAAACTCAGGCAGCTTCGTCAGACCGAGGAGGAAGCTTACAGGAGTGGTGACAAAGTCCTGTACAAGCAGGCCAGAAACCCACTGACCAGGGAGGTCAGAGCAGCAAAGAAGTGCGACTCTGAACACCCGCTCTGAACTATCAACACCCCCTACCCCCATCACACCCCTCCCCACTGACCCCAGGCTTAGTACCTGTGACACGGAGGTGAGGAAAGTGTTTCAAAGACAAAAGATCAAAAAGGCTCCAGGCCCAGACGGCGTGTCCCCCTCTTGCATAAAAGCCTGTGCTGATCAACTGGCCCCCATCTTCACACAGATTATTAATAGATCACTGGAGCTGTGTGAAGTCCCTTCATGCGTCAAACGCTCCACCAACATCCCAGTCCCCAAGAAATCTGCCATCATAGGATTAAATGACTACAGACCGGTCTGTGGTCATGAAATCTTTTGAGAGAATGGTCTTGTCCCACCTGAAGGACATCACAGGCCTCCTGCTGGACCCCCTGCAGTTTGCGTACCGGTGCAAACAGGTCAGTGGATGATGCAGTCAACACAGGACTGCACTTCATCCTGCAACATCTTGACTCTCCAGGGACAAACGCAAGGATCAGTTCAGCGTTCAACACAATTGTACCAGGAAAACTTTGCTACACGGTCCAGCAGCTCCTGCAGCTGTAATCCACCTATCAGTGGATTACAGTAACCTGTACAATAACCTGGATTAACTCATTATACAATAACTACCTCCAACTGTCATTACTCTGACATCTTTGCACTGTCATATATATGTATATATAAATACATTTATTAATACATATTTAAATGTATATAACCTGTACACAAGATCATCTCCATTTGTTTATAGCTTTTATATTTGTTTATGGCCTTGTCCATTTAATTTAAAATTATTCATATGACTTTTGCTCTGTGAGAGCTCAGTTAACCGGAGTCAAATTCCTTGTATGCATATACATGGCCAATAAAGCTGATTCTGATTCAAGTAGATGATAGCGAGATACAGCAACACCTCAGGACTGTGCTGGTGGGAATATATGTGACCAGACACATTTTTGGGGACTGACCCAAATTATATCACTTATGTAGAGACATTAGGCAAATGTGTGCTTTATCCCTGCCTTTAGAAACCAGTGTTTTTCTCACCGAGTAAGACACCAAACGGAACGGAATCAAAACATACATTTAATTTACTTTGGGTGTTGCCGCTGATTGCAAATTAAAGATGGTCACTGTCATGGAGACATGTAGAACCACCAGCTAAAACTGTGGAGAGAAGGAAAGCATAACAGACAGATTCCAGCTAAAGACTTGATGCTTTTAGTAGTGAATGAGCCCTGGTATTACAACAACTACAGAGACTGGATAAAGACTCCAAATCTGCAGGATACTGCTTATTCTTCATGGAACCCATGGGTTGAAGTGCTGCTTATGTTTGTTGTGCATGTTAGGTTCTCCCTTTTCCTTAATTTTTGTTAGTATACACCACAACTCTAACTGAAATGATTTTAAAAAAGAAAAACAATGAATACTAATCACTTACATGAATCCATCAAACTACTTTTGACAAATTAATTTTTAAATCCGTCAAAAACATTAAGTTAATGAATCAGGAGCTCTTAAAGTAGGATGGGTGGTCCTTAAAAGGACCTTTGTGGTTAAGGTATGTAGGTTTACTTGGAGCTGGTGTACTTGGTCACAGCCTTGGTGCCTTCGGACACGGCGTGCTTGGCCAGCTCACCGGGCAGCAGGAGACGGACGGCGGTCTGGATCTCCCTGGAGGAGATGGTGGAGCGCTTGTTGTAGTGAGCCAGACGAGACGCTTCGGAGGCGATGCGCTCAAAGATGTCGTTCACGAAAGAGTTCATGATGCCCATGGCCTTGGAGGAGATGCCGGTGTCGGGGTGGACCTGTTTCAGCACCTTGTAGACATAGATGGCGTAGCTCTCCTTCCTGGACTTTCTCCTCTTCTTGCCTCCTTTAGCGGCCGTCTTAGTGACGGCTTTCTTAGATCCCTTCTTGGGGGCAACCTTTGCTGGGTCAGGCATTCTTGTTCTTCGGCACTGTAGACAAAAGACTGTGCTCGGTCACTGTGAAGGACGTTATATATAGAGGGGCCATTCAAATACAACTGTGCCATCCCCCTCCTGTGATTGGGTGGAGCTCCTTATTCTGCAGTTTGTTAGTTTTAGTTTATGATGTGATTTCAAACAAAATAGAATGAACATATATGCAGCTTTACGATAAAGAAAGGACTTTTATCATTCGGACCTTGAATTAATAAATAAATAAACAATTAATTAAAACAATGTACTATCAGAATTTTACGCAAAAGTCACGAAAAGTATGAACAGATGTTTCAAGTTTAAATGCAAAATTAATTATTCATACTAACACAATCAAACAAGTTGAATAAAAAATATACGATTTTCATTCATTTTTAGCAATATATGCACTTTTGTAAATATCATTAGATGATAAAAAATAAAAAATCCTAAATGTAATGTCCCAAATATATATAATTTGAATCCCGTTCATATTTATATTATTTGAACGGTATGGCGCGCGCTCTTTATCAGGGAGGCTAGCTACGTGTCTTGGGTCTGGGGCGCAGTCCCACGGTTCAAATGTTATTGAGACTATGTGTGATCACCACGCATTGTCCCCGGCTGATGGTTCGCGTCTAACACAAACTAATCCATGAAAATATTTTAATTTATTATGAAAAGTTTATGACTTCCTTCCTTTTAACTCCGTAAAACACGGTCATTACCAGATTTCCGTTATACTTACGCATTAATGACAATGTATAAGTTGAATCTGGTTTATGTATACAAATAAGTACTTTTCTATATTATCAGTCATTCAGGGTGTTGCTAAAGGACACTAACTTTGTTTCTGTTCTAGCAAAGCGAGATCGTTTCTATCTCCCTACCGACCGGATATCCGGAGTCGTAACCACCCTAAAAGTTCGACGAGCCAGCCAGGAGTCGAACCTAGAATCTTCTGATCCGTAGTCAGACGCGTTATCCATTGCGCCACTGGCCCGTGCGAGTAAATGTATTTTTTACCAGACCTGAAGGAAATTACCAAATTTAATCACCTGCAAATAACCGGAAATGAGATCCTCTGTTCCAAACCTGTCGAGTCATTGAGAATCAACGGATGTAAATCTGTGATCAGCTAAATCTCTAGTTCAGCACTGATTATAAAAGGGTTGGGATCTGCAACAAGATGATTGATAGAAATTACAAGCAGCAATGCTCCCATTATGGAAACTGGGATTGGATTATAATATGTATGATTTATTACTACTAAAACACGTATGGAATGTAGTAACTGACATAATAAACATAAACCACGATAATGAAGTATTAACAGTATTCAAGAGTGTTTCTTCACATTGTTACAGAAAGCTGAATAGAGTTTATACTTTATAGATCCGATGTAAAATAATATAAATGGGTCGTAGATTAAAATATCATATCTGGAGGGGGAAGGGAAACTGGTATTACAATTGAGCTCAGACATTTTTGTTAAGCACATGAAAGTTGTTTCAGCCAGCAGACTATTTAATATATCCACCTCATTTTTGCTTATAATCACCATGCACCAGATGTTTTTGCCCCAGGGTTATATTCACGTTTCAAGCTACATATTTAAATGTGGTGTTGACTCGAATACAATCATGTATGATCCAATTTACGGTCACTGTTGGTCATTAGTCTGCTGCAGTGGTATATGTATCATATTGCTTCGTTTATCGCCTTTATTCTATTTAAATTGAGTAAAAATAAAATATATTGTTGATGGCGAGGTGTAGTGAGATGAGGAAGATGTTCTCTCAAAGATGTGCGTGGCTCTTAAAAGAGCCGTTGGTTTTTGTTGTTGGAGATGTTTTACTTCTTGGCTGCCTTCTCGGTCTTCTTGGGCAGAAGAACAGCCTGGATGTTGGGCAGAACTCCACCCTGAGCGATGGTCACTCCACCCAGCAGCTTGTTCAGCTCCTCGTCGTTGCGGACGGCCAGCTGCAGATGACGGGGGATGATTCTGGTCTTCTTGTTGTCGCGGGCAGCGTTTCCAGCCAACTCCAGGATCTCAGCGGTCAGATACTCCAGCACCGCCGCCAGGTAGACGGGAGCGCCGGCACCGACACGCTGAGCGTAGTTTCCTTTACGCAGCAGTCTGTGGACACGACCCACTGGGAACTGGAGCCCGGCACGAGAAGAGCGAGTCTTTGCCTTTGCTCTGGCTTTGCCTCCGGTTTTGCCTCTTCCACTCATTTTCAAAAGCTTTCTAGAATCTGGACTCAGAGAAAATGTGACCCAGTCAGTCACACACTGCTTTTATATACCCGATCAGCGCCTGGGGGGAGGTTATTCAGAACAATAGAAATCTGCATTTTAGCGGACTTTCTGAACTGAATTCCTCTCCAATCAGCAGCGGAGCCTCAGGCGCTGGGCAGCTCCAGGAGGAAACTCACCAATCAGGAGCCGGAGATCTGATATAGCGTCACAACCGGTCACACCCTTTAAAAAGCGCGAACCTCCGCGGTAATTTTAAACCCAGTCTTTCTGTGTCGAAAGAAACAAGAAACTATGGCAAGAACCAAGCAGACCGCCCGTAAATCCACCGGAGGCAAAGCTCCCAGGAAGCAGCTGGCCACCAAGGCTGCTCGTAAGAGCGCCCCCGCCACCGGCGGAGTGAAGAAGCCCCACCGTTATAGGCCCGGTACCGTGGCGCTGAGAGAGATCCGTCGCTACCAGAAGTCCACCGAGCTGCTGATCCGTAAGCTGCCCTTCCAGCGTCTGGTGAGAGAGATCGCTCAGGACTTCAAGACCGATTTGCGCTTCCAGAGCTCCGCCGTCATGGCTCTGCAGGAGTCCAGTGAGGCTTACCTGGTGGGTCTGTTCGAGGACACCAACCTGTGCGCCATCCACGCCAAGAGGGTCACCATCATGCCCAAAGACATCCAGCTGGCCCGCCGCATCCGCGGAGAGAGAGCTTAAAATGATCCCTCTTTTATTTGACCACCAACAACAACAACGGCTCTTTTAAGAGCCACCTAACTACACAACTGAAGCTGTTCCGTATTTTATAAACGTTTTACATAATCTTTATTTATTTTTTATCAAGAAGATTATTATATAAGTGTAAAATACTTCACAGTACATGAATTCATATTAAATTGCTGACAACTCTCTTCAATGAGTTGGGTTCTGTTTTCATTCTCACTCAGAAACTCCTCTCGTTTATAGGATATAAAGTATCACAAGAATAAACAAAGCCGAAGCTCTTATCGCGATGACGACTGTCTCACTCACTAAGTACAGTGATTAACACACTTAGAATATCAAAGCCCCTCTCCAATGATACATATCCTGTTTAACCACATGACCAGACTAGCTGACTCCTTGACATGGGAACATGATCTGGTTTGTTTCGGTTCTCTGTGTGAATGGGACGTCAATTTATCATGAAACTCATATGTTGATGTTCTAAGAACAAAGGTCACATTCTGCTGTAAGAACTCTGGCCTCTGCTACAGGAAACCTTGAACATTTTTCTTTATGAATAAATAGTGCAAAGACAGGCATTATTTCATCAGATCATACACATCACTTCTCACTGGGAAATCTGAAGTTTGCACACTAGTGGTTAAATATAAACTACTGCTATAGATCCTGTCATCTTCTTGCAATTGGAATCTTCTGCAATGCTATTGGGTGTTTGACATTTTCATCCTTTACAGCGCTTCATGAATTGAGTTCCGTAATAAACGGAATAGTTACTCCTTATACTGTCAACCAACATTGTAATTTTCTATACTCAAGTAATCCTAACCTCCACCCAGGAGGTTATGTTTACACTCCTGTTTGTTTGTTTTCCATTGTGAGCAGGATTATGGAAAAACTTCAGGACAGACCTCCGTTAAACTTTACCCAGAGGTAGGTTTTGACATATCCTAGAATTGATTATGGATGGCGACGGTTCAGAAGATTCTGGTTTCGACGCTTGGCTGGCTCATAGGACTTTAAGAACTACGTGTCGTTGGGTCCTTGAACCCGTGTTTGCTCCTCTGAACGTCTTCTGGGCTCCACTGCTGATCGGGGAATGAGTCAGGAATGTAAACACCTTATAGCACAATGTTGAAAATAAGCATTTTATTTCATATTATTTCATATATAGAAGTAAGAGTAAATATTAATAATTTTCTTGTCCTTCCTTCGGCGCATAATTGTAAGGTTACATCTAAAATACTGGATCATATGATTTTTTTTCTCTTTTTTTCTGGGTGACATATTCATAATTGTTCGGGTCTATTCTTCTTGCTGGTGATGCTGCATGATGTTTGTGTAGGGGCGGAGCTAAGTCATCTTCAAAAAGGTGGAGATGAGAATAGTGGTCATTATGGGATGTCAAACATAAAAACAATGTGTGTTTCTCTGGGGAAAAAAAAGGATATATTTTAGCTTCATCACATGATCGACATCAGCTGGAATTCAGGCAGTGGTGAAACAAGGATCCGTTCATCCAATAATCTCTCCTAGAATATGAATTCGCCTGTCAGTTTTTTCAATTTCATTTTGTTCTATTCCAGCAGCTGCACCAACAACGTGTGTGACTGTGTGTGTGTGTGTGACAAGTCAAATAAAACTGCAAAATGATTATTAGAAGTTTTGTAAAGTGTGAATACTTTTTTAAACCACTTTTAAATGTGAAGCCTGTATTTTCAGAAGTGCATATGGTAATCCAAAAATAAATCATATAAAACCTTTAACAGGGGGACTGTGAGAAAATTATTAAAACATTTAAAAAAAGATAAAGCTGCCATGAGACTGAACAAAGACAGAAAACATCTGCATATTACTTTGATATTTATTAGCAATAAATTCAGCTCAGACATTACTCAGAGCACTTTCATAAAATGAAGGCAGACATGAATTCAGATATAATACAGACATTTCAGAATATTACAAATTAATTTATGAAATTAAACTGAAAATGTTAATGTTGCAAGTCTAATAAATCCGTTTAATTTCAAGGAGAATAGTGAAATTAATATGATTGTAAAACTATGTAATAGAAAATATATTTACTTTGGCAGCCTTACAGTCAACACTGTGGGTTACGGACAGTTTCTTGCCTGCCCTGCTCAGGCAAACTTCAGCAGAATCTGGTGATGATGTCATATTTTTGTAAAATAATGATCCAACTGTTTGAGAGTCTGACAGGTGTCACGCAGGTGTCACACAGTCGATGCAGGTTAGTCAGCCCTCTGCTCCGCCTGGCAAGGGATACAACCAGACATGACAGACAGATTTAAACCCTTGGTCTAGTCTGGAAGGCAGTTGAATCTTTCACAAACAGCTCTCCTCGTCATCCTCACATCTGGAGGATGAAGCAGGACTCTCCACAGATTCCTGCCCTTCTGCTGATGTCACTTCCTGGGCTTGCGCTGCATCCATAGAATTTGACAGCTGAGGGCTGCAGAGGAGAGAGAGATCAGCATCGCCATCATCAATGACGTTCATTAAAAGAATTTAAAAAATGCAAGATCAGCATTGATGATGATTTTGCAGACTATGTACAGACTTTTGACTAAAACTTGATTTTATATCTAATTTTTAATTTGACGTATCTATAAAAGTGTGTTTCTTGTTTACAATAAAATATCTTAATGCTGACAATTATGCTATAACAATGTAATGATATGTTTTAGCTATGTAATAAAGCATTAATGCATTCCGGAAATATTTTCCCTGATCCTGGTTTGGGTAGGCTAGGATTCCTCACCCACCAAATAGAATATTAATCCCTCCCCTCCATTAATTCACTTTCAGAAGTTTAGCAAAGTATTTGGGATGGAAGAAGAGTTTCGGCAACAGTTTTTTTTCCCTATAATAATCAGACTACTCAAATCCCTGTGATCTCTCCTCAGACAAGAATGAAAACCGGTCTGGGCAGTAACTAATATTAGATATTATTATGTGTAATATTCAAATTATAACGTGCAATCAAAGCACATCAAGTATAATTACTATAATAATATTTGCTAGAACCGTAGTGTGCAATATTACCTTCCATGCGTCCATCCGGATTCTGTTTTCAAACTGTAAACCTTGTTTTAGATCTGAAATGTTATTATCATTATCTTCTACATTTGTGGTGATTTATTTTATGCAGTGTTCTTGTCTGAAAGTCTAACTCACAATAAAATGAATCTTGAATCTTGAATACAGTTGAAGTGATTGATATTGTGTTCTATGTTTCTACCTGACTGCGTCCAGCGCAGAGTCACAGCTTGTCTCTATTGTGACATCGGTGATTGGGATGATGAAGGTGCTGTGGGAGGGACCTGCCTCCACTGACTCCGCCTCCAATAGGGGAACATTCCCCTTAGGCCCAAGCCTTTCTGTAAAGGACACAGAGGGTGTTGAATGTCACATTTCTTGAATTCATCTCTCGATGGATAATGCGCTCAGTGATGAACTTTTTTCAATCTGACCGTTTGTGTCGGTCCGTCTGTCAATCGGATCTCCGGCATCTCTGGATTGACTCTGTCTGGATCGGACAACCGCTGGATTTTCTCCTTTCAGGAAGTTTTCAACTAGCTGTATGTAACACTGATAAAAAAACAAAAATGGTTACTGATTGTACAATCTGTAGCAGGAGCAGGAGTCGGTGGTTCTAAAGATTAGGAGGCAGAAAAAAACGTTAGACTCGAGCAGAACTAATTCTCCTGCATCAGAATCATGAAATCAGTGGGGACATAAACATTCCAACATTCTCACTCCTCAATCAGCAAAGATAGGATTTTATTTAATGGTCACTCTGTCTCTATATTTATTTAAGTTATTACTTCTTACCTATGGAAGAATATAGCAATAACTTGAGGAAAAAATTGCAATGTTTTCCCAAATCAATGTGCTAATTATGTTTTTAATTCAGAAAAAACATTAATATCTGTTTTTTCAGCATTTGCCTTACTGTCTCTTCGGTCACCATGTTAGCAGAATGCATTTTAGATATAGCATCTGAAATCTGTTATGCATGTAACATGAGTCCAACTGATCCTGCAAGAATAGCGCAATATGTAGCTGATCCAAGGGGGCTTTACATCTGAACAACCGGAAGATCCTGGGGCGTCTGCACAAAGCCTGCAAAAGTAATTATGTGAACTCCCCTTAAATAATACAGGGATCTCTTCTACTTGAAGACATGAGTTTTGTAACATGATTATGCGGACACACAGACACATGACCAAGGTCTCAAACCAAAACCAAAGCAAAACTGGATAAAACTGATCTTGACTGAACTAAACAAGCCTCTGTTCTCCTGATTTGATGCCTCAATGATCTGGTTTATTCTATCTATATTTTACATACAGGGTTTTTTTGCGGGGTTTTTTTTGTTCCTCAGGTGACTCCACAGATTTAAGGATCACATTCCAGACTCCAACCTGGATTGTGATCCATATAAGGATACGGTTTCAGTAATTTCATAAAGATCATAAGGATCCATCTAAAAAATTCAGCGTCAACTCTTCCGTGACGCTGTCATTGAATGAGGTAAAGTGGACTGTGCATGAGGAAAACACTTATCAGTACCGGATCTGATAAGTTCAATGGTTGTTTCCCTTTCACAGAATTTAAAGCAGGATTAAATATGATGAAATTGGTACCTTTTTGAAATCGTCATTCAACATGTTGCCAACGGAGACGACCAATGAGGAGAAGGAAGGTCTGGACTGAGGTTCTTCCTCCCAGCAGTGTTTCATCACATTAAAACTGAAGACAGAACACAAACTACTATTAGAGGCAGTTATGATTAAAGTCAAACATCCAGAGTGTGGTGAAATTTGTTTCTCTAATACAGACAAACATATTCATGGATCTTGACAGAGAAGAGCATTATGGGTAACTGTACCACCTTTATATGACCTATAAGTTGAGCAAAAACCTTGTGATGTGACTTTTGTGTCAAATATGTGTAAAACATGTGGTACTTATTTCCATGTCATACATTTATGACACAAGTTATGGTGAGTTATACGCATGTAAAACATGATGATAGTTGTATGTCGTACATGTCCTGAGGAGCGTGGTCAGGTCGGCTCATCCTGTATCCTGTCTTCAGAGCAGAGTAGAACTTCTGAGTCATGGGTAGGTCAGGGTATGGGCTCCCACCTGGGACAAAACACACAAAAAACTAAAGTCAAGCAGATGTGCACTGGTTTGGACTGATGTGTAAGAAGATGCATACTTGTTTCAGACTCATTTACCAAGAGAGAAAATCTCCCACAGCAAAACTCCGTAGGACCATACGTCACTCTGAGAGCTGTAAATATTTTGGAAAATACTCTCAGGAGACATCCACTTGACAGGCAGGAAGCTCTGAAATTATAAACATCAAATAAAAGGGACAAATTCATAAATGTGCTAATTTGGCAAATGATGGGCTGTAATTTTATTCCAGGAATAAACTGTCGTTCCTGACAGACAATGTAAAATCCCACCCCATAAAAAAAACAATCTACTTGCTGTACAAAAAATCCCCCCGATTGAACACCTCATATGAAATGTGAATTAATCTCAACAGTCCATATTGACTCAACCTAACTATTTCTATGAAGTCAGGAATGCTCTAAGATAATATCCCATTCTGACTCAGTGATGAACATAGATAGAGTTAACTATTTTACTGAGCTCAGTAATAAAACAAGACAGATGGTTGGGAACTTATGGAAGAAAATATAAAATACTGGAGTAGAATAAGATAGATAAAACCGATCGATTCATAGGCACCAAATTTGGACTAGATAGGACCAATGGTTGAGAAATGAAGGCACTAAATCCTTTGGAGATAAAACTCCCCCTAGTGGCAGAAATATTCAACTGACCTTTCCTCCAAATCAATCCAGTTCTTTCTCACACTAAATTCTATATAGATATTAGATTTAAAATGATCCATGAAATTGTTTTTGAGTTATCGTGTTAACAAAAAAGTTTTTGCAGCGGTGATGGTGATTCCAAAATATCCTCGACTTTTTGCGATATAATTATAACAACATTTTTGTTTGACGTTAACTGACGCTTCCTCTGGCGATGTAGTCGTGATTCTTCTTCAGATCTCTGGCCAAACCAAAATCTCCGACCTTCAACAGTTTCCCCTCACAGACCAGGACATTCCTCGCTGCCAGGTCTCTGTGGACACACTGTGGGACACAGAACCGGATCTTTAATAAACTTTCTGAAACCCCGACAACCGATATCAACACACTGAAGGTAAATCTGTAGTTTATTACTCCAGTATGAGTGATTTGTTGATTTGCGAACGTACATTTCTGGTGCAGAGAAAGTCCATGGCTTGAGAGACCTGGTAGGAGAAGCTGAGGAGGTCTTGAGGAGAAAGGAGAGGAGAGTCGCTGAGGAGGAGAGGCGCCTCCTGCTGGTCTGAATGAGAACGACAGGATAAATCATCACAAGAGACACTTTTTACAGATACACAGATCATTATTGAAACAAATTCATCAGCAAGAAGAAGGAAATTAAATCTTCAACTTATTATCTTGAAATTACTTAATATGACTTATCATATTTTACCAGATATTTGTTGAAGGAAACTTATGACTTTGGACCACCTGAACGTAGATCACTAACTTTAATGGTAAATACATCAGTTGTATTGATGAGATACCAAGTAGATTATTACTGTATATACAACTTGGACTATGGGAAATGTTTCAAACTGATTACAAAAATACTGAAGAATTACCGACTTTCTGAAATTAATATTTCGGTTGTTTTTATAATATGTTTTATGATATAAGATAATTGCTTTATCTTAAAATGTTTTTTGGGCAATCATTTTCTCAGCTGTTGGTCCGATTTAGCGCAAATTTGGTTCATATGAATCAGATCGAGGAGATGTATTTTGCGTAAATGATATATATTCAAATGGTTCATATTTTTTCTTTTTTCCCCCTTGTTTCTCTTTTTTCGTTCTACAAAAAAAACACTTTCTTTTTTCGAACACCACTTCAGATTTGATTTCAATCAGGGGTTTCCTTGTAAAACTGGATTGGGGGACGACAACATAGGCCTATTTTTTATTTTGATGATGCATATATAAGAAAATCATACATTTACCATCATACCAATGACAAACAAATCTTCTAATGAACAGTGATTGTAGCCTACAACAATGCAGCTGGAGCAACAATGCATTTCTTCCATCTTAGGGCCATTCCTGTACCAAGAGTTCTTATTGTGTGTGTGCTACATGAATCACCTGTTGGAGAGTACGGTGTCTCGTATACTGCAGGTTCGATGTCGACGTAGCTCAGCTCCTTCATGGCCACATACTGAACACCCTCCTCCTTATTCATGTCCATGTAGCCTCCATCACTGTCACTGCAGGGCGAGAGACTCTCAGTACACAGCACAGGGAGACAATTTTATCACGCAGCAATTTCCTACTAATGACCTACATCCGCCTCCTAGACAACAGGGAGAGGAGGAAAGAAACTCAGTGTTTATATTGTCAGTAGTCGGGTTAGATTAGAAGTAAAGCGGCACCTGTATCAGACCAAAACAGAATCATTCAAAAGTATCTCAGAAAGTCTATGTAGGGCAAAAGTAAGGGTGCCGGATTAACGACAAAAATGACTTTTTAAAAAGTAAAAGCAGCAAGGTCTGCAGTTAATATTCAAATTTTCTTTTTAGCAAAGCATCACCTTCATGACTTGATTATTGTTTATTCACTTTATTATAGAGTAATAGCACACTGAAGCAAAAACATGTAGGGTTAGGGATCATGTGGCATTAGACTCCAGAGTTAAACTGAATTTATATCAGCTTTTAATTTATTTCATGGAGTCATCATTGCCGCCTCCACATGCGAGTGCGCTTCAGATCCTCCATGTTAATAGGATAACTCACACTTTTTTTAAGCACGTAAACCTTTTTTGGCTCCTGGGGGTAGCTTTATGTCATACTTTTTGCTCCATCATTTCTCAACCGTTGTTCTGATTTAGTGCAAATTTGGTGGATATGAATCGACTTGAAGAGATCGTTCTTATATATATCATATTTTATAATAATATTAATAATAACACATTTTATTTATAACGCACTTTACGTTTGGATCAAATCTCAAAGTGCTACAAGGTAAAAGCAGATAAAGCATCAATAAAAAAAAGATATAATGATAATAATAATAGGAAAATATGACCAAAAAGCAGCAATGTTAATTATTATTTGTAAAGTGCATTATAAATTATTATTATTATTATAATTATTATTATTATTTTATTATTTCAACATAATGTTCATATTTTACTCACTAGGGGGAGTTTTTTTTTTTTACAAAGAACAACTTTTTCCAGACATAATTCATCATTTAATTATATGAATTCAATCAGTGAGATTATTTGTATAACACAGGAAATTGGGGGATTTTCAGGGATATACCCTTGCTGTCAGGAACGACAGTGTAAATCTAGTTGTAATTTCATAATAATGTGTTTAAACTTCTTGTGCCAATATGTCTTCACTTGAATTTTTATGTTATTTACATATGTCTGTGTGCGTGTGTGTACGTGTATGTGTGTGTGTATGCAAATGTGTTTACCTCTTGTTGAGTTCCTCACTCTGTAAGAAGGTGTGTTTGTTCCTCTGTAGATAGTTCACCAGGTCTCCATGACGACAGAACTCTGTGATCAGATAGACAGGACCTGCACAGACAGACGGGCAAGGACATTTCAAATATATTCTTATTATTATTAACACTCTTATCATGTACTGTATTTCCTTGTATTCCTTGCTTCTGCATTGTTACTGACAATCTCAGGTGGGATTGGTATCTCTTCATCCAGATGGAGATTCTTTGTTAAAACAGTTCCACTTTGTATTCCTGATGTTTTTGTCTTCGCTGCCGAGCAACAACATTTTTTTTAGAGTGCGTCAGTACCACAGCCGGGAATGATTTTAAATATGCTTTTGGAATAAAAATAAACTGATGAAATAGTTGTTAATATATTTAGAACGGAGGCACTGCATGAGTCTGAGAACGGATCAACAGTGTAATCCAGTTTTACATTTCTCCAGATGGAATAATCCCATCATTTGTACACATGCTCAGGTGAGTGTTTTTGTTCAGGTTACCAATGGCAACAGTTATAAAGATAATGCCACTGTAACATTTAGCTAATCATCTCCAGGTGCAGGGGCAAAGCTATAAGTAGTTAATATTAATATTTGTTAATATTTGTACAGTTAATATTTTTACACAGCCTGCAGAATCTTTTTAAAATTAATTGCTTATGTATGAGTAATTAATTAAAACAGAATAATAAGCCAAAATGCATAGTAATTCTTGTTAATGGTCTACCTCTTTATTTTTTCAGAACCAGAGTTTGCTGGTATAAACAGATAAAAACACATTTAATTCTTATTTGAGCACATTTTTAAGTTAAAGCCATTACAAAGTCAGACACGTGAGCAAACCAGTAAAAATTAGTAATTAAATATGTATTAATTGATTGTATCGTACAAACCACATGTTTTATCTTCCAATGAATTAAGTGAAATGGATTTATATGAATTATCTATCATACATATATTATAGCGTGCTAAATTCACTTAAATTAAAGATGTGGAGCGACGCCTGCGAGTTAGTTCGGGCAGCTAACTCGAGCTGTTCTGCTTACTCACATGACATTCCACACCTTCCATAATCATTTACCAATCACGCCCTCCAAATTTGGACGGGCGTGTTAGGATAGTTGCTCATAACTATCCAAAATCTTGCTGTAAATTACCTGCGGGGAGGGATGAGGTCGGAGCCTAGACGCCAAACGACATGTTTGCCATTGTAATAAACAATGAGAAGGTGAGTTGTCGGACTGAACTGGGCATAAATATAAAAAATGATGATCTGATGAAAAACTACTACAGTGCTTGAGAAACTCAAATGGGAGATTCGCCCTGGGCACCACACAAGCTAATACCACCCCTAAGTATGACATTAGTTTAGATTCAGACAAAAATTCGGTCAGGATCAGTTTAGGATTATTTAGAATCAGAATAAGAGTAAATAAAAATGAGATTGGTATGTAAATATACACCTCCTCTGGTGCACGCTCCCAGGAGGTTGACGACATTCAGGTGAGGACCGAGATGAACCAGGACCTTCAACTCTGACATCAGAGACTGAGCTGCACCGCTCCTGGCTAGACACACACACACATTATACACAAAGTTTATGGATTTCAGGACTATAAAAGATGAATATCATAATCAGTCAGATGGTTGAAGTAAACATGGAGAAATGCCAGCAGGCCAGTTACTCACGTTTGACCATCTTGATGGCCACCTTAGTTGTTGAATGAGATTGGAGCAGACCAGAGACGGTTGCTTCTACGACACGACCGAACGCACCTGAACCCAGCACTTGACCTAAGGATATACAAACATAGAGAGAAGGAAAGAGGGAGGGAGAGTTTATGTCACACTTAATGTTTGATGACGTCATCATCGTCAACCTCTAATGACCAAACATTACAGTTTTGTTTTGTTTTTTTCATCGCTAACATGCACTGGTCAAAACTGAAGTCACATTAGGTGGGTTTACATGGACAGCCTAATTCCGATTAGATTCGGAAAAGACGTCTAATCGCAAAGAAAATGCTGCGTGTAAAAAACCCTTTCCGAATAGAAAGAACCTTTCCGAATTAGATTTCCTTCCTTTGCAAAGAGGTCGCCTAAATCCTTTCGTAAAACCTTTCCGATAACCAGTCGCTGCATGTAAACGCTGTGTCTGAAAGCTTTCTGTTTGAATTGTTTCGGCGCATTCCCAGCGTCGTGACGTAGTGCTCCGCTAAGTTGTTTCAGCGATGCAACCCATTTTAAATACGGCGACTTCAAACCAGTACCGGTCTCCATCGGAGAAAGATTTATTCATTAAAACTTTGAAGTAGTTTTGGACGGTTAGATGGGCGATAAATCACTTCCGCTCACAACCTCTTTGTCAATTTCTTCTTCTTGGCGCTTGTTGGCAGTTGGCACCGAGCTCACCGAAGCATTATTTCCAACTTATGAAAGAGAATGTGGATTGTCTGCGCATGCCTGAAAGCGTTTCCGATTAGGTGAGTTGATGAGTGTAAACAGCGGGTTAGAAAAGATCAAAGGCATGTAAACAGGCGGCTGACATTGCAATTCGGAAAGGTTTAATATATAAAGGAGATGAGCGTCTCATGTAAACCCACCTACTGTCAAAACTCTTCACACAATCAGCGGAACAAAAGTCTATGTGGACTAAACTGTGACTCATTTGTGATTGTTTTCACAAAAAACACATTACTTATTATTACATAACTTTCTTGCATTTCTTCAGCAACCATATTGAAATATATAGAATTTTTTTGTAGCATATTTCTCAATAAAACAAAATGATAATAATTCCACACACATTTGAGTGCAGTTCCAACAAGAAGCGTATCAAAAGTGTCCTAATGTTCTGGCCTTTTTACCAAAACAGAAAATGCTTTCCAAGATAAATAGCAGGAGAAGATATGAAATGTGAAGTAGATGAGGATTTGTGGCCAAATACAGGAGAGAAGGAAAATTAGCCCCCTCACAGCGATGTACAAAATAAGTGATTGTACAATACATGTTGTTATTTCTTCTGTTTTTTTTTTGTTTTGTTTTGTTTTTTGTTGAATGTGGAATTACACTATATGCAAGTAAATGCAAACAGGTTCAGTCAGGTGGCACATTAGGGGAAATATATTAGTTTAAGGACTGTGGGAAATAATAAAAATGACAATGTTAATAATACATGATGGTAAACAATAAAAGTTGAATCTACAATCTACAAGCTGAAAGGCAGTTAGGAGACCATTTAAAATTCTCTTCAAATTGCTAGCTGAAACATTCTATAAAGATCCAATCTTCAGCCAGTACTACGTGTTCTCAGAGTTTTACCGAGCACTATGTTTTCCCGTGGGACCTCCCAGGAGGAGTTGTAGGGGAGTTGGGTGGGATCAATGTAGGTGTACTGCTGCCCGTCTGGACTCACCGACTCGATCACCTTCCAACGAACTTCATAACGAGGTTTCTACCAAACAGTAGGAGAGGATGAGAGCTACTGTAAATACTACAACGTCTTGACAGACTGATACAGATAAAAAAAAAAAAATAGCAAATAATAGTAACAGTAAGAAAACACTGAATACTGACCTTTCTCCAGAGGAGGATGAGGATAATGAAGATGATGACAGCGATGATGACTAGAACCAGGACGGCTGTCAACACTCCAACCTTAGACAGCAGAGCTGGAGACAGTACGAGAGACAGACTGGTAGTAGTACTGCACTATTAGTAGGTGAAGTTGAGCAGTATTCATAAGTCGCTATTATATCATGATACCAGAGTACTACAGTATTATAGTATTGGTACGTACAGTCAGACAGTATTCTCAGGTCTCTGGCTCGTTGTCCTGCAGAGTTTGTTCCTTCACAGCGAACAACTGACAGAGAGTTGAGGTTCTCCAGAGTCAACACACTTCGCACCTGCACAGGTGACAGACGGAGCTGTCAATCATCTTCATCGCACACACCCATCTGATGATATCACACTGATGATGTCTCTCGTACCTGGGTAACCCCTCTCTCCTCCACCTCAGTGAAGTTCTCCTGCACAGACACGCCCCTTGAGGTCGGCGATAGTTTCGTCCAGCCGCCAGTTAAATTACCGCATCTGCACAGACAGATGGAGTTACTATGGCAACAGGTAACACTGTCACACTTATCCATCTTGTTCTGTCTTCTGCATCTTCCTCTGTTACACCAACTGCATGTCCTCTCTCACCACATCCAGAAGCCTCCTCTTTGGCCTTCCTCTTTTTTTCTCCTGCAGCTCCTTCCCCAGCATCCTTCTACCAACAGATTCGCTATCCCTCCTTCACATGTCCAAACCTTCTCAATCTGTTCTCTCTGACTTTTTCTCCAAGACCTCTAACCTGGGCTGTTCCTCTAATGGACTCCTTTCTAATCCGGTCCATCCTTTTCACTCCCAAACAACATCTGAACATCTTTAACTCCTCCTCCTGTCTTTTGGTCTTTGCCACCGTCTCTAATCAAGCAGCAACAAAGCAGAAACAAAGATGCTAAAATGAAGAAGGAATCCACCTCAGAATGGATCAAAAGTAATGAAATCAAAGTCCTGGAGTGACTAATAAACATCCAGACCTGGACACCATTGAGATGCTGTAATGGGAGCTGAAAAGATCAGGTCATGCTCACAAACTCTCAAATGTCACTGCACCGAAGCAGCTAAGAAAAGAAGAGTGGGCCAACATTCCACCACAGTTATGTCAGAAACTGATCACCAGCTATTTTGATAGCATTTTTGCATTGTCAACTAAAATTGACAATTAAAACAACATTTTGTGTTGGTGTGATACACACAAAAATAGAAAAACTCTGGAGTATTTCACACAGCACTAGGTGGCGTTCATTTACCTGTGAGACCTGTGACAAGTGTACCAGTTGACGGATGGGGGCGGAGCTCCCTCACTGACACACAGCGCCGCCTTACTGCCAATCTCTGATAGAGATGTGATTATGGGAGGTGCTGCACACAAACATGAATATAAACAGGTAAGCACCCAAACTAGCTTTGGTCAGTATATTTATCATCCATCCTATCTCTCTGTATATCTGACCTTTGATCTCCAAGTTAAAGGTGACCTTCGCAACGTCGTCTTTGTTGGAGACCGTCACTTTGTATATCCCTCTCTGATCCATTTTGACCCGAACCAGCGTCAGTTTGCTCGAATAACTTAACATCAAGTAATTAATCAATTGCTCAATTGTGCAAAAACACGTAGAAAGATATGTCTCAAAATTAAAATGCAATTTAAGCTTCCATTATTTAACCTGTTCTGCTCATTGCTTATTCTAAGTAATCCCTACCCTGAATAACTTATCGAAAATGAACTTAAAACCGCTCGATAACTATCAGGTGTATTTGTATAACGTCAGTGTCTGTGGACAGACAAGACCTAATAACTCTCTCATAACTAATGCGTTAAATTTGATAGAAATAACAAAGAAGTTCATGTTTTTGGTATTGAATTGGTCTTTTTTGTGGTATAGGAGCAGTCCAATCAGCACAGATGAAAAGATAATGGACCCAAAATGTGCAAAAATGGGATTTTGACCCCTTTATATCCATTAGGTTGAGCTATGTGCACACACTCCAACCTTTCTTTGGTTGTGACATAAACCTAGGGTTTTATTAAAATCTGACTTTGAGCATAGTGGGGAAAAACACAAAGAAGCAAAAACTAAGTTGAAGACCTATTAGATTATGGATGAACGAGTTAAAATCTTCTTGTCATGTTACTTCTGATCTACCTGATTCCAGTCAGATGTTTGGTGGTTATGGAGTTGGTTTCCTCGGTGACGGTTTGGTTGTTTTTGGTCCAGATGACAGTTGGGGCAGGGTAGGCATAAATAGCAACTGCCATCTCCACCGTATAATGGAGGATGTAAGACAGGTTGGAATCCACCAAAGGCCACAGGGAGACAAAACCTTCATCTGCAGAGAAACAGACAGTTAATGTATGTGTGTGGGAATGTGTGTTTGTGTATGTGTGTGCATATATAAAAATACTTATATATATATATATATATATATACTAGGGCTGGGCATTATTGGGTTATTCGCGTTAACGCATTAATTAAATATCGGCAACAAAAACTAAGTTGAAGTTTGCACTGCACAAACTGCGCGTTTGTGCAGTTTTTTTAAAAATTATTATTATTATTTTAAAAGTTTGTTGCTGACTGGCTCTGAATACATATACGTACAAACCATGGGTCTCAGGAGGGGTGGGATGTTGATCAATACTGGCTTAGAATGGCATAATCACGAGTCTCAACCATGAGAGCATTTGGGGCGGGGCCTAAGTCTGCCGTAGCGCTCACATGAACTGGGACAGAGGAAATTACGGAGCTCTTACATGGAATTTGTCATTTTATGTCCCTTCCAGACGACGGGGTTGATAAAACCAAAGTTGTTTGTAACCACTGCAAAGTTGAATTTTCTTATCACCGGAGTACTTCGAGTTTGAATTATGAAGATTCTCCTAAATGCAATACAAACGGCTGTTGACAGCAAATCCCCCACCCAAACAAACAAACAGTGGAGGGAGGCTTCGGCAGACTACGTTGGATGCAGCTTTCGGGAGATGTGTAGATAAACAAAAGCAAGACAAGCTAACAAAAGCCATAGTGAAGTGGATAGCTACAAACTGCAGGCCGATTAGTTTTGTGGAAGATGTCGGTCTGAGAAACGTTCTTAGGATCGCAACGAATCCTAAGAACGCTCATATGTGCCGCCTTTAGGGAGGCACATATGAGCCTTCCTCAAGGTGCACCGTCGCAAGAAGAGTACACAAGTTGTATAATAATAATAATAATAATAGTAATGATAATAATAATACATTTTATTTATAACACACTTCGCATTTGAATCAAATCTGAAAGTACTAAAATCTCAAAGTGCTAAAATTTCAAAGTGCTAAAATCTCAAAGTGCTAATTGACTACAAAAGCGAGTAAAAACACAGACTTGCTGCTGAACATAGACTGTTTATGCTGCTCCCTGATAAAAGAAAAACATTTCTGCTGGTACCTATTCATAAAAAAAGAAAAAAGAAAACAGATTCATAAATGTTAACTTGCTGTTGCTCGGAAGGTGCCTTTTATGTTAAATAGCTTTGTTTAATATTTGATTTGATTACATTCATTTTTAAGTTGAGATTTACAAGAAATATTTAAACTTCTACTGTGTAACAGCGAATCCTGCTGTTTAAAAGTACCTTATTTCTTAAAAGTGTTTGCAAACCAAATGTTATTGACTTTTGTTCATATAGCAGTACTTTTAAAATAAAAGGGAGCAATACACTACTTTTGAAATCATTATTGAATTTTGTGCATAACAATGCAATTAATTAAAATTTTAATAGTTGCCCAGCACTACTATATATATATATATATATATATATATATATATATATATATATATATATATATATATATATATTTACACATATATGTGTGTGTGTGTGTGTGTGTACTCACCCAGTACAGTCACCGTGACATTTTTCATTACAGTGTTTTCCTTCCTTATGGACTGCACCTCACACACATAGATGCCTAAACAAAAAAACACCCGTCACTATGGAAACCCCCCAAAACACTTGAGCCTGTTCAAAGTAACCATATCAAATCATTTGAATACTTTTTTGGTTTATCGGTGATTACTTTTATGATAAATAATAGTGAGGATTTCGTGCCTCCGTGTTGGCTGACGGCAGCATTAGCCTTTTTGCTAAGTCACCTACCAGAATCTTCCACTGTTGCCTTGGAGATGTTGACAAATGATCGGATCTGATTGGGTGGAAAGTCGGTCAGAGCCTCAATTTCCTGAAGCAATACAAGATAAAAGGCTTAAAATGAGAACTTATAAAACAACACACTTTTATGATGTTGAAGTTTAGACAGACGGGTGCATTGAGAGAAAGACGTGCACCTGTTTGCGGGGAAAGTCCCAGATGAAGACGACCATATCTGCGTCTTTGACGGTGCAGTTTACTGTCAAGACCTCACCCTTCTTCAAGATAGTGCTGGACACCGCCAAGTCCACCTCCATCACCTTAGGAACTGAGAGACGAACTCTGACATAAGCAAATGGGACTCTCATTTCTTCTAATCAAATTTTATTTTATTTGATCTGATCCAATCACACCCTAGGTTATTCAGTCTTATCTGAAAGGTACAGTGTGTAGAATTTACTAATATTCTCCACACTGGTCCTTTGCAACCAACTGAACAGCTCTTGTCTCATAAGGGAACCTGCTCCGACTGAAGACCCATAAATCCTCAACACTGGATCTCGGTAATCTATTTCAGTATGTTCAAATGTTCATAATCTTATTGAGAATTATCACAACCAAATGAATCAAAATTGAACTAATCTGATGTACATGTAGCTCAAGATTCTACCCATGGCAGATAAACGTCTTCCTCGTCTCCTTTTTTCATTTCTTTTGCCCTTTTGTTTATGTCCGGTCTTCTATCCTTCCTACATTCCTGATTGTTATGTTATTCACTTTTTTAATCTTTATTTTCTATTATTTTCTAGAAAGCGCAGTTTTTTGTCAAAACCTTCCTGTTCCAACAGAGCATTAATAAAAAATTAGGATCCTTCACATACATGGACACCAGCGGTTCCAATAGGAAGCCACATTTTCTCTCGCGTATATTTCCACCACTAGGGGAAGCTTCGCGTATGTCTCATAGTTTTCAGGTCATAATTTCTCAACACTGTTTTTTGGACATACTTTCTTAACCGACTGTTTAAACGTCATTCAAAATCCAAATCCATTACATTCAAATCCTTTCAATTAATACGTTTTTTTTTCAATGTATGCATACTTCACTATGAATGTGCAGACTTTCTCCGTGCCATCTTAGAAAGAGGATCAAGGACTTTGTTGACCTTTTGCTGAGTAATCTTACAAGACCATCTTTTGGATAGTAAACACGTCAGCCTTTTAGCGAGATCTATTTTTCTCACCTATTAAGCTGAAGACATAGTACACCTGTGACTCAATCTCTTCGTTCCCACGGGTAGCCAAGCACACGTATGATGTGTCGTTCAGACGACCCGTGAAGCCGCGGCCTGGATGGTATGTTGTTCCAGAAACTGGTGTGCTTCTGGTACGTTCAAACAGGGAGACGTCGAGTCCTGGGTCAGACACCACGCAGGGGATGGTTTCTATCTCCCCTTCCTTCATCACCACACCTGGACCCAGTTGGACAAACCATTCATCTGGACCTGAAGGGGGAATAATTCGATGGATACATCAGGACAGACAGTTCTCACAATAACATTACAATGTATTTAATCGTAAATTCTTATAATTATCATGGTCACCTTGCCCAGGTATGAAGATGTCAACTTCTCTGGTCTGAGAGGACGATGCTTCCTCACATATGTATCTACCAGAATTCATCCAGGTGGCGTTAGAAAGCTGCAGGATGCTGCTGGATCCCTGATTCTCCACAACGACCCCATCCACCACAGAGTCTTGAGGCAACCGCCATGCCACCTGACTCCAGCCCGAACACACCTTGAGAGAGAAGAGTGAACCAACGCTGTACACAACCACAAACAGACAGACAGGTGGCTGTAGAGACAGACAAGTGTTTACTGACCACAGTGTAGTTGGCATTTGAGTTGAGTAGAACTTCAGAGGCTGAAGGCAGCAACTCCAGACAGATGACATTTTCGGGATACAGCAGGAACACACCTGCACACAGACAATCATTCAGACAAACAAGCAGAGAGTGATCCGTTACCCCTCTGAAGGGTATTTTGATGTTGCTACCCACCCAACAAGAGAAGGTTCACCACGTTTAGACTTCCTGTTCCTCCTCTGATGGACACCATCATTGACTGAGGGTCTTGACCGACGATAACACAAAAAGGGGAGAGTTTCCGTTAAAAGTCTAACACCGTCATGCTAGCAGAGGATGATCTTCCCTTGATCATCCTCGGAAGGTCTTTGACGTTGTTCCTCCCTGCTTACATTTGATTAGTGATATATATGTTGCATCACAGTATGGTAACAGAGGGAGTCCGGACAGGATACTGGTACCAATACTGAAAAAATTCAGATTCAGAGTCGGTCAAAAGGATTTCATTTGATTGTGAAAGGTGTATCTGCTCCTTGTCAAGTTACGTCAGAAAAAAAAAATATCATCATTAAAGAATATTATGTTATAGTTGTTACTCGCATACAAATGATTCCATGGAGAGGAGTAGGTTGCCATGGTCACGGAGAATTTGGCAAGAGCCAAATAAAGGGCCATAATGAAGTTAATGTCACCATGATGGAGCCCTAAATGCAAAGTTACAACAACTGGAATTGGACATACTGAACATCCATTTCTTCTTCAGATGCCTAAACTATGAAAAGAATTACTTTAAGTCTTCTTATGTTACAAAACTATTTTCTTTCTGATCATTTAGGTTTTAGGGGTGAAGGCACTGGTAGAGTTTATGCACTTCAAAGAATCCTAATTACCTGGAATGAAACAAGGTCACAAACTCAGAGGTTCTTGATTAAAAGTCTACATATCTCTGCATATCATCATCCTGTTTTTAATTTGTCTCACATTAATAAAGGCTGTGTGACACATTGATCAGAGAAAGAAGGTGACAAACATAACAAATCAGTCTGGAGTCAGAAACGGGACATATGTTAAATCATTCAAGCTGTGATGGTTCAAACAGACCTAAACACACTCCTCTGAGTGTGTGTATGTGAGAGAGAGAGAGAGAGAGAGAGAAAGAGTGTGTGTTTTCACAGGGGGATTTTTGTTTTTCCCTTCCCTTTGCTCAATACAGCCACCCAATCAGAACGTGTCCTTTGGGGATCTCGGCCAATCAGAGGTCTCATTGATCCTGCATGAGGGAGGAATGTGAGTCGGCCACCTAAGAAGAAAATAAACTGGAAAGTATTTCCTGTGGGAAGCCGGGGGGAGATTTTCCAGCCCGACTTTAAATTCAGTTCATCACAGTTTGTGCGCCAATCACAGCACTGCAGCCGTCTTTGCTGCTGTTAAGTCTGCTTTAAGCTCTGGCCTGAAAGACCACAGTGAGGCCACTGATAAAAATGACTGACCGAGTGTCACCATGCGATGCATCGGCACATGAAATGTGGAAGTTGTGAGTTATTAGTTTGTCCTAGAAGGAATGGAGCCTTGATGGCTGCAGATTCCGGGTTCCAGGTTGGAGGACTCAGGATAGAGGTTACAGTGTTCAGGATTTTCTGAAGTAAATGATAATTTCTTCCACATCTGGTAAATGTGGTAAAAAGAAACTGCTGCACTTCAAATGACTATGTCATTCATTGAAGCGCTGCCAGCGTGTGCTGACCTGCTGAGTGGCTCAACGAAGCCAATCAGGGCTCAGCAAACATAGAAATCAGAGTTCATGGCTTATTTCTGGATGTAAGCCATGAACTTTACTCTGTGGGTGTGGTTGTGAGTGTTAGTGTGTGTTTGTGTCTGCGCACGTGTGTGTCAGCGTGGACTCTATCCACTTTTCTACTTGCTGTTCTTGAGGCCTAGATCATTATTCAGAGGCCAATCTTTTTTCCTTTTTTTTCTTACCTACCTAAGAAGAGATATTTTCATTGTGAAATGTGTGGACAGTGCCTTCAATGGCTAGTTTTCAAACTATGATGAACAGTCTTCCAAACAGTCATGCAAAATAGTGCACAGAGAGTAACTCCAACATTTAATAAAATCAGCAAGAATGTTGATTTATTTTTTTTTATGCGAAAAGGAGGCAAATGTACATCTTCAGTATCTGAATCAGTGGATCTCTTGTGGAGCGAGTGAACAGTTGCAGGTTCCTGGAATCACCGTCTCAGAGAACCGGTCATGAAAATCACAAATCTCCTTCCAGAGAGTTTGATTTGCCGTGTGCAGATCCCAGCACAGAAAGTCTCTGCACAAATGATTAAAACAGCATTAGGCATGTAGGTATAGATGAGGAGTCTGGACAGAATCCAACGGATACACATCAAGAATTTACCTAATGGGCCACCTAATAATTAGAAGCTACAGCAATATATACATGTGTATATATATATATATATATATATATATATATACATACATATACGCATACAGATATCCGCCGCCCAGGTTTCCGTATGTTGCTGTCGTCTACAGACTGCAGGTGGCGGTTAAACCACAGACCTGGTGATAAGGATGGATCGCTGCTCTTCGAGGATTCATCATTGCGTTGTTGTTGGTTGCAGGGAACTACGGCCAGTATTTTGCTGGACTACTCAATGTTTTAGAATAATACAGCTTGAAAACAATGAAAATACAACTATGGACATGTCAGAGGGCACAGACCTCCACCAAGGCAGGTCAGTCATTGGACTTAAAATCCAAATGGTCCCATTTTCTTCTTCCTGTAAGCCTCCTTCGCCACGAAAACTTACTTCTTCATCACATCAGTATCATTCATTTCTATTTATCCTGAGTCAATCGTAAATGTGCTGATTTGTTCCGTGACATATGCCATACTGTTCCTCCCAGTTTAATGTTCAGAGACGAACAATTCAGTCATTTACACTCCATCTATGTACGAAATTACGCAGTCGTACGTCAGTTTCAAAGGTTGCCCATCAACCCACCCATCCACAGACACATACCTCCATGCAACCTATACTATAATTTCAATCAGTCCAAAAGATGGCAGTGGAGAGTTTCGGCAACAATAAAAGTCGTGACGGTAAAAGAGGTTGAAGTTTCTACCTAGCAAAGGTGTACTCGGCATTGGTGTGTGAGGCCATTTAATTTTTCTGAATTGAAAGAAAATCTTTTGAAAGAAGAGTTTCTTTCATTTTTGTCGCAATTTTTTCTTGTTTGACGCATCCCAAGACTTTTTCTATGTCTTGGCTTGAATTATGTTCATGCTTTCCCCAATGATTTCTCGTGGCGCCGCTCCATTTCATCCAAATCCCTACGCTCTCCAAAACACATGCAGAAATATGTACAAAATGAATGCAGAGTACGGATGAAATGCTTCTTACATATCCTTAAATGGCATCTAAGTTGAGAAAATATGGGCCCTAAAAGGTTTCCCCCCCTTCATCCTCATAATGTGTTTTCATACGATGGAGTGTTCTATTAGCCTCAGTGTTTCCAGAGAGGGGGGGAGTCTAAAGACCGACTTCTAATTTTGCTCCTGAGCCAGCAAGTGAGAAAAATGTAATTATTTTTTGGTTGTGGTGAAGTAGCGAAGTTACTAGACTTCAGTGCCTGACCTACATCTCTTCATTAGTTCTCCTAGTATAACACAACCTCACCTCAAAGGCAGAGCTGCGTTGTTGTTAGGAATGTGTGGAATAAAAAGTGTCATCAACTCTAATCTTTCCGTCTGAAACTTTCTTTCATGTGTCTGACAGTAAATTATAAATAGGCCGAATTGTCTTTTAAAACAAGATGACATCAAAGTCAACCAAACCATAGATGTCTCACCCCTCCGTCACACCAGCATTTTCGTGAAGGTTGTTTTCCGCCTCCTGATTGGCCAAAATCTGATGACTGAAAACCACGGCCCGAAGTCCTGATGTTGACCTCTGACCTTCAAAACGAGACAGAGGATCAGGATGGATTTTCATATATACACAACCAAATTAAACCTTTTCTGATTATTTATCATCCAACTCTATCAGCATAAAAATCACATGTACAAGAAAATTAATCCAGTCAGTCTTTTTCTTTCCTTTGGTTCAAAACTGTAAATTAATGCAACATTTTATGCCATTTCACAAATAAATATTTTTTTAAACTTGGTTTTGCTATAACCAAAGATTAATTGAAAACTTCTTAGAAACTATTCAAAAAAGGTATATTATTGATGTCAAAGAATACAAAGTTTGACAATGAAGCTTCAGAGTTTAAGAGTAGAACCGATTGATTAAACATCAGTCACAGGTATGATAATCAACATCAATCACAGGTATGAAAATCAATTTCAGTCACAGGTATGATAATCAACATCAATCACAGGTATGATAATCAACATCAATCACAGGTATGATAATCAACATCAATCACAGGTATGATAATCAACATCAATCACAGGTATGAAAATCAATTTCAGTCACAGGTATGATAATCAACATCAATCACAGGTATGATAATCAACATCAATCACAGGTATGATAATCAACATCAATCACAGGTATGATAATCAACATCAATCACAGGTATGATAATCAACATCAATCACAGGTATGATAATCAATATCAGTCACAGGTATGATAATCAACATCACTCACAGGTATGATAATCAACATCAATCACAGGTATGATAATCAACATCAATCACAGGTATGATAATATCAATCACATGTATAGTAATCAATATTAATCACAGGTATGAAAATCAATTTCAGTCACATGTATGATAATCAGTGGCGTTGTTTATTTCCACCAAAGTGGTAATGTTTCCGGTAATGTTAGCAGGATAAAAAGTACTTGAAGGGAAGCTAAGAGGAGTATGGGATATGGGAGGGGGGAATCCATTTAATTTTGGAGTGAATCCAGATAAAGACAGAGTCAAAATAATAATGACTCCGCAGTCTAGGAAGCAGGTTTTCAATGGTTTTAAGGGTTTTTCTGGGATTTAAATGTTCGTTGAACTGTTGTTTTTTAGGTTGCAGTGAAAGAATGGAGAAAAGGGATCTGCTTTCTCAAAGGTGTGAACTCTCTGAGAGCCTTTAGATTTTAGGTAAGTCTTTATTAATGGACGGACTTAATTCCAGTCTTCTCTAACACCAATGGAAGAAAAAGGAAGAAAAACAGTCAGCAGTATGCTGACAGTTAACGTTTTCTTCTGAGCTCAGTGATAAAACTGATTTTCTTTATAATTAGACTCATGGTTAAGAAGACATAGAAGGGAAACTGTGTTTTCCCCCAAAAAGTTCCCCCTGGTGAGTAAGATATGAACATTAATAAATACCTTAGATATCCTTGAGGGGGTTCATATGAGGTGCATTTGGACTAAATCAGACCAAGGAGTTACGAAATCATTGCATGAAAACCTTTGGGGATGACGCTCCGATACAAATACAACTTTTTTACTTCTTTTGAGGAGAAAATAAAAGGGTTTTGGAGATTTATTTGATTTATTTGAAAATAACTGGATTGGTATATCCAACTTTAAGTTTGACTTTTGGACATGGTTGTTGTTGGCGTACGACGCTAGAGAACGCAGTCACGCATGCAAACGTGGTCCAAACGTATATAACGAATATAAGGCTTTTAAATATTTTTTAAGCTTCTATTGCTGCCTTTCACAGACAAATGGTGGATTCCGCAGGAATGACTATTGTGCGGGACACAACCAGAGGGATAGAAAAACACTGAAATCAGGCCTCTTCTTCGAGGTTGAGTTTGTCACAGATGGTTCTTGTCTATTTTATCCTCTTCCGTGTTTATAGTTTACATCTGTTGACTTATTTCAGCTGCCACGCAGGATTACACCGATGGCTACAACAAGGGATTTTTCTTTTTTATGTATTATTGTTCATTCCATTTGAAATTAGTTTTGATGTCAGGAAAGCACATAACGATTCAAAAATAAAGACAATCTACTGAAGTCGTAAGCCTGAACCTTTAAGTACTAGAAAGTTGAGAATATTTGTCTTAAAATGCAGTAAAAGTAAAAAATTTCAAAAATATAATAAATACTCATACAAAGTACAAATACCTGAAAACTCTACTTAACCATTAAGAACCTTGACTCATATCTCCTTAATGCATAAAGGAGGATTATGGATTATGGAGGATATAAGGATTATCAAAATAACCACTGTGTACACATTTCAGAAATAGTTTTTGAAAATTCTGCGTCTTGTCAGTTACCAATCATCGATCATACATCCACGTATCAAAGAAAGGTTCTAACTAACCTTAAGTAATAAAAAAAACAAGCCGATAATTAGCACTTCATTGGTTAAACATCAAGGACAGAGATGAATAAAGAACTCTCCCTGGTTCTTTATGGATTATGTACAATATTCATACGGTGTTTCTTCCCATCTCTGAGGAAAAGTGTGTAAATCAGAGGATGTTGTGTTCTGGTGAATAACAGGAATGCAAGAAAGTATTGGATGCAGGAAATATTTACCGATGACATGCATCACCTTTAATCAGATAAAAATCTGAATAATGTGATTTTGTAAAATGGTCGTAAAGGTTCAAATGATAAAAATGCTTCAGGTATAATAATACTGCATTTCTAAAAAAAAAAGTTCACTGAGCTCCCCAAATAAATATGCTAAAATGTTTGTTTACATCATTGCATCAGTGATAAAAATCCAATCATGACAAGTAATCAACCGGTACTTCACGTACATGCAACGGATACTACTTGTGGACTTTTATTCAGATTACATCCGGAATGCAGTGACTCCTAACAGAGATCTTTTACAGTGTGAGTTTTACTGCAGAGCTTTACGGGAGGACATGACGACTCAGAAATATGAAAAATCAGCAGAATCAGAGGACACAAGTTAAAGACTGCATAAGAAGAAAAATATGTTTAGTGTTTTCAAACCTTCTCTTGTTCCCTTTCTTCTCCACTGTCCTCCACTCCTGCCTGTTCTTCTTCAGTGATTTATCTCTCTTTTCCTCCACTTTTCCTCCTCTTCTCCACCTCAGTCTGAGTTCATTCCAGACAGACGACGAATGGAAACCAGCAGACTGACTCACAGTGGGAGAGAGAAGGGGAGAGAGGGAGAGAGAAAACGTCTGTTTTCAATCTGTCTCCCTGAAGTTCTCCCTCCCCTCTCTGTCAGTAAGTACGCCAAGTCCAAAACACACACCAAAATCCACGCACACGCACACACACACGGATCCTTTTGAGTGTTTTCCTACTCAATACTACAAAATGTGTGTGTGTGTGTGTGTGTGTGTGTTTGTGTGTGGGCATTCTTGGCTGTAGTCTGATTAACTAAAGTGGTCTTTGGCATTAGCAGACATATTGATTCATTGATCCGGATTAAATCACTGGAGGACCGATGAAGCAGCATCAGCGTGAACGTCACTGTCCAGTCTGAACTCCGTAACCCTCTGGAGACTGACACTTACGTGAACCTCACCCCGCCTTCACTCCTTTGGGTTCAGTTTGTCAATACAGGTTGGATGTTGACATCAAGACATTTTCGTCACTGACAGAAAGGCGTCCATCCCTGAAAAGCCCCCAATCCCGTGCGTTGGACAAGCAATCCCCCTGATTGAACTCCTCAAATGAAGTGTGAGTCATCGTTAATCTAAAACAGTCCATATTGACTCATTGGACATAGATGAGTGTTAACGGTAAAAAAAAAGGAAAGCCCCCTTAGTGGGTGAATAAACCATATGATCAATTACGGTAAAATATGACAAATACTAGTTATATCTTGAGGTGATTGATAAGAGGCACACTACTAATACTTACCCACAATAGTTATGCGCGGCCAACTGTTAAGGACTCTCTATGTATCAACGATTAATAGAGGTATAAAAATCCTAACTCCCCAGCAGGCAGTTAGAACGGAAGCCTCTTGGCAGAGAGGTGAAACGTCTTCAAGCCAAAACAAAAGTCCAGTTGCTTTGGGTTCAACCAACATGGATATTGAGTGAAATATGAATCATTAATGTAAAATATGACATTTACAAGATAGGCATGCTCGATTTGATTCATATGCACCAAATTTGGACAAAGTCAGACAAACAGTTAGGAAGATAAGTCTAAAACACTGTTTTCTCATAAAAAGGTCCTGATGAGTAAATTAAGAACTTAGAAGTAGTAGAAGTAGAAATAACACATGTACAAGATATTTCTCAATTCACATGCCCCAAATGCTTTCCCAAATGCTGGGTTGATTTCCCAAAATCATGAAGTAATAATAATCGATGAAGTAATAACATTTTTAAACTCCTACGAGGGAGTTTTTGAGCAATCGCATTGACAGGAAGCGTCTGCCGCGTCTGCACCATAAGAGGACGTGAAGGCAGCGGGCGAAGACCATGATGTATTCAACTTTTAAGGGATATAATGATAGCGTGTCAAACATTCTGTCAGATTAATGCTAACAATCCCTGAACACGGATGAAGAAGCAGACGCGTCACGATTTTTGGGGGATATAATTATTCCTCAAAACCGTATTGATATAATTCTGATTCCAACAAGGTGTAACCTCCACTGACAGTTTTATCTCTCAGCATCAAAAGGTTCGTATTAGCATATAGCGTAAATATATTAACAATTATCTCAATCATTAAGAATCAGTGGTTGCTAAGTAATCTCGAGATCAGAGGGCTGAGCGTTCAGATTTGAAGGCATTACTGCCAAGATCCTATTAGCTCCCCCAAGGGGTTTTCTGGGCACAATGCTGCTTGTTGACAGCGATAACTGATGACTGGACTGCCCCAGCTGGACACAAACAGAGGAAGCAGTGTTCGGTACTGAGGTAGTGATGTTAAAATGCATCTATTCATGTTGAAACTGCACTACAGGAAGCAACGGGTTAAACTTCTGTAAACAGCATGCCAGGACTCAGAAAATGTGTGATGTCTCATGTAGTTCAGAGGGACAGGGAAGCAATCAGACTGGTTTTAGGACCAGTGGAACATTAGGACCATTAGAAGAAGTCAGAGGGGGAAGATGATTGGAGTGGAAGTGAACATGTGGATGATAATATGCAAAAAAATAAACAAACCGTCATCTCTTACAAAGTTTGGATCGATGCCAGTGTGACCAAATAAGGGCTTTCATTCATAATGAAGAATTGTGTGACTCACAAATCCTTTCAGTCTGCTGAACCAGTGTTTACAGATATCATTTGTGCCAACATGGATAATGTCATTACTGGACTAGTTTGTAATTTTCTATCACAAATAGAGAGACCTGATGGTGCTCCGACATTCCTGATCAGAGTCAACAATGACCAGGGTTGTGAGGGGACATTGTTGACCTAGCTGGTTATTCTGGAAGAGGATAACTGGTGCTGTTCATGAGCCGCTGGACTGGGTATACAGTACTGGATATCTTCACCACAACCATCCATCATGTCAGCAGAGAAAAACCAAAGCCCCCTTAAAAAAAGAAGTTTACCTTAAATGCACATAAATGTATGGTCACATAAATGTGTGGTCACATCTGCCGCAGTCAGTTATGTAAGTACTGTAACTGTTAATGATATTTTATGTTGTTTTCCTTTCTCACTATAAGTGATTTGAAATATATGTGATGTAAACATCTTTAATTTATCATAACATTTTAACGTTAAATGGTTTTGAACTTAACCAAAAACAGGAACACAATTATCAGACTGAGTCTGGGTTATATTAAGGAAAGAGAACCACTGTTTATACATGTGAAGGGTTTAAGTTAGTAGGACTTTTTAAAGTCTATTTTGAGGCCAATATACTGTTTAATGTTTCTGACATTGAGAAAAATTTAATGGAGAAGGTCACTGCTGTAAAATTGTATTATTTTGAATATTGTTGAATAAAGTCTTTGAGCAGGGATGTAAATAAAGAGAATAATCCGTCGTGTTTCTATGCGTTTACACTGTGATGAGCTGGCCTCGTGTCCAGGTAGTACTCTGCCTCCCACCCAATGTAAGCTGGAATGGGTTCCAGCCCCTGTGAACCTGAACCGGATAAGCCGTTACAGATAAAGATGAATGAGTATTTGTGCACCAGTGATGTTCACAATGGGGCAGGAACATGGTGTTGGTGTGGTGGTACCTCTCTTATGGCTGATTCAAGAGCCAACCTGAACCCCATCCCATAATCAACGAGCTCCTGCCGCAGACCTCGCACTCCACTCCCTACCAGATTGACCACCTGCCAAAAGCATTAGTAAGACTCAACAGGAAACATTCATTCCAAAATCGTTTAATCTTGTGCCCGCCCGTGTCTCAACATTTGTCTGCCCACCTCAGCCGGCACCCCAGCAGCTGGGATTCATGCCACCAACCAGCAAAGCTCTCTCTAGTTACTCAAGTCAGCTCTTTGCCACAGTAGCTCCTCCACTAGCAACACTCCACTGAAAAATGTTAAGGTAATGTTTAAATTTGAACCTGGGAGGAGACTCAGAGACTGGTGGAAAGTTGAAAAGGGGTTTTATTGTCCAAATAAGGATCAGGATGAAGGGATGACTATAGAGGAGAGAGGCTAACATGAAGTGAGGACGAATGATCAGACAGGATAATTGGCTAAAAGCTCTTTAGCACAAGGAAGAGGGTGATTAGTGCAAAAGTAGCATCAGAACAAGAACTATGATATGGAACGGACAATGTGCCTAAAGCTTAGTACAATCTGAAAGAGGAGTTGCAGAAGAGCCAGGGATGAAATCCTGCATGAGATCCTGATGATGACGACGATGATGATGAGAATAAGGTTGAGCAGAAAAGTAGCCAGGTACGTGAGGCCAAAGCCATAAAACAGACAGAGAGAGAGTGATTAAGAGCTGAACCATAAGGCAAGACATTCAATTCATGAGTTGATTTACTGTAGTCTCGTACCCACCAAGAGCTTAATCTCAGTTGGTTCAATGTCACAACTTTCGTCTTGGATAAATCTCCGCTTTCCCAGCAACCCTAGCGCTAAAACCATTACAACAATAGCAGCCCGTGTCTCTTTGCAGGTGGTGCTGCTGCGACTACATTGGCATCCAAATTTGACTGCTTTTGTGGATTTGTGCGCTCATTTTGACAGCCACTACGTAAAATAAAGTACCTACCACGTCCTGACTCTTAATGAACGCCGAATTTAAGACGCTAAGAGGCTAGCCTGTTATTTTCTAGCCAGTTAGCTTCAACCTGGAGTGAAGTCACATGGCAGTGACTTCACTGCAGCTGATGGCGTTTTTCATTGAACCAGATGAATTAAGTATAAAAGGACGTTTATCTTTACAGGTAGCCTGGCGGCTGATGGCCTGAAACTCATCTGCTGTGTGACCCAGAGCACCTGAGCAACATGGAGACAACGTCACCGCTGAACCTCAGGAGAGTAAACATTAAGTGTTACTTTCAGACATTAAAGCTTTATTCTTATTCTTATTAACGGTCAACTTTAAATGAAACCTGTAGGATTATTGATGGTCTACTTTAACGGGGAATACATTGTTTTTGCAGCACAACTGCACATTTAAAGAAAAATGTTAATACCACCTTTTGTTTTGGTACTCTAACACATCTATGCCATAACTACTGTATTATATTTCTATAAATCAAGCATATTGTAGGAGACATGTTCATCACAAAAATTGTTTTCTTTCAAACAAAAAGTCTATTTAGTATCATAAAGGAACTAAAATGGTCACAATAATATAAAAGTGTACATTGAGTGTGTGTTCAATTAAGTTTTTTCCTAAAAAAATCTTGAGACGTCATTTTTTTTCCGTTTTCTTCAGCTGTGCTGCAAGAATATCTTCTGTCTTCTCCAGATATCGTGTCAGCTCCTCGTCATTGTTGATTCTCTTTTCCTGTGCACAAGAATGAGAAATGACCCTTTAAAAATGCATCCACATCAACTCAGACAACTGCAGGTTATATTGATGTACTGTATCGACAAACTTTATTCAATACTGTATTATCATAACCCCATCTGTAATCAGTACTTATACTGTATAATCTAACACTAACAATATGGTAGTATACTTTATTTACCTCTATATTGGATATCAATACTCTTAAACTCTTGACCTGATACTATATTAAATCCATCACTATAGTCGTACCTATTTTATACTATAAAATCTTAAATAACTACTTTGTCAAAAGAAGAAAAAGACGTTTTTCACCTCCGCAACCAACATTAAACTTGTAATTATACAGTTACAGTTTGCTTATACTTCTTGCAGATGCGGCACTCTCTGGCTGAGGTTTGTTAAACATAGCGGACCAAAGATTCCGGCATGTGCGATGGAAACCCGAAGAACCATGACCTCCAGTCATGAGAACTAACTGGTGATAAAAGGAATGAGATTTAAATGGATTCAAGTGGCTAAAATGAGCTTCATTGGTACTGAGAGGCAAAGAGAAAAGGTGACGAGGGTTCCGTTTTGGGAGAAAGACCCTTGAGTAGATCGGCTGCTCCTTCACATCAGAAGGAGCCGGTTGAGGTGATTTGAGCATCTGATGAGGACGCCTCCAGTTGGACACCTTCCTTTGGAGGTTTTCCTGATTTGTCTTAACTTGGAAGAGAGCCCTGGACTAACCAACAACTCTCTGGAGGAATTATCTGTGTCATCTGGCCTGGGAATGCCTCAGGATCCCTCCAGAACTGGAGTGCGATGCTGGGGAGAGGGACGTCTGGAATACCCTGCTTGCGCACATCACCATTACCGAACCCCAGAGATGAAAAAAGATGGATGGATGGATAGTTATTGTTTAGCATAGTCTTTGTCACGCTGATGTACAACCAACGATAAACCATGTACCATTTATCCAATGTATAATAATAATAAATAATATTAATGTAAAGATTTCTCGGACATTAACAACACTTTTACATCAGGGGCGGCGATCAAGGTTTGAGCCCAGTCCCTGATGGCTCTTGGGAAAGACCCCTGGTGCCATCAGAGGGGCTGCCCACTGCTCCTCAAAGATGAGCCAAAGGCGGAGAATACAATTCAAAGATTTGTCCGGTATGTATGCGTATATTATGTGATAAATAAAGTTAAGAATAATTATTATTCACATAATAATTTCCATACACGTTTTTATTGAATAACTATATGCTGGTTTTGAAATATACAATTCAGATTTAGTAGAGTCTTGATAATTCAGATCTATTTTTTAATGCATTTTTTAGTACACTTAAAAATGTAACGCCAGGAATTGACCAGCAGATGTCGCCATCTTCATTTATGTCCTTCAACAGTCTCAGAGCTACTTTGGAAGTCACCATATCCACCTTATAATAATAATAATAATAATAATAATACATTTAATTGCCCTTATAGTCGATTTTCCTTCTTTTGAGAGGATCTAAAGGTTAAATTTCAAAAAGTCATCTAACTCTATTTAGTCAAAAATCACAATCATGGTGCATACTTTAAGGGCACGGAAGAATTTATAAAAAATAAACAAAAACCAATCATTTTGTTGCATAACTGGAGAAGCTTATTTAAGGAAATCTTGAAACAAGTTGTTTTCAATCTGGAGTAGTTTATTCCCTAGTAGTTTATTTTCACTATCTACATTCCTTTTCATATTTATGCATCTGAAAATATATACACAGCTCCTTATGTGCAAGTCATTCAGTAAAAGTCTGGAGCTGATGACTCATTTCTATTCTCATTTAAAGACTACTAAAGCTAAATTCCATACATACACACACACACACAGTAACACACTCCACACCCACATTCCTACAACAGGTCCACCGGTGACATTTCACTGTAACAACTTTCACAGTTAAAACACCTGACCAGTGTCCTGACAGCCGATTGGCTCAGATGAATACCAGGTGAAGGCCACCTATCTTTAAGGCAGACCTGTGAATCCTTTTTGACACAGCCACAGCAGCACCTGAGGAGTGAGACGGCTCACTCTTTATGAGTGCGAGCGGATCTGAAGCAGGAAGTGTGAGCATGTTGGCCAGTGAAATCATAAAGATACCAGATACTTACTGAAACAAGAAAAACGGTCGACAGGTAAACCTGCGGTGAACAGTCAGAGAAGATCGGCAGCAGGTTTCTCAGGTGAACCTGAGCACTGACAAACTGTCAACACGGTGAGTCAACCATGTTTGATTTTTTTTTCGAGAAATCAGAATCCGAGACTCAGCGATTATTCTTGTTATTCTGATTTTGCTTCTTTTGTTTTAACTTGATATGTAGTTCAGTGTTTCCTTGAATTAACAACTTAAATGTAAAGTGTAATTGTTAAGTATTTCCAACATTGGCACACAGTAACTAGGGTAATCCTAATAGTGAGGTATCTGGTGAAGTACAGCAAAGGCCTAGTTTCTATCTGAAACCAATAAGCACTCATTACAAACCTCAACCAACATCACAGTCACCAGAATAGTTCCCAGGCTATGTCCAAACAAAATCCATTACTAACTATCATTACTATCCATTACTAGTTGAATTCATTCAACTCTTTTATGGCTGAAGATTCACCCCTACACAAAATTTCATCAAAAATTGTGTTGCCAACTTTTTATTAAATTTTATGGACAAACAAATAGTGGGCATAAAACATCTGAATCTCCTATGGTAATTATTAATAAAATTACTATTAGTGCTTTATCTGCTGTAAAGCAGTTGAATCTACAAAATTAGCATAGTCATTTTACAGAATCGCTGTTCTGAGAACAACTTAAAAAGTTGACTTTTCAAGGGATTTTTCTGCTTTTAACTCAGTTTTCACAGATAATTTTAAATATTTACATTGTCTTGAAAAGTAGAAGTATTTTCTCGAACCATCATTAAAAATGGAATCTTTTAATTTTCACAAACCGTCAAAATCAATTCCGCTGGTCAAGTTCACTGAACAGGAAGGTTATGAAATACCTGCAAAGTGACTTTCAAAAGTAGCTACAGTCAAATAAATGCAGCACAGTATGAAGCGCAAAAGACCCCACATAGATGAAGTACAGTAAAAGTATGAAGTAACATGAAATGAAGATACTCAAGAAAAGTTGCACCTCAAATTTTGTACACAAGTACAGTATGCCTACTTGAGTAAATCTACCAACGTAACTGGTTGTGACTGAATAGAAAAGGTTCAGTCTTTAATGAAAGTGAGGATGTATTCATTTGTTTTTCTGAATGTATGAAGTGCTGACATATATGGGATGTCATCATCTGCGTATCAAATTAACGCTAGACAGCAGTCACAGAGTGCACACCTCCAACCAGGCATCGCAGTTCCTCATGTCACTGCAGATAAGACATTGTGATGTGTTACTTCTGGTTTCATAATTCAGTGGTATTGACTTACATGCAGAACTTCCTGGCTTCAAGCCCCCAGCGAAACCAGCATCACATTGTTTCATGATGACAAATAAGTTGGATTTAAACTATGAAATTACTTTTCTTCAGGTTGTAGCTAGATACTTTAATGATTTATGTTGCTTGTGACTCATCCTACATTTCAGTTTCATATTTATCCATCAAGTAGTTTATGAATAGTGGACAAAAGTGGTCCAAGAAGCCATGGTTTAAAATATTCCCATAATTATCCAAATCCACTTCAAAAACCAATGTGCTCTTCTTGACTACATTATTGGATAACCTTTCATCAAAGTCCATTAGTTGTTTATGAGTAATAGAAAGACGTTTTATAAAGTCTTAAGGCTAAGGCTGTGCAGGCTAGCTTTCACTTTACACTTTCAAGCTCAGTTGTCTAGTTTGCTGTAAATGTGCCACCACCTTCTTCATGAACACAGCTCAATTTCTACAGAAGTCATGCATTTTTAGGATTACCATGTCTGCACTGAAACAGAAGAAAGCGAGTGAGATTCAGGTCTCAACATTGATCATACACGTGGTTAGTGGTTTGGCTTGAATTTCCCTGACGTGAATAAAGTAACAGATCAGTATTGGTAACAGTGATAAAATTTAAATTTCATTCACTAAATGAAATTAGTTCATTTCATAAAATATTCATTCATCTAAATGTTACAGGAAAGCTATTCCATAGTTTGTGTTTGAGTAGATTGCTAACAGCAACAAACAGAAAATATTTCTTTCCTAGAAAGTCAAGATCATCTGCCCGAACCATTACATTTCTCCTCCCCTCCAGATGGATTCTCCTCATGCTCCCGTCCCAAAGCCTCGAAGTCGTTACTCACGGGACAGTTTGGCCTCCATGTCCTCTTTGGAAAGGTGAGTGTACAGTAAAATCTACATAGCAAGATTAAATCTGCTGAAGAAAGCTTATATTCCAACTGAACTTTTTTTATATTTGTCCATCAGAGGTCTGACTGGTGAAAGTGTGGAACCAGTTTCATCAAATGGAGCTCACCTCCTTCCAAGTCCCTTTGCAGGTAAACATACAAACTTTACAATCCTCTCTGATGGAATGTTACTGACATCTCAGTTGCGGAGATCTGGTGTTGTGATTGTCGAGAGGCGTGACAAATGACAAAAACGGTACTCAACGTACAAAATGCTGTTTGTCCTATATCCAGTTCCTGCCAAAATTATAAGCACACTTAAAAAAAAAGAAAAAAAGTAACATGAGAAGAGAAAAAGTATTTCTAGAATAGGGGTGTCCAACTCAACAGTGGACCAAAATTTAAAAGTCCACAACGAGGGCCGAGCAGCTCTCAAATTGTCTGGCTCTGTTTGAGTTGAGGTGGGAAAATTCTTATTTTATTCATTTTCATAAAATCCTGAAAAAACCAAGGTAATAGAAAAAAGACAAATTACAGATACAATTCAAAATAATAGACACATCAACATCATTATTTTTATGTCTCCTCCACCATCAAGTTTCACGGAAAATATTTTATTCACAGGTAACACCACCAGCCAGGAAACTTTTTTTTCAAGCTACGTCTACAATCACTCTTTTTAATTAACAGAATTAATATATAAATAATATACATTTACTAAAAAAAAAATAAAGGGAACACTAGTGAAATTTGTTGAGAACAATAGAACGATCCATTGAGGACTGGAGTCAGAATCATACTCAAACTCAAAGTGGAAAAATGAGATCCCAATGCTGATCCCACTATTGGGAATTTCACCAAGACAACTCATAATCTGGCTCAGTAGTGTGCATGGCCTCCATGTGCCTGTATGCACTCCCCACAACATCTGGGAATGCTCCCGATGAGACAGCGGATGGTCTCCTGGGGGATCTCCCCACAGACCGGGATCAGGTTGTTAGCCAGCTCCTGGACAGTCTGTGGTGCGACGTGGCAGTAGTGGATGCAACAATACATGATGTCCCAGAGGTGCTTGATTGGATTCAGGTCTGGTGAACAGGTGGGCCAGTCAATAGTACCAAGGACTGTCATGCAAGAGCCTCTGACACTCTCCCGCCACATGAGGCCGGGCTTTGTCATGCAGCAGAAGGTACCAGGGCCCATTGCAACAGCATGGTCTGACAATGGGTCCGAGGATCTCATCCCGGTAACTAACAGCGGTCCGGGTATGCCTGGATAGCACACGGAGGTCTGTGCAGCCATTCAAAGATATGCCTGCCCAGACTACCACTGACCCAACACCAAACCGGTCATGCTGGAGGAGGATGCTGGTAGCAGAACTTTCTCCAAAACGAGTCCAGACTATCTCCCGTCTGTCACATGCTCTCAGTGTTAGCCTGCTCTCGTCTGTGAAGACAACAGGGCGCCAATGGCAAATCTGCCAACTCTGGTGCTCTGACAAATGCCAATTGGGTTGCAGGGTGCCAGGCTGTTAACAGAGCCTGACTTGTAGACGTTGGGCCATCATTCAAACCTCATGGAGTCGGTTTCTGACAGTTTGGGCAGAAACATGCATACGTGTCCTGCTGGAGGTCTTTTTGTAGGGCTCTGACAGTGCTCCTCCCGTTTCTCCGTCTAAAAAAGGAGCATATAGCGGTCCTGCTGCTGTGTTGTTGCCCTCCTGTGGCCCCTTCCACCTATCCACACTCTTGACACTGTGCTGGGAGACACAGCAAACCTTATGGCCACAGCCCGTATGGATGTGCCATCCTGGATGAGCTGCACTACCTGAGCAACTTCTGTGGGTTGCAGATACCGCCTCATGCTACCACTAGTGGTGAGGGCACTGGAAAAATGCAAAAATAGAGAAAAATCAGCCAGAAAGGATGAGGAGAGGGAAATGTGGCCACCACCTGTCAAACCATTCCATAATATGGGTTGTCCCGCTAATTGCCTCTCCTTTCCAACTGCTGTCTGTCCAATTTGCACAACAGCAGGTGAAATTAATTCACAAGGAATACTGCTTGATGACTGAGCAAGTTGATATCCCGGAGGTGCGCTTGACTTGGAGTTACACTGTTATGATCATGTGTTCCCTTTATTATATTTTTAGTAGTGTATGTATAACAAAAATGAACTCTAAATAACAATAAATAATAATACATTTCTAAGTGCTTTTCTAGATGTTTATAATATTATTGTATACATTTTTTTATATCATTATGTTTTTCCTTCTGTTTATTCTCACTCACTCAACTGCAGCACTTAAATCATCATTCAATCCCGTTTTTGTGGCATCATTTGAGGGCATGAAAAACCTACAACAACACTTCGGCGAAAAAAAACATCACAGTCAAACTGGTTTGTTGAGAAGATTACTGTTGGAGATATTTGTGCAAAGGGCAGACGGGAAAGCATGTGTCTTTTACTATTGTGGTTCATATAGTCTCAGGTGAACAGCTGCAGCCAATATGTGATGCACAACCGGTTTAAGACAATTACTACTGACTATTTATGTGGCAATAAATCTTGTCTGTTTTGTTGATTCTCGTGAGCTGGCTATGTGGGCTAGCACAGGTTACCACAGAGGCCCGACCCTTTCAAAACATAATCTTTGTATTAATGGTTTCGTCTCTATTTTCAGTCCTTATATTGTAATGAATTATCAAATTGTCAATGGCCAAAATACAAAAAGAAGCCTGATGGGGATATAGTTTGTTTGAATCTGAACCTGTTGGGGATACCAAAAAAATGGGATAAAACAATAGCCCCTCTCAATATAGCTTTTATTTTGAAATTACTTCCTCTCAATGATCATAATAGGACTCTTTCACAGTGCACAATACTGGATTTTGCTAAAAAAAAAAACACAGACAGCCAAAGGTTGTACTATGTGCAGATAGCGCCCTCTAGTGGACATATTTTGTCAGCCTGACTGCCATTTCAAGATTCCTACTGGTCCGATCCCTCAAACACTGTATAAAACAACATGAACGTTATGTAATTTCTATCAAATTTGATTCAAAAGTTAAAGGGTTTCAGAGGAAATTCACGGATTTTTTTTTTGTTTTGTTTCATAGGGTAGCTGTAATATAATAATGTGCTAGACTATTTATCTATTCATAAAAATAAAAAAAAGACAAGGATAGAATTTTTTTGTGTGTGTGTGTGTCTGATCACAGGTTACTCGCATATAGAATAGGTAAACCGTTACTGACACTGTAAATAAATTATTTTAGGACTCCCTTGTCCGTTGACACCAAGGTTATGCAAATACACCTAATAGTTGGAGCTGTTTCCAGTTTATTTTGGGTATGTCATTTAGGCATACCCAAAATAAAGGCTTAAAATAAACAGAGTGGAACAGGTTAATGGTAGTCCGATGATGTCACTCTGATGTTACTGTCACCCTCTTCAGGTAATGATGCAGTTTTCCAACCTCCTCAAAGTGGGTCGAACAACGGCATCGTCCTCCCAACTCTAGCCAGCATCACTGACACCATTGCCACCAAGATCCCGTCTTTAGCTGGTTTTGCTACTTTCATTGGTGGCTCAGTCCCCAATGCACCCCCTGCTCCAGCACCCATTGCCCCCCCATCAATAGACAGTGTGACCAACAACATTGCTGCTCATATTCCTAGCTTAGCTGGAACTGCTGGCACTGTGGTGAATCATTCTACTGCCATGCCGAATTCTGCCTCCACCTGCACACCTGGACCTGCTACCCACACAGATGCTGTTAGCTTAGACAGCATCGTTGGCTCGTTTTCTAACATACCCGGTTTGGCAGGTATGGTCAACAGTGTGGCTAACCCCGCTGTCAGTTCCATGACAACTCCAACAGCACCACCAGTACCAACCCCATCACTGGATCAGATAGGCCAATCCCAAACAGGTAATGAAATCAATCTTCATTTCAGCTCATCTATCAATTTGAACTTCTGTTTCTAGTTTGGCTTAGTTTCTCTCATGTTAGTTGCAGGTTTGAAGAAAGGTTGCAATCCATCTGGTATAGGATGGAACTGTTCCATACTTATCTCAGTGGAGTGCATCATCCAAAGCATTTTGAAAAGACAAAATTGTCTAAAGCTATTGCGAAGTCTTTCAAAACTAAAGAAATCTTTAACCAGAATTCATCATTAATCTTGTACTGTTCTCTCAAAATCCATGGATAACCTACTCTGCGGGTGAACATAAAAATGACAATAACCAAATTGTCATGTTGTTAAAAATAAATAAAACGAAATTAGCAAATTATAGGTATATTATTAATCAAATTAAACATCCCGAAATTAAAGGCTTTAGTTGACCTCAGTATTGTTCTCACAATGTATAAAGGACAGAATAATTCACATGCGCGGTTTTAAGAAGCCGTTTGAAATCAGAGTGTAGCACGTGTGCGCACCATATCCTTTTCTCGTCACCGGAATCCACAATAGGTCAGAAAATAGTTCACTCACAGTTCGCAAAGCTCTACTTTTTACGAGAGTTCATCAGTTCAGCATTAGTCCCGAATCATCCGTGGTTCCGAGAAACAACCTGCACCTGGCGTTGACGATAGCTCCTCCATGGAGACCCACCCCGCGGCACACCTGGTCCTTCCCGGGCAACTCCTCGGTATCTCTGACGCTAGACTCAGCAAACTGTCGCTTAAGGCGCACACACCCAAGTTCAGCATCCACTAAATCCTATGTAGATTGGTGTAATCCTCCACAAGTGTATTTCCGTGTATTGAATAGTAAATTACTCCCAAGCCTGTTAACGTCTCTGCTCCGTGTTCCTCTCTTGTGCATGTCTGCATTCCTCTACTCTCCTCCCACCTCTGGCCAATCACAGCAGCTGTAAGCACACAGACAGGTTTACCCACCAATTAAATGACGCGTCTGCTGGTGACATCATATTTGACTACTTCACAGACATGTAGGACATCTAAGATTCCACAAGATACATTTCGGTCTTGTTAAAGAATTTTAAATAATCTTTATCATTATTATTATTATTATAACATAAAACATTTACAATATACATGTTTCGTATAGAGCCTTGCTGACCTATTTCAATCAAGGTGTTTTGCATGAGGCTGCATATGTTTGAACAGGTATACTTTGCCCTACTGTGCCTTACCAAAACCCACTGTACGATATTCATGAACGTGGCCCGGTGTTCTTCCTTCGTTCGTCTACCTGATACCATACCATGCCGAGTTGTCAAAGGTCAAAAAGTATAAATATTAAACGTTTAAACACTGTGCACAATAATATATTGCCTACCACCTTTTCCATTGTTAAAATATGTACATTTCTAAATAAATTGACGTTTTAAAAAACACGCATTTGGTAAATCCAAGTAAAAAACAAAAAAAGAAGTATAAAAGAAAAATAATCCTTTCGTACACGTACATTTCAATATCCCTTGGGGAAAACCTGTAACTGTGATCTAAACAAGCTGCAATCTGAGCATTTGCTCTTCTCTGTTTCAGAAAGTTCAAGTTCTTACTGGGAAAAAAGATTAAACAGACACTCTGAATTCTGATTGGCTGAACACAATGATTTTTATGTTTATGTATCTAGATATGGGGGCATTGTCATGGCTGGTGATGTCAACTTTAGACCAGAACTCAGGAGTCAAATTGCCTCCACTAGAGCAGTCCTCTGAGCCAAGCAACGAAGGTACTGAGGGAATTAAAGCTAATTTTTGTTTAAGTCTGTTTCATCCCTCCTGCCAGAATCGTCATTTTTCTTTCCTGTCTCCAAAAATAGCTAATTCTAACACCAACAAAGAACAAAGCCAGTACATCAATATAATGGCTAGTTGGGCTAGTCAAGAAGAAGTTGAGACTGACTCATCCAATGACGAGGAAGATACAGGAGGGAACGCTGCTCCCCCTGGTGCTGATGTTCCAGTGGAAAGAGACCCATCGTCAAACACCAACAAGTATATTTTCAGTATTAAAAATATTACTAGAACTCCTCAAAATACAGCTGCCAGTGCAATATTGATGTTTGTGTTTTTTGAAGTCATTCGTCAGACACCGTTGGTCGTTCAGTCTTCCATCGGCCAGCTCCACCTCCTCCTCGTCAACATCCCAGGCCAGAAAAGACTGTGAAACAGAAGATTCCAAGGTATTCTCAGACAAAATCAAACACAAAACACAACACAAAATCCGTCAAGTTCACTACAGTAGTCCGTGTTTGTACCTTACCATGTGTGTGTAGAGAATTCTGATATGAGATATGAAACACAACCAGTAGTTAGTGTGCAAGCTGGCGATTAAATGGTAAATTCAAAGTTCTCTATCGGGTTCATATATCTGTAAATCTAACTCTGAAAGGGTCAGTGCCTCACCTGCCACGAACCTCACCCTACGTGACATGGTGTAATAAAGTTCTAAAAAAAACATGCCCCACTCTTCTCCAGTCTCGATCTTCCCCATAGCCTGGATCCAAAACAAAATTCAGCGTTTCTTCGTTATCTGATCCATCCTCCCACCGAGTTGTATAAAAATCCTATGAGTAGTTTTTCAAGTTGTTGTACTCATGTGAGCACACTCATGTTTTTGTTTATATATTTTATTTTATACTTTATGCTATATTTTATTGCTGGTGGATGCTGCAGAAAGGAAATATTGGTGTGTTTTATTATGCGATGACAATAAACATCTATCTATGAAGACCAAATTGCGTGACAGTTCGATTTGGTTTTAAACTTGCAGTACAGATAAGAGGTTTACGAGTGTTTCAGATGTTTTATTCACTGCTGTTGTTGCAGTTTAAACTGGTCACAATTTCTCTTCATGTTGTCAAGTTTTGAGACTCCAACGTTCAGCTATATAGGTTAATTTTCCATAGAAGGCCAGTCGGAATTTTCCATATGTAAAGTACCTTTAGTAAATTAAAGTTTTTTGCCTTGCAGAGGGGCCACGATTCGAGTGTCCAGGAAGAAGTTGAGCCGTGGAAGTAAACCTTTAAAGAGCGCTGTGGTCCGATCCAGCTGGCTGGATGTCTGGAAAGGCTTCAGGTATCATCATCACTTTGTATTTGTGTATTTTGAGTTGCTGGACCTCAGTCCTCCTTTTTCCACCAGGGCTGGTTTACTGTCAAAAAACAGCCATACTAGAAAAAAAGACGCATTTTTTTAAATCATAAGCAGGTTGTCTTGAAATAAGAAAAAAAATCTCACAAAACCTGCCAATGGGGAAGGAAAATTTTACTTCATACTTAAAACAATGATCAAAATCTATCCACTGAAAATCATAATGGGCCTCAAAACTAAACACAAAAAAAGCCCAAATTAAATTTTGGCTAATTACAATCAATGAATGTAATTTATTTAATACTGATTTGCTTAAATTGAGTATGTTGATACTCAATTAATTGACTATACTAATTTTAATAATCCATAACTTCATCCAAGATTAATAATTAATTTAATAAAAAATATTAAAATAATAATAATAATTTAAAAAAAATAATAATAATAATATTTTTTTTTCTTTTTCTTTTTCTCTCTTGAAATTCCTTTTTTGCAGTGCAGTACTAAATTTAAACCCTTCAGCTCAAAAATGGGCAAATCTAAGTATAACGAATTTGTGGGGTCGCGATGATCATGACCAACCAAAGATAAAGTGAAAAAGTGTAAAAGAAAAACCCTTACATGTATTTGATGACAGTTTATTTTTGCTTCTGCTCATGCCAATACGTTTATGTACTAGGTACAATATTGCAACCTCTTGTATTGTGGCCACTTTTGTTGTTTTTCCAAAACCTTTGACTCACAGTTAACCAATTCAACGAGTGTTGGTTAAAAAGAAAGATGGATGCCATGGCATGGCTCTGGTGCTTTTGTGATGTAATAAAGAGTCCATCCACAGATGAGTCTATTTGTGAATAATATGACTGACACAGATCATTGGAACCTAGGATTTGACCCCTGATGAACACCAGATAACTAACTAGCCATCATGAACGGTTGGATGGATGGATGGATGAAGAAACAGACAAACAAACATTTTCTGTGTTTTTCTAATAGATACAATGTTTTGTGGGCAACGATGGATGGACAGCTGATGGCCCTGTACAAAAAACGCACAGTAAGTCAGTGACTTTCTTTGTTTCTCCCCAACTATATGTATATAACTACAGTATTTATGTGAATGTATGTCTTTCCATCTGTCTTTTTGTCTGCGTACCCTTGGTCTGATTGTGTCTCTATACAGTGATTTGTTTTGTTTGTTTTACTAGGACCGGTTCAGTGAGGTGCTATTTCATGTCTCCAGTATCACCAATGTGAAAAAACAAGACAAAGGCCGATTTTCTGTTTACTTCAGGAAGAAACATTATGACTTCATGGCTCATAATGAAGGTAAGAACACTGCTCGTCCCTCTTCTTCTCCTTTCGGCTCTTCCCTATAGGGGTCTCCACAGATGATCATCTCGTTACGCATGGTGATTAATAACACAACCCTCCTCAGCTATCTCTGCACTAGAAGCACAGTGACCTGTGACCTCTATTTGGAAGGGTTAAGAATACTGCTTCAATTTGCTGAAGTCTCCCGGACTTCACCAATCCAATGCAATGCCAGCACCTTGCTATTCTTTACTATCTGACTGGACTCTAATCTTTCTGCAAACTTAAAGTGAAATGACGAATAGGCTATTTGTGTTATATTCCCCCTAACTGCCCATTGGCCACCTGTACAAATTGTAAATAGTAAAAGACAGTGTCTTTGTGTACAGTACCTTCAAGAGATATTGCTTCACTTAAAGAAATTTGATAAATAACATGCAAAAGTGTTCTTCCTGGAGCTAGTTGAGAATAGCTATGGGCTTGCTGTTATCAAGATATCACTACGATCAGCACACCAAAGAAAGGTTTGTTCCATGGTGCTGGAAAAGAGGATCATACTTGGTTGAGTCAGAGAGTCAGAGATAGCAATTCAGGTAACTGGTCATAGAACATTGGACCAACTCCTTATCTGGACAGCTTTGGAGAAGGGATGAAGGGAATTTAATCATCATGTGTGCACGCATTTTTTGATACATGCTAAACTTGAAGAAAGGTCATGACTGTGTCCCCTTAGGAACCTAGTTGGGGTCGCTTCAGGAGTATAAACTATCCAGTCTTTTACCCCTTTTCCAATGAGCTGGTTCCAGGACTATTTTGGAGCCAGAGCTTGACATGGCAAGACTGATGCTCTATTGTACTTTGTACAATACTTCATTCCAAAGGATCCGATCAAACTATACTGCATTATACGGCCATTAGGATATAAGCATGTTTCCAGGTTTATTGAAGTGCTGCGTTATCTGATGATTCTTCTTTGTTTCTCATCTATCAGAGGTGCTTGAAGGTTGGATCACATCTCTTCTGGCGTCTCGAGGCCAGCCAAGTCCTGACCCCCCAGAGCTCCACGGGCAAATAACGATCAAAGATTCACGAAGTCGTGTCTATGCTGCCATCTGGAGTCACAACCTCTGGATTTATCCTAACAAGGACAGCTTCCAGCTGGGAGTTGCCTCGTTTTCTGTCCCCCTGAACGTGGCTACGGTCAAACCCACAGGAAAACATGCGTTCGCCCTCATCACTCCATACAAAAGTTTCAAGTATGTGCCTCATTGTTTGTCTGACTACCTGTCTATCTCTCCGTCCAGTTTTGGCCGTTGCACATTTATATAGTCTGATCTGAACTCCTAAAGCGATTTCTTTGTCTGTTTACTTCCTCGTATTTCTTCTCCGTCCCTGCCTGCAGCATATCTGTTGATTCAGCTAAGGATCTAAACATCTGGATGGATAGTCTGTCCGCATCTATTCGCAGTGCACTGTCTTGCAACCAGGTGGCGCAACGTCTCTGGGAAAACCCACACAACAAAGTGTGTGGGGATTGTGGTGCAGCCAATCCTGAGTGGGCGTCAGTAAACCTGCTGCTGGTCATCTGTCACGCCTGTGCTGGTACGAGCCAACCGAAGATGCATTAAGTCTTAATCTTTCACTGATATGATATCTTAGTCTTACATATATGTAAGATCTAGATAACGTACGAGTTATCCTAGTCTAACTACTGTATATAAATATACAGATGACTGACAACTGTATATCTCATTATATTAATTTCTTAAAAGTTCTTACCGGATAATGAAGAAACAAGGAAAACTTTTAACATTTCTTAAAATGTAATGAACATAAAGGAGGGTCAGAAGTATCACAAGTGGAACTGACCGGCCAATCAGATTAAGAAAATGTATAGATCTGAAAGTAATCATAGTCATTTTTCATTTTAAATGAAAAATGCAAAATATTAACAGTTTCAATTTTCAGGTCAGCATCGAGCTCTGAACAGCAACCTGTCCAAAGTACGCAGTCTAAAAATGGACAACAAGGTCTGGACTGAACCACTAATGCAGGTGAGGGAATACTGAACCATTCATATAAACAAGGAGCCGACCTTATCACTCAAACATGACTTTTAATCACTTCCTCTCCCAGCTGTTTGTTGCCTATGGTAACTGGCTACCCAATCAAGTGTGGGCTCCAGCTGTGACAGCGGTAGAACAGTTGCATCCGGAGTCATCCGATGAAGAGAGGTCCAATTTCATTCAGGATAAATACAGCAGAGGGCGCTACAGACGTGTCCACGCTCTGACCTCCTCGCCATCTATGATGGATCAGGTCTGACACATATCAACACATATAGATTAACACAGTGCTAATTCTTTACCTGTTGGGTAAAGGTGAATGTGTTTACAGCTCTTATCATCCAAAGATTTCGTAATGTAAAGTCACACTGTTACAAAGTATATGATTATATTTGGATTGGAAAAGTCAAGTTCTTACATACAAACATATAATAAAAAACATTTTCTATCAAATTTTTTTTTTTTTCTATCAAATTTTTTTTTTTCTGCAGAAAAATATTGAACACTGTTCAGAATTATGTGGGGATATTTATGAGTAACCATTTAAATCACTTACTTGGAGTGAAAATTTCCCACTAGCTATGATAAGAGAACTTATTAACTTATTATTTTGTAAATAATAATAATAATAATAATACATTTAATTTATAATGCACTTTACATTTGGATCAAATCTCAAAGTGCTACAAGGCAAAAGCAGATAAAAGCATCAATAAAAAATAAATAAATAAATAATAATAATAACTATACAAAAACGTGACCAAAAGCATTAATGTTAATTACAGTTATAGGTTCTGCTAAAAAGGAAAGTTTTAAGTCCTTTTTTAATGTGTGCTGACATTGTTTGCTTTTATGACAGCAGCATCTAGTGGATGTTAGATGAAGTGCAGCTGAGGAGGAGAATCTTGACATGTAACCAACTGAGCATGAGGGTGTTATTTTGTATTTCGCAGACATTTTGAGACAATGTTTACCTCACCTGTGCAGGTGTCTTGTGACGTGTGATGATGTGTGTATGTTTCAGAGGCTGCGTCAGGTGGTTTGTGGAGATGACATAGAAGAAACAATGTCTCTGATCTGCTCAGGAGCAAAAGTATGATGGTTTTACACTTTTTTATTTTATCAGACTGATTTAAGTTATTCATCATTTTTACAAATAACATGCTAGAGCCTTTGGGGACAGGACCGCGGTACCAACAGATTAAATTGGTCCCCACATCTTGGGTGATATGTCAAATCATGGTCCCGACCAGGATAGAAAAACAAACACGAACACATAGATGCATGAGTTAATTAATGATGTTAAAAAGCTCTTCTAAAAACGACACAAAAATCAATTGTTGTGGAGGTTTGCCTCAGTTACATCAAGACTAAATTATTTATAATTGATTAATTTGATAGTTGATTTTCTTCAATGAAAGGATTTCATTTAGTTCTCTTACACATAATGATTTGTGTGTCACTGCTGGGGAAAAAGCTGGGGGAAAAGCCACAAAAAAACTCCCCATAATGAGTAAAATATGAACCATTAGAATAAAATATAATGTGTGTAAGATAGATCTCCTCGAGTTGATTCAAATGCACCAAAGCTGTACTAATGTGGACAAACAGTTGAGAAATTATGGCCTGTAAACTTTTGGAGATAAAACTCCCCCTAGTGGTGGCAATATTTAACTGCAAAATAATTTCCAGTTCTTCCACAATTAAGCTCTATGGGGTTATAAACGCTGAAAATTATCCATGAATCAGTATTTGTGTTATTGATTTAACACCAAGGCACAGCAGCAATGACAACTCCCTAATATCCCCAAGTTTTTGGGTATGTAATAAAGTAATAATGTTAGTAATCTCCATGAGTTTCCTTTATTCTGTATCTGAGTGATGTTTCATGTGTTCAGGTGAGTCAGTCAGACCCTCAGAGCCCCTCCCCCATCATGCTGGCTGAGAAGGCCGGTCAGGCTCTGCAGAATGAACTGCTCAGACTCAACCAGTACACAGGTAACACATAAGTTACACACAGAGACTACCATTTAAAATAAATACATTGATAAAGTACAGGTGCCCTCCGTGACAACACTGGTTGTGGTGCCCTATATTAACAATATAACTATATTAACTGTTTAATCTACTGTTTTTTCAGATGTCCCACCTTACCAGCCACAGGCAACCAATAGGAAACCTGGCAGTGCCTCTTCAGGTAGGAATCGTCATCTAAATAAATCAAAATGAGCCAACAAACATTTTAATTGTGAGCCCTTTAAGTTTCTCACCAGCAACAAAAAAAAAATATGTAAGAAATGATTTATTTGTAAATTTTATTTCCTTGGTGCATTTATTCATTTTTATATCTTAGACATTCTGAATTTAACAGAAAATGACAAATAATTTGGTCGAGCATGATTTTAAACAGTAAAAACATTTTTTAGTTATTTAATTTTTAAATTTTGTATTTCGTGGACAATAGTTTAGTATTTCAATTTGACTAGCTCGGACTTTCGGTAAAGAATGTTCTTATAAAATTATTTTACCCTTTTTAGACTTTTTTTTTTTGGGTTGTATGAAGGCACATAATTCTGCTTCGTATGTCCTGACATGCTATAATATGTCAAAAAAAATCTTACTTTTTTGTCATAAAAGTACTAGCACTGGCATCTTACTACTCTCAATAGCCATGGTTCACGCCTCTTCCTCCATCGCCCCTTTGACCAATGGTGTCCCTCAGGGCTCCATCATTGGTCTCTTACTTGTTTTTAGCATAAACGGTACATGCTTCCATTGACTCATAATTTTCTCACAAAATTTCTCGTAAGGAAATAAAGACTCAAAATGTGCACAACCAAACTGTTGAGTAAGGCATTTAATGATAAATTAACAGATTGTCCAAAAATTTAGACAAAAAAAACAACAACTTGTTGTTTAAAAAAAAAATTGCATGAAATCTTGCAAAAACATTGCTTCAGTTTGCGTATTCAACAAAGTTAAATAAAACAAAAACATATTTGTGAGGGTTTTTTCTGTTATTTCACACGTTATTAGTGAATTAATGTTCTAGGATGTTGTGTTTTGAACTAAAGGGTGACTTTAGTTGAATCCCGCATCACTGATGCAGGGAAACTTTAGTTTAATTACTAAAGTACCCTAATATGACCAAAAAAGTGGTGTGTATTTTTGCAGATGAAGAGGAGGAGGAGCTTCATGGGAAACTCGAAGAGGATCGTTTCCTTTTCTCTGTAGAAAACAATTCGGCTGCATGTGATGTCCTTGATCTGCGAGAAGTTCTGTCTGTTTTCCTCACTGATGGGTAATAATAATTATAATAATAATAAAACATTTAATTTCTAATTGCTAATACTTGTGATTTTAATACTAATACTTGATGCTTTCCTTATTTAAAACTGAGACAATACTGCATTTAGAGCAGCAGATATGAATAAAATCCGTTTTTTCCTAAAAACGATAGTTGAATCAAATGGAAATCATCAGGAACGCTAAAACATAAATTAGATGTTTTAGACACTGGTTACCTCTGGGTGGAGATCCCTCCACTTCTGGTACTTCAAGAAATTCAAGAGATTAAGTTCGAAAAACAATAACACGTCACGATTGTATGCACATAAACAATACCAATCAACAAATATGAAGTTTTGGTCAGTTGCTGATTATAAATTAAATGGCTATGCTTGTAATTAATGAGGTATTCAATAAGATTTCAAAAAATAATACATTCCTTATCTTAAGCATGGATAAAGTCACAACAATTGGACTTACAGAAATACTGTTTCTTCTGTAAAAGTGCTGAATATTGATATATAATTTAGCATATTTATCATTAGTAAATGCTAAATATTGGTCAAACATGGTCCAAAAGACTTGTAGAAATTATAGGCACTGATAATTGTCCATTTTTCATGAAAACAAATGCAGATGTTTGTTTGTTTTTGCCAAAAATGCGATTGACTAGCCCTTATGTACTATATTTTTAACAAACCACACATTTTTTTATCAAATGTACTCATTTTTAAATAATTCTCATTAGATAATCAATGAAATTTATTAATAGTTGAGACATGAACTTAGTACATTCTTGTGAGTTTTGGTGCATGTTTTAATAATAATAATAATAATACATTTAATTTATAATGCACTTTACATTTGGATCAAATCTCAAAAGTTTTAGCAGATTTTGCTATTGTCCTTGATGTTTCTTTTGTGTGACTTTGACACACAGTGAGAGATGTGACTGTCATGACATTCTGTATAATAGTTTTGCGATATCTTAATTTCCCATTTCCTCGCCATGTGTTTGTATGTTCAGTCCAGCTCATGAGTTTGAGATAGTGACACCAAATGATCAGCTGAGCTGTACTACTGACAACCAGGAGGCACTGCTGAGTCACCTGGTTCACATACTGAAGGTAAACCTCACTGGATGCATCTACATACCATTTATGTGTATTTGGTTTTAAGCATGTAGTTATCAGAACAAGCGGAGAGTGATTTATGAGTTTAAACCTTATAATACAATAAAAAAAGGTTTTAGTTATCAGTATATCCTGAGTTGTAGTTATCAGTATAACCACAATTCTTGTTATCAATATAACTGCAGTTGGAGTTATCAGTAAAAAATGAGATCTATTTATCAGTATAACCATGGTTGTAGTTATCATTACATCCTGAGTTGTAACTATTTACATAGCCTGAGTTTGAGTTATAGGTGTAACCTGGGTTAAATTTCGTTTTGATTATCAGTGTAATCTGTGCTTATGACTAAAAGGGTCTCTAATTAACAGTATAAATTATGTAATAGGATAATTTCAGTTCAAGTCATTAGTATAATCTGAGTTATACATATCAGTATACAGTGACTTTTAGAAATCAGTTTTATCTGTATTATTTAGAGTTTTAGTACTCTAATTAGTAATAACCTGACATGTTGACATGTTTACAGGTTATTCTGCCAGGAGGAGTGTCATATGCAGAAGTGGGCGGGGCTTCAGCTGTCAGTAAAGTGTGTGTTGTGGAAATGGGTGGAGCTCATACTGATGCCTGGCTGTTACTGTGGGAGGATGGAGTCAGTGTTCATCCCATCAACAGACAAACACAGCAGACTCTGAAAATGGAACTGAGCTCACTCACTCACAACAGTAACAAACTTTTTCTTCTTTTAACTGAAATCATTTGTGAGGACAGATAAGACTAATCTCATTCTGTCAGCTGACAGATCCTTTAGGATTATATATTTTTATTTAAAACAGAAGAGGGGGTCAGTCAGAATGTACTTTGATCGCGCAACAATTCCATTTTAAAAATAAAATATAAGGTTAAGTCAACATTTAGACTTGGTTTTAAATGGGTTTTTAGCCATCTGATCACAAGCAGACAGCAAGACACATCGCCATTTACACCTGTGTCTATCATGCGTTCCTAGATGTGTCCAGCTGACCACTTGTGTTCAGATTTTGTTGCTGCCTACGTCATTTCCGCTGCAAGGTCAAAGGGCATGCGCGTCGTTATCAGTGAAGTCAGTCGAGTGCAAGACTTGTTTAGCTAGCTAGCACGGGCTACCTAACAACTTGAAGTTGTTACAAAAGGTAATGTACATTTATGGACTATTCCAAATGTTGAGACTGACAGGACAAAGTTGTTTGTGACTTGAAAAAGAGCACTGGACAAGGTGATAATTCATCATTCACTCAAAATCAGGACACATAAACCTTACAAAAGATAAGTGGTCAAATGCGTCCCAGACAACCTCGGCAAGTTGTTTGAGCAATCGCTCAAACAACTGGACAGTCCATTAAATATCACAATGAGTTGACCAGAGGTAATAAATCTATATGTTAATATAATTGAAATCCTATTAGGGACAGAAACAAGTATTGGCTTACATGAGGAACTGTTGTTCCTGTCGCTGCATCAACTGACCCAAAATATTCTAATATTACTTTCAAAACTGTGAGAAAATGACTAATCATCAAACTTGAAAAAGAACATGAAGGTAAATAAGAAGAATAAGTATGAGAAAAGAAGAGAAGAAATCAAGATAAATGTTTGGAATTTTAAAATTTGATATTGAAATTCATTAAACCTGAATGAATGAATATCAACCCTGGATGTATTTTCTTTTTCAGAAATGGATCCATCTGAAAACATCATCACCATAGTGACCGCAGACAGGTGTGCAACACACACATGCATGTACACTTACTAGGCAATATAAAAAGAGCTGAGAGAGTGAGACAGAGCCCATGTGGGAAAGCACAAAATATGGACATAAGAGTCCTTAAGGAAGATTAACTTTGTTGGAGCATGAAGTCTTCATAGGACTGTAAAAACTGGAACAGTTTTTTTTTAAATTGACAATGGAATCACTTACGTACGTTTCCTATGAAGTAAATTCCATGAGATTGTTGTTTTTCTCAGCAGGACTGTGTCGTTCCGTTTCGAGGAGCAGCACAGCTGTCAGTCTTGGTTCAACCACCTCCAGAAAGCTCTGTCCAAACAGACCTCCGCTCCACACCGTCCTCCTCCTCCTGCACCCATACGTAACCCACATCGTCAGCCTCTGTACCCGGTGATGGATGTGGAATCAAGAGGTTCAGTTCCACCTGCCATAGAACGCTGCATCTCCCATGTCACAACCTATGGTATGTTCATACATTTGCAACTTCCTGCTGCAAAGAATTATGGGAGAATCCGTTTGCTTGACTCACTGTCCCACTGGTCAAATGTCTGAAAGGTCTGAAAGTGGAGGGCGTGTACCGGCGCTGTGGCCAAACTAGCATAGTGAACCGATTAGTGGAGGTTCTGAGGACATCACCAAACTCCGCCCCTCTGGAGAGTGACGAACAGGGTGTGCTGAACGCCACCTCCGCCCTCAAACAATATGTCCGCCAGCAGGAGAGTTTGATCCCAGATAGACAACGACAGCAGTGGCTGCATGCTGCAAGTTAGTACAAATACAAGTATACATATACATGATCTGAAGTAGTATCAGTAGTAACAATACAATAATACTCACTCTAAAAATGCTTTCTCTCTCTCAGGCATTTCAGATGAACGATCCAGATTTTCAGCCTATCGACGTTTGCTCAAGAAACTTTCTGCAGACAACCGAGCAACACTGACGGCCCTGTTTGGACACTTCTACATGTAACACACACACAAACACACACACCCACATTTTCTTTTGCATTTGTAGTATCAGCAGATCGATTTCGCTAATACAGACTGACTGACCTGTGAGGTCATTGACCCTGTTTAGATTTTTTAAAAACACGTTTTGACCCATTGGATCACGAGGGGACAGTGAGACACATAGCTGTTTACACCTGTGTCTATCATGCATATCCAAATGTGTCCAGCTTACCACTTGCATGTAGACTTTGTTGCAGCGTATGTCATTTCTGCTGGTAGTATACACTAGCTTTCCACTTGTGATCCGAATGCTCAGAACGCATTTTAAGTCCAAACAGCATCCTTGATACCCTGATACCTTGAAAGTTGTAAAGTTGAAAAATAAAAAAGAAGTGCCATGGTTGTACACGGGGAGAGGAAGAGACACGATAGTAAACACTGACGTGGTCCAATGAATGAATCAAAAGTCAAATGGAAAAACACAGAAACCTTGAAACGTTCATTTATTTTTTTATGAGATCATAAATACACAAAACTGAAAGTACACTGACTTCAGATATATTCTGGTGTACTGATACCAACACAGCAAACACCCCCTTCTAATCTTTTTTGCCAATTTTGTTTATTTTCGATCAAAAAAACAACGACGACTTATGTACAATGATTTGTTCAGGGCCTGTATTTCACAAGCAAACAGCATCACATAGAACACAGGAGCATTGTTCTCTAGAGTGGTTGAGCATAAGCACCCAGCAGCACTGTGTTAGCATTAAAAATAATATGGCAATGACTATCCTTTTTCTTTCCCTGTTACATAGTGGTTCATCACAATAGCTTAGCTTAGCTTAGCTTAGCTCGATGGATAAGCAGCTCCTGGACCTTGTGCATTTTGGTTGATTTTCTTCTTGTTTGATTTAGCTGCTAACTCCTACTAATTGCATTTTGTCCCTGCTTTTAGGTCATAAAATTTAAAAACGTGATATTCTCCTTCTCTTCTACTGCCTCACCTGCTCATTCCATTCATAGAAATGTCAATCGCGTTATGTTAATAACTTCCCCTGCAAGGTCAAAGCTGAGTAGCCATGGAATCCTTAACACACCTGTGGTGTCAGAGCTGTCCACTTCACATCCTCACCGTCAAGATATGAAGTCTTAGATTTGACTGTTGATCTGTTTCCCTCTCCAGGATCCAGGTGTTTTCTCAGGATAACAAGATGTCGGCTCAAAATCTGGCTCTTGTTCTGGTCCCGACTCTGTTCCAGACTCTGAATCAGGATCTTCACAGACTCACAAGAGATTTCATCATTCATCATACACTTTTGTTTCTGGTAAATACACACGATCACACAACATACACTGACTATGGTATGCATTTAAGTGTAAAACATCTGTAATCATGTTCTAGTCTAAGAACATTTAGATATACGGCGTATCTCTTTCACATATCGACACTGAAACTTAACAGTGTCTGATAAAATCAAAATAAACCTAAGAATGGAGCTTCGGAACGAATAATGACATCATGTGCAGGAAAACGTTTCAAAAATTCAAACTGCGCCTACGCTGTCCTCCACAACAGTAAGGGAATATCCGTGAAAACACTCAATAACTAGCTTTCTACAAGTGATTGAAAGATTAAATGTGACTCATCATTAATCTCAAAAAGTCCATGTTGACTCAACCTATTTCTACAAGGTCCACAGTTTTCTCTAAGATACGACCCCATAGTGACTCAATCATGAAGACAAATATTTTTCTTACCTCCGAAATAAAACAGGACATGTTTAATTCTGTCAATTTATATGAGCCAGATTTAGACTGGAGACGATTTGGACATATTGTTTGGAAGAAACAGGAAATAATCTGTTTTCATGATATATTAAGAAATAAGCATTTGCAGTATGTGTAGCATCGAGCCTTTTTAAGCTGTTCTTATCAGATTTGGTTGTTGCAAACAGCTGATAAATGTGTATTTTTGCCAATAAATTGAAATACAATAGGACATTTTACTATGTGTTTCGTAGTTTGGTTTGTGGTTTTATGTTGACACGGCTTATTCAATAAAGTTCAATAAAGTAAAGCTAATAAACAGCAGATCAAACTGTAAAACATGTAAAGGTCTATTTATTTAGGTGAATTTAATTACATTTGTGGTTGGGTTCTCTGCAGACACCGGGGGCAGAGGGGACTGAGGAGGATGAAGAACAGATTACTGTCCTTTAAAGAAGAAAGAAAAGAAAAATACAGATGGAAAAGAAGCTCAGAGTTCAGTTCTCAGATGATTGTAAGACATTGTTGTGTACCTTCCTGTAGATAAACTAAGATGACGTGTCTATTATGTTTACCAACTAACATTTTTGGAGGGGTAAGATCAGTGTTGTACTCATGATTTAACATTTGATATGCATTATTCGTCATTACATTCAAAGTATGACTACATTTATAATCATTTCTGCAAACAAAGCTCTATATGATATATTATGAATTTTATTGCAAATAAAGGCCCTCCACAACCCCCTTCATGTGTCACCTGTAATTCAGCGCTTAAACGCTGTTTTATTAAATTGTTAAAGGTTAAAATAAGAATATAGACTAATTGTTGGTTGTTATTTCGGTAAGAATCCAGAACTATCTGGGCTCAGGTTTAGTGCAGATTTAAGCCAGATGAAACTTAAATGAAAACAGATTTATTGTGTGTTCACCTCAGCAAACACTATCAGGCACCAAGAATGTTTGGGAACAGCCTCCGACTGAAATCACCTTTCACCACAGACTCCGATTGATCCAACTAGTCCCCTTTCCTCTGTAACTAGTCCCCTTTCCTCTGTAACTAGTCCCCTTTCCTCTGTAAGTATTCTCCTGAACTCTGGAACTAGTCCCCTCTCCTCTGGAACTAGTCCCCTTTCCTCTGTAACTAGTCCCCTTTCCTCTGTAACTAGTCCCCTTTCCTCTGTAAGTATTCTCCTGAACTCTGGAACTAGTCCCCTGTCCTCTGGAACTAGTCCCCTTTCCTCTGTAAATAGTCCCCTTTCCTCTGCAAACTAGTCCCCTGAACTCTGGAACTAGTCCCCTGAACTCTGGAACTAGTCCCCTGTCCTCTGGAACTTGTCCTCTGTCCTCTGCAACTAGCCCCCAGACAACTGCTACTCATCTCCAGACCTCTGCTATAAATCCCTTAACTTCTGCAACTTGTCCTCAAACTTCTACTATCGGCTCCCAGGCACCTGTGACTCATTTGCTCACCTCTGCAATAGTTTCCAGATCCCAACAGGTAGTCGCAGAGAATTGTTACAAGTCATCTGCATGTAGTCCCCAGGTCTTTGCAACTTACCCCCAAATCTCTGCAGACATCTGTTACTCTTCCTACACGTTTGCAACAACCCCCTCAGCCTTCTGCAATTGTTCTCCAGAGCTCTACAATAAAAAAATAAATTTAAAAAAATAGCTGCTGTTACATCCAATAACCCAATGCTAATTAGTTATTACTTTGACAGGTCATTGCTTACATCACCTGCTATTATACTTTTAAACCTTGTTAACCTTTGTAAGCATTTAAATGTCATTATCATCAGACATTTACTTCCCAGGCCAAAAAATCAATGTTAAGAAAGGCATCCACAAGAACCATCCAAATGTCTGGTAGGAAGTTTTATTTTATTTATTTTTTCATGGAAAATGAGAGTGGAAAAAAGCAGAAAAAACAACAAAAGCAAATGAATAAGAGAGCCTTGATGTCCAGGTAGGGCACATGAAAGTAGGCAAAAGAATGTGACACTGATTGGTTGTCACACATAGACGTCTTCCACACCTGTAGACTCCTTATGTTGAGTTGATGTGTCCATGGGAGCAGCTGGATTAAATGAAACTGTGGAAAGAAAAAAAAGTTAGCAACTGGAAACTTCTGTGTGTTTATGTGTTTGAGTTACCATAATAGGTTTCCTCCTCTTGCTCCTGCTTCTCCTCTTTCAGGTTTGTGGGACGGTGACCGTGCATCACCACATACATATTTCCCTGCAGCTGACCTGAGGCAGGAGAGCAGATTAATGAAGTCTGACTAATTTGAATCTAATAATGGTTTTGAGGACCCCAGTGGCAGAGCTCAGGCCGCCTCACGCTGTCGTACTTGTTGCTGTCGCCGTCCTTTGTCTCCTCCTCCTCATGACATTGAAGAAGATCAGCATCAGGGGGAGGCAGCATACCAGCACCACCGCAACTGTGATAATGGTGCTTCTGGTACCTGATGACAAACAGTAGTGGTGAATGTTACTCTTAGTATATTGGGATTATATCATCTAGATCAGGGGTACCCAATGTTTTTACACTTCAGATCTACTTTTACATTTTTAACAATGACAAGATCTACCTGTAAAAACAGTCTCTGATCCATAATGAGATGCATAAAGCTACTTTTGTACATCGGACTCCTTTGACATGTCAGAGAAGGGTGTGGTTACACAGCACTTTAGGGAGGATGCTAGCTTCTCATAATCAGCGTTCAATATTTCCTATGGAAAAAAAGAAACTGGGTAGTGAACTGTAGACCTAACTTCTATCACTGTGAAGATCTGCATTTCTCTTTCTATTTCTCTACCTTTCTCTTTCGCAATATCTCTCGTTCTATCTCGAGCTTGCTCTCTCTCACCCAATCAGAGCAGAAGAGTGGCCCGTTGTCTTGCATGCAAGCTGTGAGCTCGCAGTCCCAACGTTGATTTAGTGGGAATCACACACCATGTGACGGACTGACTGGTGCAATTTACTTAAGAGCTATTTGACTGACTATTAAAAATAATTTTGCGATCAACTGATAGCTCTCAACCAGTAGATCGCAATAAACCAGTAGATCGTGATCGACCAGTAGATCGCGAATGATGGATTGGGCACCTCTGGTCTGGATTGTCTGTGTAATAAACTTACACAATCTTTATTGACCTTAGCATTTGCATCACTCGCTCTGCAGAATTGAAAAGGCACCATGATCTTCATCATGAAACATCTGCTGGTAAACAAATGTCCACATATTTGATAACCAATAGTCTACATGCAGCAGAGGCAGGCAGAGCTTTTATATGAATACATATTCACAGGGCCCATTTGTTCATCTACAGTCTGAGCATGTTGTTGCTAGATTATTGAACTTTACATTGTCAGCACATGAATAGTGAGATGTGGCTTTATATCGCTGATGATTAATGAGTGCCTTATGAGTTGGGAGAGGGACACTTCTAAAAATATTTGAAGAATTTCTTTAAGATTTCCATAATTTCAACGAAATTCCGCTCTGCAGGATGAGTATTGAATTTTTTTTTTTATCATCTTAAAATGTTGAATGTAGATATAATGCAGCAAGGATAGTACCTAATGGGCTTTTGTGCCGCAAGACTTTGAAGGCCACTTGTAAAGGCAATATGGTTTTCATCTCCATTACAGCATGTTGGAGTGACCAAGCAAACCCATGGAGCCGATGAGATTTTTATGACTGAGTTTAGAAACGTCATCTTAAATCAAAAGAGATTCACCTCAATTGACTAAAAATTGACATCGTCTAAAGATACCCCTTATGTCTTAACTCTTGTTACTTGATTAACTGGGTCACCTTTAATTCCTGTTCCGGACTCAGTGTCCACCATGAGCAGGAATTCTTTGACCTTCAGTCGTATCCCTCCTTCATCAAACACCTGCAGCTTGTAGTTTCCTGAGTCTTCAGACTGAACTCGGCTGAATCTCAGTGAACCGTTGCTCAGCAGCTCACAGCGCCCGTGGTGACACCTGGTCTTATTGTCCGACAGCGAAATGACCAGGTTGGGGTGAGTCCATCTGATGTCCTTTATGTGCTTCATCCCAAACTCCTGCAGGTCTGCAGTCAGCAGGACAACTTTGCCATTGTGTGCAGCGATGATCTCTGAAGAAGTAGCTGGGGTCAAAGATCACGCACAGACAGAGACAACTGTTTTAACGCTGCAGTAAGTCAAGCATAATGTAATTCAAGTGAATATTAACACAAGTGTCACAATTATCTACAAAATGGAGAAGCAGAACCAGAAGGATGTAAGAGATGTGAAGGAGATGTGTCTCAGGGTGAGCATAGCAGCTCCAGTGTTTCAAAGGCAGCTGACAGGAGGACATACGGCCATATATTATATGTACCCCTCTCTATTACTCTACTTTGGTCGGATATATGTTCCCCCCTCATCAATTATACAGTGCCCCCCAGAATCATTGGCAACCTATAAGATCTGGGATCTATATTATATGAGAATCAAATAATGTCCCTATTGTATATGCTCTTTATCTTTGCTTCAAATTATTCACAATATTTAACATTATACTCAAATAACAAATTATACAAACCATAAAATATACAACAAACATTTTTTCTCTAACATGTATGGCACAATTATTGGCACCGTGCGTTTAATCTTTTGTGTAGCCCCCTTTTGCCACATTAACTGCCCTAGGTTTCCTTCTGTAGTATTTGATGAGGTTGGAGGAGATCTGAGACCATTAGTCAATAAAGAAAACCTCTTCACCTTTAGATTCTGAGGTCCACGCTTGTGGACATGATTTTGAGATGAGCTTCAGATCATGGTCTTGCTAGAAGATACAATCACAGCCCAATTTAAGTGGCCAGGTGGAGGCTTTTAGGTTTTCCTCCAATTTCTTCTGGTATTTGATGAGTCCATTCAACCCTGAGTAAAATTTCATTTTAAGTGCATTATAAAGGGTTAAGCTAACCTCTGGATCTGAATCTAAGTATACATAATTGTGGAACATCATGAGTTTTTTTTTTTTTTTTGTTACTTGACTTTTTATTACTGTCCATAATATTGGAGAATTTATGGTGAAACAACGATTCATATCTCACAATGTTTAGGTCAAACGGTGATCCACATCTGTAACACCTGCATATAGGTTCCCTACACATTTTATCGATTCTTGCTTGGTACTTGATATACTACTGCACAAAGTTCCATGAAAAACCTGAATATCTTGCAAACGAACAGACAACCAAACGTAGGCGATCACATGACCTCTAAGAATATAGATCACAAGACCTTTGACAGGTACAGGATCTGGGAAATGGCATTAGGAACATGGGTAACTAAATGTCTTGTTGCATATGTATGAGCTGCAGTCCAGGCCATGTGACTGAACCTTTAGTGGTTAGTAGTTCTCTGTTAAGAAGCATTAGCCTGTTGTCAGGCTGTAACTTTATGCCATTCCGTTTAATATTGTCTCTTTGAAGTTATCTACGCTTCAGACTTGAGTTGTTTGAGCGAATAATTTAACTACCTGACTGGATCCAACTTTGCCAGCATCACTATTTTCCCGGAGCCTGGGTAGCTCAGTCGGTAGAGCATCAGACTTTTAATCTGAGGGTCCAGAGTTCAAGTCCCTGTTCAGGCAAATGTCTTATTTTATGTGTGTCAGATGACTTGTCTATGGATTTTTAAAATTGAACATTTTTCTGCACTGAAAACTTGACAGTTGCACACTGTAAAAAAAAAAAAAGAGTCAAGTATAATACAGCAGTGGTGGCTATAAAAATATGTATACTGTGTACAAGCCATTACTGTCAATTACCATAAATAAACATGTACAATTTCTACCTTTTACATCGTTAAGTACAGAAAATTACAGAAATCACAATATAATTAAAAATGGTACTTTTCAATTAATTTTACTTTAGGTTTGTATTTTTATGATAGCATTCTGTATTTTTCACATATTCTGACCATCAAATATAAAGTTATTTACAGTTTCTTTATTTAAGATAATTCACCATGTATTATTATTATTATTCATGAACATATGTACTATGGCGATCTACTGTTTTCAAATTCGATGGTCTTTGACCGCTGACAACTGTTTTTCACCGCAATTTCTACGCACACTTTTTACAGTCCATGCAACGTTTATCCTGTTGACAATGTGTCTCCCTTTCAAAATCTTTATAGGGCAGGTTTATTTGAAAAAACAAAAAAAACACTTCCGGACCAGTTGCAGGTTTCACTGCAGACATACCAACATATTAATTGTTCCCTACACGGGAGTAAACCTGCTGTTTAGAATTACTTTTGTTTGTTTGTGTGTTCGTTTGTGTAAACCTTAAACCACATTGCTAGATTTGATTCAGGAGTTCTCTGTTGTTTCTATTAATTCATTTATTTGAATTATGACTCATCCTTGGGGTTGTGGTTCCTTTTTTCTTCTTACATTCATAAAGTTTCATCCAATAAAAAGAGAAAAAAAACAAAAAATATAACTTGACTGACCATCACTCATCTTCGTCACCATCATCCAGATCAATAAGCAGACCAGAACCAACATGGCTACCATCTGGACTGGATTTTGCAGCTGGAGATCTCCAACCCCCTCAGTGACAGTTACACCGCAGTAACGGAGCTACTTCTCCATTAAGAAGTAGCTTTAAATTGAACCTTGAAATATACAGAATAGAAAAATGAAGTTCACAAGTCTGAGGTATAAAAGATTCTTTTCATGATTTCTTTTAGTGTTGATTTATACATATAGTCCATCAGACCTCATAATCAATTATTGTCCTTTTTTACTTCATTCTTTTTTCAGACAGCTTTTGTTACTTTACAAATTTGACATAAAAACAACATATTTTATACGGTAGATTAAACCAACAGAACCTATTACTACATAAATGCATCAATAACAATGAAATCCTATAAAACAAAAAGTAACTGCATAAAAGACCCCGCCTGTTTAATTCGTATATTGAGCATAGTTACTGTTATGATATACAACTAACTTTAAATCATCGTTTTTCTACTTTCACTTAAGTGTCAGGTCTGATTTCCTCTACATGATCATAAACAGACAGAAAAAAAACAGATGTATAATAATGTGTGTATATATTGTTAAAGTTCAGAGACAGCTTGATCCTACCTGTCTGAGTTGTGAAGTGGGAAATGAGAGTAGAAACTATAAACGGCCTGTCTGACCACACCGTATCTCACTCTACTCACATGAAGGTAAATGACAAGTGAAACTCTGGCGCTCTGACGGCCTCCCAGCTGTTGCATACAACCTGAATCGACTCAGGTAAAACTTCACTGGAGTCACAAACTACGAGCATCTTGTAGATGCTCGTAGTTTGTGATTCAAAGGTAATACTATGAGGACAGCTTTAGAACAGATGACTGTACATTTCTTATTTTACTTTTGGTTTCCCAGTAAAAATTACCTCTGGAGCTAATCTCCAGATATCTGCAACTGCTCTAGGGTCCTGCCACTTGTCCCTGATACCTGCTACTGGTCCTCAGTCACATGCAGGTAGTTTCCAGTCCTCTCGTCTTCAGTGCTCTGCGGTTCTGCAATAACCATTTTCAAAAGTGGATGTCGTCAACCTCAATTACATGGAGGTAAAATTTTGTGTAAAAAATTTGACAGGCCTTATGCATTTAAAAGAAAATAAAGGAATGTGTCCTAACAACCATGTTAGCTTCCATTCCCATTGAGGCACCTTCATTTAGAACTCTAGAATTTAGGACAGTGTCCTGAAGAACATATAGCCAAATATTTCCCTTTGATCCGAACACAGGTCTTATTGCATTCCATCCTGTCTTTCCCGAGATGCACGTAGGTCATTGTTGAATGAACAAACTACCGGAACATCTTCAGCTTTCCCAGGTTTCTTGTTTAGTCTTTTCTTCCAGAGATGCAAACTCTTAAAGCCTGGATAGCTCAGTCGGTAGAGCATCAGACTTTTAATCTGAGGGTCCAGGGTTCAAGTCCCTGTTCAGGTGATTATCTTATTGTCTCATGTAGGTGTCAGATGAATCAAGTGCATTTCTGTGAGCACCATGATTGTGAATACAGGTAAGCATGTAAAAGTTTTGGATAAGTCTCTGCGCTTGAAAAAATCTTCTTACCTGCATGGGCAATTGTCTTTGGGGCACCTTTATTAACAAAGTAGAAACTTATAGTCATATATATACTTCTCTCTTTACCAGATAATAAATCTCATTGCATTCCATCGAGTATTACTCTTGAACCCTGGGTAGCTCAGTCAGTAGAGCACCAGACTTTTAATCTTCAAGCTTCTATCTTTTAGCCTGATGAGGGTTTATCTTTCTCTCAGCGGTCTGCTTCTGGATACCTAAGTTTCTGCACATTAACATTTTTTAGTTACTTTCATTTTGTGTCTAGTTGTCAATATTACCCTTCTTGCAATTTTTTTTGTGACATCTTTATGTACAAACCACACATATATCACCAGATTTCTCCACCTCTCATTGTCAGCTATTGATCTCATTGCATTCCATATTGTCTTTCCTTGGGTCCATGTGAGTTATTCTTACTGATTTAAGTTTTGCTCCAGCCAAGCCTCTGGTATAGATTCATCACACCAATGTTTCCCATTTTATACTTCATTCCAGTGAGCTTCTTGAAGCCTGGATAGCTCAGTCAGTAGAGCGTCAGACTTTTCATCTGAGGGTCCAGTGGTCAAGTCCCTTTTCAGGCATCTATCTGATTGTCTTATTTGGATGTCAGATGACTTAACTACAAGGATTTCTGAGAGTACTCAGAGTACTAATTATGGATACAAGTAAGCTTCTGAAATTAGACATGTATCTGCACATAACAACTTTCTAGTTACATTCATAGTATGTGCTATTTTCTATGTTACCCTTCTTGCAAATGTTTTTGAGACACCTTTATTTACAGATCACACATATATAGCCATAGATCTTCTTCTCTCGTGACCAGATGACTAAACTGGTGAGGGACTCAGATTGCAGTGATTGCTTTTCAGCATATCAGCCATCAGAGGGTATATTGAAAAAGAAAAGCATGATTTATTTTATTTATTTAGGCACGGTTAAAACTATCAGCTAAGTCAGGATGAAATGGAAAAAGTGGATACATGAGGAGCTACTGTAAGAGCTGGAGATAGGAGGGTGGACTAAAAAATAATATCCTTATGGTCAGACACAATCTAACGACAATAGATTCACAGATGCCAACACAATCTAGAGTAAGACCAAACAACAGCACTATTTCAAGAATGTGACCGTTTGAATGACTGGGGCCCCCAACTGACTGGGTGGGATTAACAGAATGCACAAGGTCAAAAAAGTCTATGGTAAATGAAGACCCAGACAACAAACATGTATGTTTAAGTCACCTAGACACAAGAGAGGCTAAGAGATCCGAAAATTCTTGAATAATAGTCTGACAGAGTTTGACTCTGGCGTCCTGTAGAACAAAACACAAAGTAAAGGAGTCTTTCCATGGATTAAAGGACGAAATGATTAGAAAGAGGAAAAACTGCCATGTGGCTACGGGAACATATAAAAAGATCTCTATGAATCACATATAGACACATTTTCTTGTTTGGTCAAAAGTCCGCAAAACTAATTGCACCCCGTTATTTCTTGCCATGGGTACCTGGGCAAGAAATTGATGATTGAACAAAGTTTCGGAGTAAAGTGACCTCAAATTATGGAGGTTTGACGGAAGTCCGATTGTTAATATTAGCAATTTTCTGAAAATGGACTGGCCAATGCACAAAATTGATGGTGTGCATATTATGTCCTACCATCCATTTTAGCCTGTCCGAAAATAGCTATGGTGAACCTTTGTGTACAACTCGAAAATACAAATAGTTGCATCATTCCTCCTTTGATGATCAGATGATAATTTGATTGCAGGGTTGACTGAATAAAGGCTCCATAACAGCTTCAGCACTCCCATGTTTCTCATTTACCAAGTTCTTCTAAGATTAAAGACTCTTGTAGCCTGGATAGCTCAGTTGGTAGAGCATCACACTTTCAAACCGAGGCTCCAGGGTTCAAGTCCCTCTTCAAGTGATTTCATTTTAGTCTCATTAGGGAGTCAGATGACTTAAATTAATGGGCTTCTGAAGGTAGACTGATTGTGAACATGAGAAGAGAATCTGCACTGGGTCTCATGTGCGTAGGAACATTATCTTTCCTTGTCAGTTGTTCTGTCCATAAATTTGGTTGCGCTCCTTTGTTTATGGATTGGTCAAGGCTTGTCAGCAAATTTTGTTCCATCTGAAGTCCTTGAAAGTTGAAAACAAACTAAGTGGATTTCTGTTTAGTCTTGGGGATGTTTTCATCTCACATCCAAGAGGCTTCCTAAGCCCTGACTTACTGGTAGGTGAGTTAGGGTTTGTTTGGCTCTACAGTATCTCTTATTGTGGCCAATCTCTACATGGAAGAGTTGAACGTAGTGTTCTAAGGTCCTTCAAGGGAACAACACCAAGCCACAAGCGCTCACGCCACCCTTAATGGACTGTGATAATCAAGGCAGACAGTAGAATCAACAATGAGGTTTACAGTGAATACACAGAAAAAGACTAATACCTGCTGACTCTCCAAATCCACCAGCCACACGAGCTGGGTGTCTTCAGAACTTCACCCGCCTGGGCGGATATGTCCTCACAATCGTATAGACTCTATACAATACTATAGAGGTAAGAAAGGGTGGAGAGTTCTGAAGCCTTGGTAGCTCTGTCAGTAGAGCATCAGTCTTTTACTATGAGGGTCCAGGGTTCAAGTGGATGTCCAGGCAGGCTCCTTGTTCTATTGTGTGGTTTGTAAGGTATCTCAAGTGCATGGATTTCTTTAACAACTATCTTTGTGAATATGAGCAAACTTCTGAAAATGGAAAGGCCTCTCCACTTGTAAATTTCCATAATTAACAAATTTTAAATTCTCATCACATCCATGTTGCTACCTTTGCAACTGTGTGACTGAACACCCTCATTTACAACCCAGACACAAACTCCACATCTTTTGTTTTCTGCTAGATCACAAATTTGTTTACATTCAATCTTTTTCAATAGGACACGGAAGTCATGGTTGACGCAGCAATGTTTTGTTGACGTGGATATTTGTCTCATGAAGATTAAAACTCAATGAGCTAAGCCCAAGACATCATGGACTTCAGACACTGGGCTGTTTGCTGATCTCAGTATTGAAGCATACTAACTGGAAATCTTTGTTTTTCCAGCAGGTGGTGCTGCGTACTGGACTAGACTTAATCCACCCCCAGCCTTGTTGCAGGCTCATAGTTTTAAAGAAGAGATGGATGGACAGATTTTATACTCCCATTGGAAACATTATATCGTTTACAGAGACGATAACAGAGGATAAAGTTGGTCGCAGTTGAACAGTCTGAGTGGATACAGAGAAAAAGTACAGTAATATATCGTCAGAATCCTAAACATGAAGACTTAACTACAACATAAAAATGTTAATGGCTCCATATTTCCAGCTGGGCTGTGCTGTAACACAACATTTAAAAAGTAAACGGCAGTCATGGTGGATAAACTCCCACACAGTTTACAGATTTACTGCCAACCTGTCAGCCAGTAGCTGCAGCTTAAAGCAGAAAGAAGGATCCTCCTGAACTCCCAATCAATAAACCAAGCCAAAAGAGTGAAATGTGATGCTGCAGATACCTGATAGAGACTGAGAACAGCCTCCTCGTGCTGATTTATTGTGAAGAATGTTACCAGACAGTCTCAGACAGACAAACCACCGCTTTGTAGAAACTCTAAACAATATTTCAGTTGGATAATTAGACACTTAAACACACGTTCCCTTCTACTGACTTTATTTAACATGTCTGTTGACCTCTGCATAAATAAAGCTTTGCCTCCAGATGGTGGATTCCAGTCTCTGTGATTCACAATAGGACACTGAGTTCAGAATTTCTGGTATGGTATGACTAATAATAGGAACACTCTGAGTTAGTCTGGACCTAGTGTGAATGAGAAGTGTCAAGATGAGGATGTTGATATGACTTAAACGACTTGATTTAAACTGTTCAATCAGTGTTTGATCTCTCTACTGCTGAGGTACTATTGTAGGATTGCCACTTCATTATTACAGTATCACCTAAACTGGGAGAGAGAGGGAGACAGAAATATAGAGAGAGGTGAGGGGGAGGAGAAACAGACAGAGGGAGGAGATAATGTGGAGGAGTGTCTGTTAGAGTATTCAGTCTGCACACAGCAGATCTAAGTCAGTTTCTCCGTGTCTGTCTCTCTGTCTACCTATCAGTCTGTCTCTCTACCGTCTATCTCTCCATCCGTCACGATGGACAGCTTTCGTTATGGATTATTGATTGTTGTGTTTCTGCTTCTGATCAACTGTTTACACTCAGTTTACATCACTGACAACACAGGTGAGATACTGTTATACTACCTATGTTACTACTACTGGTACAAATACTGTTATACTACCTATGATACTACTACTGGTACAAATACTGTTATACTACCTATGATACTACTACTGGTACAAATACTGTTATACTACCTATGTTACTACTACTGGTACAAATACTGTTATACTACCTATGATACTACTACTGGTGCAAATACAGTTATACTGCCTATGATACTACTACTGGTACAAATACTGCTATACTACCTATGATACTACTACTGGTACAAATACTGCTATACTACCTATGATACTACTACTGGTACAAATACTGCTATACTACCTATGATACTACTACTGGTAAAAATACTGTTATACTACCTATGATACTACTACTGGTACAAATACTGTTATACTACCTATGATACTACTACTGGTACAAATACTGCTATACTACCTATGATACTACTACTGGTACAAATACTGTTATACTACCTATGATACTACTACTGGTGCAAATACTGTTATACTACCTATGATACTACTACTGGTACAAATACTGTTATACTACCTATGATACTACTACTGGTACAATACTGCTATACTACCTATGATACTACTACTGGTACAAATACTGCTATACTACCTATGATACTACTACTGGTACAAATACTGCTATACTACCTATGATACTACTACTGGTACAAATACTGTTATACTACCTATGATACTACTACTGGTACAAATACTGCTATACTACCTATGATACTACTACTGGTACAAATACTGTTATACTACCTATGATACTACTACTGGTACAAATACTGCTATACTACCTATGATACTACTACTGGTACAAATACTGTTATACTACCTATGATACTACTACTGGTACAAATACTGCTATACTACCTATGATACTACTACTGGTACAAATACTGTTATACTACCTATGATACTACTACTGGTACAAATACTGTTATACTACCTATGATTCTAATACTGGTGCAAATACTGTTATATTGTCTTATATCTATACTGTCATCCTTGACAGCAATGGTATAACCCTGAAAAGGCCCTAATCCCCTGTGTTGTACAAGCAATCCCTATAATCGTTATGAAGTCTATGACAGTCAATAAAAACAGTATGCAGTGATTTTTGCAAATCCTTGTATTAGCAAGAATGTTCAAACTAATGAAGTTTTTATTGTTATTAAAGTACCTGTCGTACACAAAGTTTGGACTGGAGAATCGTTATTATTATGTGGCATGACTTTTTTTCTTTTAAAACATTCAGTTAGAGTTTGGAAAGAGAGAACCATCATTTGAATATGATTAAAGATTTGAAAGTGGAATTTGGACTAATTATTTCTAGATATACGACCTCAGTTGCCCAACAGTCCAAAATCATTGTTGCCATGTTTGGGATGACATAATATGCCATCAATTTTCAATAGCGGACGGGAATGGATTGCTGGCAAGCCGGTCAAGTAACTCCTTGACTCAGTTTGTACTTCAATTGAAAATGGCTTGTCATGTTCTTGCGGGAATAAGACGGAACATCCCCGGGTGAAGCGTCTCCTGGTTGTTAGCGTATGTTGTTCCAAAACCTGCGTGTTCTTTTTATCATGATTAATGATTCCTTCAATGCTGCATTAACAAATTCCCATACTAACACTCTTGTTGCTTTTGCTTTTTCGTGCTGACAATAATCTGGGTCAAGTTTCTCTTCTTTAGCCAGTGGGACACGTTATCCGTGATTAACAAATACTATTTGAAATGACTCATCAGACAAATTTTCCACTTTGCGTCAGTCCATTTCAGACAAGCGAAGACCCTGAGCAATCAGTGGCATCTCTAAATGAGGAGTATTCTTTGAGCTTCATTTAGAGTCTTAGCATAATTTTATATGCAGCGATAAACTGTGTTTAATGACCATCACCTCCCAAAGTCTTTGGAAGCCCATGTAGAAACATGCATTGTATATTCATGTCAGTTTCTTATGAATTGCCATCTGAGGGATCAAAGGTAATTCACATTCAATGTTAAATTTTGTCCTTGCCTCTTGTTTTTTTTCCGATTTTTGGAATCTTTTTATGAGATCCACATGGTGGAATTCTGAATTCCTTGCAATTGCTTATTTTATAAACCCCCACAGTGGTGACACTCCCTTTCTGGTGAAATTCTGAGACTGAAACGGATGTCTCTTTCATACTTGATCTTCATACTACGGGATGGACTTATCAAGTGTTTGTTTGTTTTTTAGCATTGCACTACATTCTTCAACATTTTTTAGACATGTTGCTAATATAAAATACAAGATAAGCATGTATTTACAAAATTAAATGGTTGATGGGTTGAATCGATAGTCCTTGCTCCATTTGAAAAGTCTCTTATGGCTGCTCCAGATTTGGGTTCACCACAGCGGAATCTTACCAACACTTTGGAGCTGACACATGTTTTAAACCAGACTCCCTTCCTGATGAAACCCTATACAACTCATCCAGGCATGAGACTCTCACTATGAAAGCACTGAACTGTGCACCCTGGTGGCTGGGTTTGGATGCCCCAACACTGTACAAACTCCCGATCTGTGGTTTGGAAGACCTGTTTTTAACACCCCTGAGTTATGGAGTTATGGAGTCTGTTTTATTAAAGTTTTACAACTTTTTGTGAATTGGAGTTGTGATACTCCCACTCAATTTCTTCCTTTTTAGTACCACTACTTAGAAAATGATTATTTTACTGTTAATATCATCACCAGCACACCTAATCTTGGCCTTATCACTCAGGTTACTGTACCTGTTTGCGCCTCTACTGCTTTTGCTTGTACCACTGCTGTTGGTGCTACTATGCCTCCCTCTAATTGCACTAGTCTTTCCTGTTTATCTAATTGCCAGTAACAGTTTCTTAAGTCCTCCAGTCTGTGACCTCTGACCACTGCAGTGAAAGTTAAACCATCAATAAAATGCAGGAGCAGATCTAGCAGCTGACGGTGTCCCAGTGTTCTTTTCTGGTCTGTTCTAATGGTGACAGCTGCAGATGGAGCCTGTTCTGAATAAAGAAACGTTCCTCTGTACTGTTCCAACATTCTACTCCACGTTTTTCACATAAATCTCTCTGTTTATACATTTTTGGTACTTGGGGAATGCAAATGTTTCAGATCATATTCCCTAAATTATGATATATGACACACCCATTCATATGCACACACTTACACACTATCACTCTATCTTTCTCTCTCCCACTCACACATACACTGTGTTTTATGCCTCTGCTGATGTCATCCTGCATTAGGCCATTCTACTCCAGATGTCTCAGGTTTTTGGTCTGGTTTTTTGCATTTTCAGATTTTGCACATTTGGTCTCACACATGTGGTGTATTTATTAATAACCCTCCACAGAGGGGAGGCGAACTTAAAGTCATTATTGAAACATTTACAGATTTTTGCATTCTCCATAAGAGGTTTAACGTGAAACCAGAACTTTCAGAATCTGCTTTACAAGTAGGAGAATGTCAATCATAATACAGCCTTGCATATGTGTGGATTCATGTTTTTCATTAACTTTTGCATTATTTTCGAAAGTTCTTTCCATCATTTCTGTCGGCAATAATACATAACACTGTACACACTACGTCTGGGTTTATGTTAATCTGGGTTTATGTTACCTTCTATATGTTAGACCTTGTTAGCTTCTGGTTTTATCACATTGCAGCGTTGCAACCCCCTGAAGAATGTTTCACGAATCGGTATGTCCTGTCATCGTTAGTCTGTCTGAGTTCTGTATTCCAGACATCTGTCTCCCCGGCAACACTATTCATCTCATCCTGGGGGATCCCGAGTCATCCGCATGCCAGATGAGATATTTAGACCCTACAGTAAGTTCAAGATCGACCCAACTGATTCCTTCCAGTTGGCCATGCCTTGGAAACGGCCTTATTGAGCCATCCTGAACAGAAGCCCAAACCGCCTCAACTGGCTCCTTTAGGAACAACCAGCAACACCAAATTCACCATCACTTTTAAAATGAATTAAAAGTTTTGTCATTGTCAGCATTTTTGGACCATTTCCGTACGAGAGACTGTGTCTGTCACTTCTCATCTCAAACCGCTGCTCATTTTAAACATCTTCCTGCTTGTGTTTGAGCCAAATCTTGGTCCAGGATAATTTTAACCTGAAATTTTCTTCCAGATCAAATTGACAAGTGTAAAAGTCCTGAAATACTAATAAATTCAAATTTTTATTATCCTTCCTCAGATTCTCTCCATCAGGTCCTGTCGGAGTTCGGGATTGTCCATCCGGTCAGGACCAACTCAGATGGGCGTTTCCTGTCGGCATCAGTCTCCGCCCGAAATCTGCACCGACGCAAAAGAAATGTCCAATATACAAAGGAAACACCCACAGATAGAAATAAAGTAAGAGATAAAGAACAGACTTGGACAGACATGCCCACATCTCACCAAACCCCACCCACAGATACTCTACCACCCAACCAGTCTGGTCAAAGGGGAAGGAGTCGGGATTACATGGCTGAGGAGGCGGAGCTGTTTTACAATGTGACAGTGTTCGGACAAGAGCTCCATTTGCGTCTTCATCCAAACTCTCATCTCGTTGCTCCTGCCGCCACTATAGAGTGGTGGGAGGAGTCAGGGCACAAGCACTCACGGCCAGTAGGAGACACCAGCTGTTTTTACACAGGGGAGGTGTCCAACATGGAGGACACATCTGTCGCCATCAGCAACTGTGATGGGCTGGTAAGAGTCACCTGAATCATTGAGTGGGCAGATGTTTCAGTCGAGCAGAGTTCATACACCATCCCTTTCTTCTCCTCTCTTCTTCTTCACCACCCCCTCCAGTCATTCCTTCTGCGTCGTTCTCTCCGGTCTTTCCCTCCGGTCTTTCCCTCCCTTCACTACTTCCTCATCAATCCCTGCTGGTATTTCGACGCCCCTCTCTCATTCTCGTCTCTTTCTCCCCTTTTATCATTCCCTACTTTCTCTACTTCCCAATAAGTTCCCTCTCTCAGCTCCTATACAGCATTACAGTGTTTCCTTATAACTCCCTCCTGTCACTCCCTTCATTCACCTCTAGTCGTTATAAGGACGTCATAACAGTACTTCCTTATAACTCCCTCCTGTCACTCCCTTCATTCACCTCTAGTCGTTATAAGGAAGTCATTACAGTACTTCCTTATAACTCCCTCCTGTCACTCCCTTCGTTCAGTAGTTTCTCCGATGGCTTTCTCATCATCGCTCCTTCCTCTCACACCCTCATCCCTCTTCATCACTCCTATCATTTGCTGTTCACACCTCCAAATCAGTCCTTCCTCTTACTCTTTCCTCTCACTCTCTCGTCCTTCCTCCTCCCTCTCATTTCCGGTTCTTCAAAACCACTTCCTCCTTCCATTCCACTTCTTCCTCCCTCCTCTAATACCTATCTTTCCTCACACCTGGATCCGTCACTCCCTCCAATCCATCCCGTCTTATCAATGCTTCCTCGTCAATCCTTCCATTCTCTGTCCTATCAAACCCTTTGTATAGTTGTGTTTATTGGTTTTACTGTACAGACACATATATCAAATTTATAAAAGGGTATTTTCTCCCAAGAACATTCTGATTTCAGTCCATTCCACCTGCATGTTACCTCTCAAGGAGGGCAAAACTAATAAAAGAAGTAAAGGAAAAAAATAACAATATTTGGAAAAAAAAACATTTAAATAACATAAATACAATAAATAAAAAGAGAAGGAAACGGCTCGGTGACCACAGCTATTATTTTACAGAAACACAGGAAGAATCTTCAAATGTCTTTAAAACATATTTCTCACCTCTACCAGCCGATGGAAAATAAAACAACACAACTGGATTTTGGTGAGGACATTTTAGTTGAAGTCAGCAGAAAGCGGAAAAGAACGATTCATGTGAGCCTGACAAAAAAAAAAAAGAAGAAAGATCAGGCTTCAGAGACACAAACTGTACACTGTAAAACATAAAGACCTGAAGCAGCTTCAACTCACCGAGTCCTGACTGAGAGTGTGATGATTTATCGTCTCTTCTTACAGCATGAGCTGAGACACCCGATTGAAGCCAGATGTGTAGGAAAGATGAGAGGTGTTTAAAGACGGAGAAAAAAGAGAGGAGAGGGAGGAGAAAGACATGAAGATAGAGAGAAATGTTTTTCTGCTGCGGCCACCGTTGTAGTTTAAAGCAACAAAGACAGAAAATAACTACAGGTGGGAACACGAGCACCTAAATACACAGAAGGAAATGAATGAGTGGAGATTTGGTCATTATCATGATGTGATGAGGAAACCGCTGACTCGCTGGATTATAGTCCTAAACACTTGACCTAAAAAGGAAACGATACATTCATAAAATAAAATCACTGAAGCATTCTTGATTCAATTTCTGTGAATTTGCCGCACGTTAACAGTAGATTTATGGTACTTTCAAAAAAATGTATTAACGGGAGAAATAATATCAGAACTATCATGTATTTTCCAGGAGATGAAATTTACATTTGGTTAAACAGAACACAAATGTATATTAAATTACATATTTACAGCAATTAAAACTGGAGATTACATAGTAGATTTACTGTAGATTCGCTGTAGATTGAAATATTAGATGAAACATTCAATTAAACCATGCATTTACTTAATTTACGGTGTTTTTACAGTCGATCTTTCACAGTACATTTACAAGAGGAGATTTACAGTAAAACATCAGTTGAATTACAGGTTAATTACTGTTAGTTACAGATTAGCAGTAGATTTAGATTAAAACATTTTAAAACCCAGTGGATTTATGATTGGGATGGGCAGTACGTGAAAAAGTATATTCAACCGCTTTAGGGGAGACAGAAGACAAAACCGAATACAGCAAATATATAATATATTAAGCAGTAAGTTTACAGATATTAAACAGTACACAAAAATAATATTCAACTGTGGGATTTCAGTAAATGACACAGGATATGAAACTGTTTATTTACAGCAGATTTACACAGTATATTTATTGTAGATAGTATACGAGGTGATATGTATTAGTTTCTGTAGGTTTACGTTAACTTTACAGTAAGATGATACTGTTGAGAAAACAGTTGATTTAATTTGCAGTAGTTAACTCCCATTTTCAGTATATTATAATGTAAACTAAAAACATTTACATTGCATAGTTCTATTGAATGAAACGGGATAGAAAAATGTAGCTTAACAGTTGATTTAACTGGACTGTAAAATGTTTACAGTCGATGAGAAATATATTTACTGTGATTGAACAGGTGATAACAGCTCTGTGTTTGTAGGCCGGGATGATCCGAATGGGTCAGGAGGAGTACTTTATCGAGCCATTGGATCAACGGAGGACAGCGGGAGGAGAGGGAGAAGAAGAGGAGGAGGAAGGAGGAAGAAAACATATCGTCTATCGGCCTTCAGCCATCATCAAGAAAAAACAGGATGTCAATCAAACTTTTGATGACGTCCTTCGAGGTGAGAAAAAACACCAGAAGGGTTTATTAATGTACAACAATCTATGACATAAAACAAGAAATAAGTTTTCACCACGACTGTCATGTGTTCATGGTTATCATGATCCAGATCGAATCAACAGGGTTTAATCCGACTGTGTAACTCAAGAATTTAGAATTTATTCTGGATCCCAGAGAAACACATTTTCCTTCTGCCTGCACTGCATTTGTAAAATGACAATAAAGTTTTAACTGATTTGATATAATATGTCAGAAATATGTCCACTGAAACAAATTTGATTTTCTGAGCGGTTGGTTGATGGAAGATGACCTCACTAACTTCTCCTGGTCGTGTCACCTATCAACATAGATCCACATAACATGTGAGAATCAGCACAAGCATTAAGAGATAAGATAGACTTTATTCACATTACTATCTTAGTCATATCATTATCTTAGAAATAATCTAACCTTAATCTAATGGCCCCCCTGCTACAGGATTAGCTGCAATATCATATGGCACAAAGTTAAAGATATATGTTCCGAAAATAAGATAACTTTTCTATGCTCAACACGCTCGAAAACGTTCATCTCAAAAACGGGGCTTTTCACTTTCTTCAACTGAGGGGACTATAGGTCATAAATGCAATGACATCATCAGGAAACTGAGAAGCCTTGGCGGAGGTTTAGGACTTCGGACTTGTGTCCAGTTCTTATGCGGTTACCCCTCGTTTAAACTTTGATCGGAACGTCTTTTCGGACACAAAGTCATTTCATTGTGTCATCGAGTTTGGATGCGCTTGAGGTGAATGGCGGTTCTCTTTCTCCACCACGTTCTGCTCACGTGTTTTTGTTTGATTTTGCACTTTACAAATAACATTAATTAACATATTGATTAATACTCATACTACATAGATAATAATACTCTTTGAATGGAAAACTTACCAATATTTTTCTTTTTCAGAATCAATGTTCCTCATTTCCGATTGTTTGAATATTATGGGATGTGACGTTTACGTTCACCAACATGAATGAATTGTTGTTTTGGAGCTCATTCACTTCATATTACAACGTTCTGAAATCACAACATAAGTAAACACCTAATCATAAAGTTTTAGCTCCTTTAAAATATCCGCTGTTGCGTCTCAGCAGAAGGAAAGAATTAAAGTGAAAACAGAAATTGTTCCAGTCCACTTGGCAGAGATGAGAGTTTGGAACACACACACACACACACACATAGAGCCACAAACACACAGACACGAACAGCCAGCTGCAACGTGGCAAACTGAGGTTGAGAGATTTGGAAGCGTTGATCTCAGAGTTTACAGATAATTCAGCTCCTGAATTGTTCGTCCTCTCAGTCACCGACTCCTGAAATCTGTTAGTCTTCAAATCCGTATCAGCCAATTAGGAGAGGGTTTTCCTTTAACTCCAGTTGAACTCATGTTCCGCTAGCGCCTCGGAGAGTGTCTCGCTGAAGTCATTTCCCTCGCAACACATTCAGCTCATGTTTTTATGTGATGATTATAACAGGATGCAGCACGTTTTCTCAGACAAAATGAAAATCCAAAACATAACAAAAGGTTCCTTTCTATGTGAAAACTGTTGTCATGTAATCGTCCCCTGAGACCCAAACTTTTGAAAGTAGGTTCAAGAGTGTAACCTTTTGACACCTTTGTTTCCATCTCTGCGTAAACTGGCATATTGCATTTTTTTTTTAAATTGTTATCAGTCTTTAGGAGGATGGTTTCATAAAGCGGTCGTTTGAACACCTGTAGGAGGAGCACTTGTCTCCGCCAGCTGTTTATGTTCTGAGAGTTTTACAAGAACATTACATATATTCGAATGTAGCTTCACTGTTTGTCTGTTAAAAAAAAAAAAGTGGTTGCCGCTTCTTTCTATTTTTTAACATTCTCGTTTTGAGGAACATTATTCAACTTTTTCTTTTGTGAGTGTGAAGCGTTTTTCCAGAGAATTCATATAAATACATTCAATTTATTGTTGCACCTTAACCATTTCATGCATCGTTTTCTAACTTTAGAACTCTATAGACCGTAGTGCGAGGAAGAACTGGATTGATGAAGGGAAAGGCCGGTTGTATATTTCCACCACTAGGGGGAGCTTTATCTTCAAAGTTTTTGGGCAATGATTTCTCTATAATTTGAGGTTTTAAATCAGGAGGACTGCTTGTTCAATTCCTGGGATTGGGGGCCTTTCGCAGACACGCCCTAGTAGGCCTAATTAGTTATTGAGATATTGAATACACACAGGGTCACACTTTGGAAATTAAAGCTGTTGTTTTTTATATTCCCACAGATCAAAAACCTAATTTCGACAAATAACCTGTGCTTTTTTTTACAAAACACAAGCGCCATTAGAGTGAATGATGATGATCACATCTGGATAAAAATCTGGTGTGCAGAAGTAGAAACTGTGCTTTGGGTTCTGTGTTTGCATGCGGGAGGTTTACAGAATATCAGTTCATTGACCTGCATGTTTAATCTCAATGACAACATCTTCTAGACATCTGCTGTGCTATACACTCTGACAGGACATGTGGTTCACAGGCTGCGGGGTTCCGGCGGAGCCACGCCTACGTCTTAAGCACCAATCTCAACTGGAAACATCTGTACCATTTTTCTTTTAGATTGATCTTTGGCATACAGAAGAATAACAAAACTCATGTGGAAATAATTTGCTTAAAGTTGCATCACTCAGAACATTTTGACTTTTCAATCAAAAGATCATAAGTCAGACTAAATGTTAATAAGTTTATACGCATTAAAATCATTGCAGCAGGATAAAATCTCCTTATTTTTAAATTTCATCTCTGAGGTCCTGTTATTGTTATAACTGATTACCGTTTCTTGTCTCTCAACGTTTTCACGTTGAAGCTGTAACCAACTCTGCAGCCTTTCTGGGTTTAACTTGGTTTTTCTATTTTTGCTACTTTTAGTTGCCAATGAAAACAATTCTTTGTTCCAACATTTGACACCACATCGTGACCTTGACTCTGGTAGCAGTTGGTTCCGCCTCCTGCTCACAGACACACCTACAGAGGCAAACATCTGTCATGTCTGTCCTCAGATAAGTGGCCGTGCAGCTGATACTGAACTCTGCAACAGAAGATTAGCAGGTGGATAATTTTTACACTTTGGCAAGGTCAACCCTGGGAGGTCTGATTTTAGAAATCAGTCGCAACCAGTCACTCAATCAATCCTTATTTATATGTATATACATAAAATAGAGCAAAGCAGGAACTATAAAAACAGGATATACAGTAAAACAATTTCCCACTTAGTCTCCCAGCTATCAGCATCTCCCCCAAAAGCAGGCAGCTACATGATTGGACGATAAAAAACAGGAACTGAACTGAGGAAATACGGAAGGCAGTAAAAACTATAAAAAAAAATAGATTACTGTAAAAACATAAATTATTACAGGAAACATTATAATAAATAATACAAATGTAACTAAAATTATTATTATTGAAATATCAAAACATAAAATAATAATAGTAAAAACTGACTTAAATGTAGATGTAGATGAATAAATAAGGGGAAAAAAATGCATAGATAAATGGATTCAGTAAAAAGCCTGACCGAGAATGTGTGTTTTTACTTTGCTTTAAAAACATCAATACTCTCTGCTGCCCTCAGGCTTCAGGGAGGCGGTTCCACAGAGGTGGACAACAGTAAGAAAAAGAAGCTTCACTGTGGGTTTTGGTTCTGACTTTGGGAATAATTAGGAGAAAACCTGAGGGCTTTACATGTTTTATTACCAAGCTCATTCAGATATTTATAAACAAATGACAGGATCTTAGAATCAATTCTTAGGTCGATAGAAAGGCAATGCAGAGACTTTAAAACCGGTGTAATGTTTGTGCTTTCTGGTCTTAGTCAACACACGTTCAGCTGAACTTTGAAGCAGTTGGAGTTGATGAAATGTATTCTGATACAATAACCTGTGACCTAATTCATGTACTACAATAATATAACTTGATTATCAAATATACAATAAAATACAAAAGAAAATTAAAGGAAAAATCCACATATTACTTAAGTATATTCTTTAAGATCGGGGTCTCAGACTGCCGGCCTTTGGGTCTCTTCCGGCCCTCCTTAAACCTCCCCACAGCCGGCACCTGATTTCAGAAATATGATATAAAACACAAAATCTGTTTTTTATTTTTAAATTTTTAAAAATCCTGTCAAACAATTTTAAACTACCCATATTTTTACAATTTTTTAAAAAATTAACTTTTTTTCATTCTTTCAAGTATTTAGTTTTATGCAAAGTAGATTACAATATCTTTATTGTCATTGTTCAAGTTGACAATAAAGATATAAAGATAAGATGTACGAAATGAAGGTGCAATTATTTCAGGGTGCAAATAAACAATAATTAATTCACCTTTAAAGAAAAAAGTTAATCTAGAAGAATGTGAAAAAAAAAACATTCACATTCTGCAGGTATTGCAACATTTCAAAGTTGAATGTTTTGATTTCTGATTAGAAGATTTTGAGACTTTTTTTGGCTGCGAGCAACCAAGATGTCTCTTGTCCAACTGAAACGTAAAGTGCTTGAAGAACGCGGACATTCCAATGAACAGTTTTTTTTTCTTGAAGAGTTCAAAGGCTATGCTACATGTAGAATGTGCAAGGAAAACTTTGCTGTGTCAAACGAGTGTAATCCCAATCTTCGTTACTCAAATTCATCACTAAGAATATTGCGGTTTCTTAAAGAACTTAGATGTTAACGGTTTAGAGTCGGAGGTTTAGGCTAGGGTTAGGCTTATCACTGAGCTTTTATGTACTGCATTAAAGAGCGTTCAACATGCCAATGTTTGACAAAAAAAGTTTGCAGCGCAAAAAATGACCTTTATGACCTTCACTTCACTTTAACGTACTAATATACTGAAGACAAAAACATGTAAATGCAAGGGGTTGAATGCTTCTGCTAAAAAGCTTTTTATATTTTTTATTCCCTTCAAATATAGTTGGAGGCGTAAAACCCGTCGTCCAGTCATCCAGTTTAAATAATGTTGTGGTAAATTGAATTCTTGTTGAAGAGTATCATTGTTTAGTTGGTATACAGTAAAGTGATTTATTTCTGAGTTTGACCACAAGTCACTGCACCCTCATTAGCGGCCCACCCCCCTCAAAGGTCTGATACTAGAATGGCCCCCGTCTCGGCTCAAAAACAGAAACCAGCTGTGTGGTTTTGTTGTCGTGGCTGTATTTTTCTGTGCTTCCAATTTAGATGTCAACACTTCAAGTTTCATTCCATATTATCTTTCCTCTCTCTCTCTCTCTCTCTCTCTCTCTCTCTCTCTCTCTCTCTGTCTCTCTCTCTCTCTCTCTCGCTCTGTCTCTCCATTCCTGGAGTTTTTAATCAAGTGTTTTTAAAATTTGTCTGTGGAAAGTTGGACGGCGTCTCCTGCAGATGCACCCGATGATCTAAACAAGTTGAATTAAACAGAATCATGCTAGACTTAACATGCCACTGGAGAGTGACATCATACCTCCTGTGGTTACCGCCAGTCATGACTTTTGCCAGGCGGAAACATCAATACCTGCAGACATGATTGAGTCTTCTGCGTGTGAGTTATTTTCCATCGTTTGCTGAGTTTTTTTGTTCATGCACATTGACGCTCGCTGTTATTGTGGCCAAGAGACGTTCTGACACCTAAAGGGAGGCTGACGTTTGTACATGTGAGGGGGTTGTTTGTGTGCGTGTGTGTGTGTGTGTTTGTATGTGTGTGTGTGTGTAAGTGTGTGTGTGTGTGTGTGTGTGTGTGTGTGTGTGTGTGGGTTGGCCACATTTAATCGATATGCCTCGCAGACATTTTCCTCTGGTGGTTTGAAGAAAAACAACAACATGCTAAAACTTACAAGAAGATAATTCAAGTGAGCTATAAGTATACTTCTTCAAAACTAGAAATAAGACAGTATACTTGAAGTATATATTCATGTTCTTACCAAATATATACTTAGCACAATTACACATCAATTTAATTGGCTTATGATGATGAGCATACAGAAAAATCTAAATATATCAGGACTACATTTGTAGTTCACCCTATTTATTGTAATGCCCTCAATAGGAAAAAAAACATGGAAAAAATATTTCTTTGCATATTTCTTTTCCTTGGGACATTAATTCTTGGCCAGGTCAGAGTTTTTGACCACTGCTCCTTAGAGACAGGTGATTAATAAAGGATATATTATTATTTCAGTTTTATTACATAATTAAACCTAGATGTAAACTAGTTGTGTAATAGTACACCTGAAAGTATACTTCCGGTGCATTCGTATCAGTTTACTTACAATTTACTTGTAAAACGTACACGTAAAATGATACTTAATTTAAAAGAAATAACTTGAGGCATTAGTCTTCTGATGTCTTAATGTTAATGTGTGTGTGTAATCTGATTTTGTCTCTAACATCAATGGAATATCGATGCCTTTTTCTGCATCCTTGTTGTGTAACAATGTTCCATATATTAGATTACGTTTTTCCGTTTAACCCTCAAACACAGTTGTTGCTGTAGGATACAATTACTTATTTTTCCAAAACTGTAGAGAAAAAGTCACATGAGTGTTTTAAGAGTCGTTAACTTAAACTGAGGTCAACCGAGGATCCTCGAAAAAGAAGCCTGTGAAAGCTGCAGCTATGTTTGAACGGAGAACCGACCAGCCTTTAAACCTTCACGTTGGATCACTTCCTGTGTCCAACGGTGTCCGTGGAAAACACCAACCAATCACAAATGATGTTGTATTTTATGAAGTGAGACCGTATATCATATGATGATGTTGCAATATTTATGACTATTAATTGGAATAAAGATCTGCAGGCCTGATTCCTTGAGCAAACATCTGGGTTAGACTGGCTTAGACTGGATTATGTTAAAAGTAATAACAACTTCCTGTGTCATGATGAGAAGTCGGCCTGTGACAAATTAGAAAAAAATGTCGGTAACTTTTCATCATTCAAATATTTGGCTTGCATTTCCAACATTACAAATAAATTGAAGTTCATTCTGTCGAAAGAAGATCGTTAAATTCTTGGCATCTCAGCTTTTTGGTTTCCCAAAAATCTTTTCTTCAATGCATCATCCTTGACTCAGGGACGGCAGTTCAGATTAAATCATTTTTAAACTTTGTTAAAATGGCTCTGAACCACCTTTCCAGACTTCACTCCTCATCCTCTGGCTCTCTGGCAGAAGTCAGGGCAGCAGGTGAGCGAATGAAACGCACCCTTATCTTGAATAAAATCACTTATTTGCGTACTTTGTTGGAATTTTGGAAGGCGAAGCTGTGCAGATATTATGCCAGAACCAATCCTGAAAACTGGATCAGATCACAATTTTCTGTTCTTCTCGAAATACGTCCTGAAAAATGGCATGTCTGCAAAAACAATTGGTTATTGTCCTCTCTGACCCTGAGATACGATCGATATAACATTATCAAATTCTGACCATCAAAGGAAATGCAGTCCATAATCTGAATACTCCTACATCCTAGTTAAACTTGACCTCTCCGTGGACCTGTGCGTCATTTTTGATGACTAAGATGTTTTTCTGTTTGTCTCCAGGTCCTCTTTTAGGTTCTCTGGACTTGAACCACAGTTCTCTTCCATCAGGACCCGACACATCTCGGCGCCGACGCTACATAGAAGAGGCTGAACTTTTTAACATTGAGGTTAATGAACTGTTTGAGAGAAACTGTTCATCATGTATAATTTAGTAAAAAAAAAAAAAAAAAGGATTTACTTCTTTCTCTTTTCCTCTCCCAGGTGTTGTTAGCTGTGGATTATTCTGTTCTTCTTTTTCACGGTCGAGACCACATTCAAAAATATCTTCTGACCTTCATGAATATAGTAAGTGGAAACATGAGTGCGATTCAATTCAATTCAATTCAATTCAATTCAATTCAATTCAGTACTAAATGGAGATTATTTTGGTTTACATAATTTGGTTTTATGCTGGTTGATTACTACTGCAACAATAAATTATACAAGACTAATAAAGACCAGATGGTCCAACGTTCTCAGATCAGGTTCTTACATTTATCAAAATTCCCGTGGTCAGATGGGCAGGTTGTTTGTTGCTTGTTTGTGTTCTACTTTTTCTCTGTCTGTTCCAGGTCAATGAGATCTACCAGGATCATTCTCTGGGTGCTAACATCAACATTGTTCTGGTCCGAATCATCATGTTGTCTCCTACAAAGGTACTTGATTATGACTCTGTTTTAAGGCCAACAAAAGTTTCATGTGGGGGATGACTTTTCAGTAAATTAACTCTGTACAAGTTATCCACCTGTTTAAAAGACATCATTAGGAATGACAAGCTTTTTTTTTTCGGTTTCTATGTTGCCAGGACATCAATAAATGCCATGTGGCCTGTGGCTTTTCTTTGTAATTTTAGATCTCCAGTGTTGTCTATCAGCTCAAAATGTTGAGGTAACTAATAGCAGTTGTGTGTTTCTATAGTCTGAACTGAAAGTGAGTTGATATTGAGAACCCTGATTTTATAAAACAGACTCTGTGATTTTCCATTTTAAGTCAAGATGTGGTTGATAAAGAGGGTCATGGCGGTTACACGTCTGCTTGTCATAGGAAGACAATTTTAATAGGCTTTATTTCTACTCCTCTGGTTTCAATCTCCCTGATGTTATCTTTTTTATTGGGTGTTATTAAGACATTTTAGACTTTTAGACTCTTTCTTTTAAATTCTTTCCGTCACACGTTACACACAAGCACACAATGACCAATGAAGACGTTGATGACGTCAATTGACAGGTTCAGTGTGAGGAGATTAATAATCTTAGCAGCCGTGTTGGTTCTGTCTGGTAGTTTTGCCCGGTAGATAAGTAATATAACTTCTTACAAGAAAGCAGAGGGAAGAGTAAGGATGTAGGATGCGGTAGAAGGAGATGGGGGGGGGGGACGTGGGGTCCTCTGAGCTCATGTATTACTGATAGCCTCTGTGGCTCCTGTTTTTGGGTGTCATTGACATGCTGGTCAGAACTGAGTCTGGTCCATGTATGTTTTGGTATTTCGTTTTTCGTTTCAGAAACGGTAATGGAAAAACGAAAAACTAAGGATAATTTGAGATTTCGTTCCTTTTCAAGATCCAATAGCGATGAGGGAAATTTGAAAAATGGTTTGATTTTGATTTCCCCCTTGGATTATGAAAAAAATTAAATTGTTTGTTGATCATTTTCTGAGGCCGCATGTGGTCGTTTACAAGCGCACCAAATGAGGGCGGTGCTCCTGTTCAGATTGCGGCAAAGACGTAATACATTAGCAGCTCTGAAATCAGATTACTCTTCATTATACCTGCTAATACCCACGCCGATTAACCACAACACTACAATCAGTGACTGACTCTTTTAAATACACAATGAATCCTAAATCGACTGTTTTCCGGTCTATATTGGTGGACCAATTACAAAATCCCATTTTACGATGGTCCATGTCACGATATGGCAGAATGACAAAAACACAACTGAAGTCTACTCCACCTGGGATCTTGTAAAATATACAACAAACAACCACAACATCAGAACCACTACCTGGTGTTAATGTATTTCGCGGTTAGAACCTCGATTCCAGGTTTGCTTAATAGTAGACCTTAGAAAGCAATACAGACAAGACCCTTATGCAGTGCTTAGAATCCACCCCAAACTTCTTCATATAACTTTGAATTGAACCACTGCTCAATTCAAAGAATAAAGTGATGATTGACAGCATTCAAGATCCCGCTGTCATTCCCTCATAAACGACCACGTCCAGCCTCAGAACACTAGAAAAATAAACATTTCTTCGTTTCTTTCACCTCGTGATTTTATTTGTTTATATTCGAAAATGAAAATCAAACAACAAACACTTTTCAAATTCAGGTCATCCCTATTTGGTCTTGGGAAGGAAACATGTCTAATTTTTCAATTTTAATTTCTCGTATTTCGAAACGAAAAATCCAATTATCGCTCGTTTTTCGATTTTCAAAATGCATTTCTGAAACGAAATACCACATATCAAAACATATCACACATCCTTGCGGCGCTCCGGTGTTGGTGGTGAGTATAGGTGATTTAGCCTTCACCACCCGCACTGCCTTCAGTCTGTCACTGAGGATCCTCTAGGCACAAAACTTCGTACCTTTGGCTGTTTTTTCTTGTATTACACTCCTTCACTCTGTTTGGTACTTTGTTGTGCAGACAGCAGACAACAAAGGATATTCAAGAGAAAACGCGCGACACAATGTACTCATAAGCTGTTTTTACAGAGTCACCAGCAGGACTGTTCTGTCTTTATTGTGTCCCATTGTTCTGTAAAAATACTACAAAGGCATAATTGTTGTTCTGTCTTTGAACCAGCGTCAAAAGCACTGAAAGCGCAGAAACAACATATGTATAAAAGGAGTGAGTCGGCGAAGTGGTAGCACATGACGGGATTGTGACATCACAGCTAGTAGTAATTAACTGCTAAATCAAAGAAGAACATAAACCAGGAATGTGTTCATAATCTGGAGGAGCTTTTTAGCCTGCAAACAAAATATGATGTCAACTAAAACGGTACAGGACCTGTCAATTGTTGTTGTTGATACATTATTGCATTCTTCACAAAGACCCTCTCATAGTTCAAACCTCAATCCAAACTCCGACACTACAGTCACCTCTCTTTTACTTACAAAACACAAGCAGACTGAAAAAATAATGGACTGGGACTCAGTCTTTGACTTGAGAAGATATTTAAGACGCCTTGTCCCTATATCTCATTGAAATGTTACTTGCGATGTGATTGGGTCTTTTATCATGTGGAATGGGATATGTTGACTAGAAAGTAGATAAATATACTTGTGACAATTTTGAATTTTTTGCAGAATGCTTTAATTACCCTTTGTTGCAACCCCCCAGCTAAGTTTGAAAAAGAAAAATGAAAAAGGACAACATATTTTCTTCTTTTAGTCCCTGGACATGATATCTGTGGGGAATGCCCAGAAGAGTTTGGAGAATGTTTGCGGATGGTCGTATCTCCAGCAAAGGGAACAAAGTCATGAAGAGCAGCAGGACCATACGATCTACCTGACCAGGCAGGAGTTTGGCCCCTCCGGCATGCAGGGTACCACGGCTAATACCTCCAATAATACTGCAAGTGCTACTAGTAACACTATCTGCATCACCAGGCAATAGTTCAACTGCTCTGGCATGCATGGGCTACAGCTAATCAGAATCAGCTTTATTGTCATTATGCATGGCTTCTCTCCTATAGGTAACAGAAATACAAGCTTAAAATATAGAATATAAAGAATTAGTAATAATGAACAGCGCGCTGTTTTTTCGCCTGGGCCTTCAGTTCTATACTCCCACAATGCACCTGCCCGCTAATAACTTCAACATGGCACTACGGTTACAGGGTGTTGTTAGAATATGTAACCAGCCCATATTCAAAAACACATTAACATTTATCTAGTAAAATAAAGGGGTTAAAACACAGTTCTACACCGAGGGACAATACACTAACTATATAGTTCAGCTGAAATTTTCCATTGTGTCAAAGAACACTCCCAACACGACAATTTCAACACCTGATTGGTTAAACGATAATCAACAAATACTGTTTGTTTTAACAGAAGATGTATTTACTGGAAAATCTGAAGGTCTCAGAGTAGATTTTTTCAGCAGGAGACAGCAGTCTTTAAATTCGATTGGACAAAACAAAGCTCTAATTTCTATGAGCTCACTGGAGACAGGAAGGAAGAGAAGCAATAAAATGTGGTTATTAGACTGAAGGGAACAAACCATTTAATGTTATCTCAATGATTCTGACAATGTCTAGGTGAGCAGAGAAGGCCTCTCTGGCCCTGATGGCCCACCACTGCTGCTAACGCTAATTATCCGGCTAAAGCTGGATAAAGCTGTACGACTTTGGTGTCAAGGCTGTTTGATTTCCACTCACACTGTACAATTCAAACGTTTGTGGAAGCTCACGACTGCTGGGCTAACTCTGTATGCTCCAGATCCTCGTGCATTTCATGAGTGCACACCATCTCCTGCAGCCTGTTGTAGCTTTTTATGATTGTCAATAAAGTTTGTTTGAAAGCTCCAAGGCAGAAAACAGATTGTGTGCTAGCAACAGAAAAAAAACTGTCTTGATTATTTTGGACATCCTGTCTGCCAAGGCCTCTTTTTTAAAAAGATCTGGACTCGTAGGTGTCTAGAGCGCCGTGGACAGAATGTCGGCTCTATGAGCAGAGATAATTCTGTATAGAGTGTTGATAGCAGCAACTGCTCTGACAGCTGTGCTTTCTACTTAATGACTGCCAAGGAGCTGATGATCAGCCACTGTGAACCATTTCACTACAAACTACACTGGATGAACACCGACAGACGGACCAGTGGTCCTAAGGCTTATTAGAAAACGTGAATCAGGCTCAAATCGTAAAGTTTACGCCCAGCTTAATAGTCCAGTCTCTGTGGTATGCAGGGTGCAAATGTGAATGCTAACACTATTACAAAAACTGCTAATGAGACCATGTTCCTCAGGCATTCTGAGGACTACTACTAATCTAACATTAATGCATCAAATGCCAATACTATCACCATGTACCTCACCAGGAGGGATTTTGGATGCTACAGCATGCAGTGTGATGAATAGTACTACCAGCAACATGCACATGACTAGATAGGACCTTGGACCTTTGACCTTATGACCTTTGACTCTCTTGCATGCAGCAGACTACCGTTACTACTATAAGTTCTACTACTCTCTACTCTCTACTCTCTGACAAGCCCTTGACCTCAGACCTTTTGATCTCTCGGCAGGTTATGCTCCGGTTACAGGAATGTGTCACTTGCACAGAAGTTGTGCCCTCGTCTTTGAAGACGGTTTTTCCTCAGCGTTCGTAGCTGCCCATGAAACAGGACATGTGTGAGACACACAAACACACACACACTGCAACTACATTCAACCAGGTGTTTTAATAAAAAACATGGAAATGAGTCCCAGGTGTCCACAAAGACAATAATTAGTATCTAGGTCTCAAAGAAGAATTCAAAAAGGACTCTGTTGTGTTCATGTGACACAATAATGACTACATAAGTGTCCTTGCAGAGATGACTACAGACACATGAGGAGACCATGACTTACAATGTCTTTTGAAGTATATAGAACATTCCATCCTTATTCAACATTCAATGTACTGTGTTTGATGTTTTACCAGCAGTGCCCGTCTGTCTGTCTGTCTGTCTGTTTCAGGTTAGGGATGGAGCATGACGGTGAGGCCAATGAGTGTGATGATGACGTGCCATTGGGCAGTATCATGTCTCCACAGGTTCAGGCCACCTTCCAACGATACCACTGGTCCAGATGCAGCTGGATGGAGCTGCACAAGTACTTGGAGTCAGTACTACTAGTATTTTCACGAACATACTCTAAACAAGTGAAATATTTTTTAAATATTTTGTATTGCCGCGATTTATTGTCCCTCAATGGCAACATTCTTCCACGAGTCCTTTACATGTTATCAATACATCCACAAGGTGTCAGTGAAGAGCCAAAAGTTTAGAAAACATCTAGCACAATGAAGAACGGTTTATTAATGTAAAAACGAAGCAAACGCAGAAGGGACAACTTTCCAATCGTCTGTGTGATCCCGTGCTTTTTTGGATTATTCGATTATTATTTTGATTATTAGAATTTGATTATGAAAAAATTAAAAACACGGGGAGACAGAAATGAAATAAAGGTTTGTATTTTAGTTTTTTTGTGACAGGATGTTGTCATTCACAAGCCCACCAATGTCAGCGGTGCTTCAGAGCGATCGCTGCAAATAGGAAAAACATTTGCAGCTCTGAATTCCGGCTTGGTGAGACCAGTAAGAGTTAAATTCTAAAATCTAAAGTCTTCCCCTTTCGGTCATAAAAAAAAAGCAAAAAAAAAAAAAAGGAAAAGCCATGTTTTTGAATTTTCATTTTTGTATGGTTAAAGGACAATAAATAAAATAAATAGTTTTTCAGTTTTCAATATTTGTAAAGATACACCTACCATAAATAAATTGGGACATCGTGACAGGTCATGGATTCTTTTTCTCTATCACTATTTCTCTCTTACTACATTTTTCTTCTTTGCATCTGCAGGCTTTTAACATATTTTGTCTTTTACAATTATGGGGCAATTGCCCCGAATGATTTCTGATGTTATTGCTCTGGTTCGTACGTTTAGTCTTAAGCGCTCTGAAAACATTCACCAATACATTCAATATGGATGACAGCCTACGTATCAGTATTTGTCTTAAATGTTTCATAAATGGACCTCTAGGTGAATATTTTTCTGTCTCTCCGGCTCCTTCTGCAGCACCTATGAGTGTCTCCGCGATGACCCATTCAACCACGATTGGCCGGCTCTGCCTAAGCTGCCGGGGTTTCAGTACACCATGGATCAACAGTGTCGCTTCGACTTCGGAACGGGATACAGTCTCTGTACTGCAGTATGTCTGTCTGTCTAAATCCAGTTCGTCCGATCTATTTCTTCTTCCTCCTTTCGGCTGTTCCCTTTCGGGATCTTTTTCCATCCTCATCCGGTACCCTGCTGGCTAAAATTACCAGTGATGGTGTTTGTTAACCCGAACCCCTATGATCCGGTAACAAGAAACAATAATCTCTTCAAAAGTTTTCTTTTTGGTCCATCTTGATTTTCAAACCTTTTGGGGCCTTTAAAACACATTTAAGCTGTAAAACCTACTGGTTGTTTTAAATCAAACCTCGCCTGAATCACATACCCAAAATAAACTCAAAATAGCTCCACAAATATCAGGTGTATTTGCATTACCTTGTTGTCTGGGGATAAATAAGACCTAAATTATTGTTTTTACAATTAGTTTATTTTCAGTGTCATTAAAATTGTGCCGGTTACTTTGTGTGATTTATCTGTGACTAACACAAAAAATGCCAATATTCAGCTGATTTTCTTTAAATAAAAAAGGTTCATTATACTACAGTACTACCATCATTGAATTTGTTCAGAAACCATTTGATGACTGCTTCTTTAGATTTAATAGAAATACCACAAAGTTTATGTTATTCTACACATTTGAGGGATTTTGATCAAAAGGTCTCTCCTTTCTGCACAGTTTAACAGCTAGTGTACCCAAAATGTGCCTGGATTTTAGCTGTAAAATACCACCTATATCCACTAGGGGGGGCTCTATGCAGACACAACAACTTATGACTATAATACAAACCTATGGTTTTATTAATATTGAGCATTGTGCGCTAAGAAATAACTAAATAAATAGTTTAAACTAGGTACAAGCCCGATTATGGGCGAGAAGGATCACATTTTTTCGGGCAGAAATTATCTTGCTGCTTGGTGAAGCTGTGTTTGGTGCTAGCTTTAGTTTCATGAAAACAAACATTATTTGTGTCGGAATAACTTTTTGTGTCAAATAACACTTTTTGTCTGCTGCTTTATGAATCTTATTCGATTACCTTTCAGGTACATCAGAAAAGAAACTCCACTCATTTGATTCTACATAAAGCCCATATATTGGCCTTTAGGGCAAATTATTAAGGACAATTTGAGATGGGATTGTAAGATATAAAAATAAAAGATAAAAAACTATTGAAGTAGAATTTGAAGATGGAAAACAGGACTTGCTCCAAAAAATATATAAAATAGTCCTGTTGTGTGGAATTTCTGTTTTTTGTTCCAGGAAGATTTGTGAGTGAAGATATAATCTTCTGATTTATTTTTCATTGAAGAGGCCAACACCACATCTGTTTAAGATGTTAGCTCAGAGAGACATCCCCAGAGTACAATTTGCTTGAACGCATTGCACTAGAGGGTCCCTAACCCTAACCCAGCAATCGTTGATGAAATTTCTCTTTTGAGAGTTTCCAGCATTTCACCATAATGAATCAATTATAGAGTTTCAGCTGGTCTGCGATGGTTACATTTGAGATGAGTTGACCCGCTTCCACCTTTTCTTCCAGTTTGATGCTAATTGTATTCCTGCTGGCTCAGAGTCAACATGTAAGAATTTAATGTATTGTGAGGTTTTTTTAACAGATCTCTGTTTTCTGTTGCCAGTGTTTTACTGAAAATTAGTCTTCCTCGATATCTACCTGTGAATTTTAAAGTACATTTTTGTATTTGTATATATTCTGTTTATGTTTGCCTCCAGTACACGGTCCTCGACCCCTGTAAACAACTGTGGTGCAGCGACTATCACAACCCCTTCTACTGTCAGAAGAAGAAAGGTCCACCGCTCGATGGGACAAAGTGTGGACCAGGGAAGGTGAGAGTTCAGGTCATCTCCCACTACATGACAGGGAATGGGATTTGTCTCATATGGAATTTTGTAATTGGACGTCATCAATCTCAAACAAAAAAGAACTGCTGCGTTCTTCGGATGGAAAATCACTCTTTGGATAAACAAAGAAATGACGTCATTGTAATCACTGATCATTCCAAATGTCAGTTCATGGGTTTGTTGACATGGTAGCCTATCTCTCTGAATGAATGTCAGTACAACCTCAGATTGGGTGGGTTCTGATGAAAATGTAGTTTAAAGATTCATATTTCTCCCGAGGGCATAACGTGATCTCTTTGGTGATCCTCTCCTTTTTCATCTAGATCCATCATCGTGTCAACAACTTACTGTGTCCATTGATTTCATCCAAATACCAGCAGAAGTAATGAGATTCACATCAGTACTTTGAACGGTTGTACAGCTGACAGTGGCAAACGAGCTGCAACTTCAGATAACACACGCAAATAGACAAACAAAAAGCAGGCTTCAAAGTCAAAACCTATTTTCTTAATGTGCTTTTATTTACGTCACGTTCTCCAAATGCTGAACTTATGAAATCGATGAATACGTTTCGTTCATTTTGTTGTGTGTTGTCTGTTTGGGTGTGTTTTCTTAAGTTGCATAACTTTGTGCTAACTTGTTAATTCGCTAATGTTTACATGCTATCACACTCGACTTGGTGACCTTATCATCTCATGCTAGCATTGTAATTATGAGCATTTCCGTATGCTGATGTTAGCGCCTGCTTAAAGCACCATTGTCTCAGAGAACACACTCGCAGAGGTAGCTAACGTGGCTTAACGCGACCATGCTAGCGGTTCATCATTGCCCCAGTTTGTATGCTAAGCTAGGCTAATCATGTTCCAGTTCTGCGCTGAACTTCCTCCATCGTAGCTGCCTCTCGTTTCAGAACTGTTTTAAGGGTGTCTGCATGAAAGTGACCCCTGATATGCTGAGACAAGAGGGTGGCTGGGGGACATGGAGTCCGTATGGCAGCTGCTCCAGGACCTGCGGTGGTGGGGTTAGGTATCGGGCCAGGCGCTGTGACAACCCAGCGTGAGTAAACTGTCTATCATCCTGTCTGTCACTCATCAGGTAAACCCATCAGACTTTTCTCTTGTTGTTCTCAGTCCAGCCAATGGGGGGCGCACCTGCTTCGGGAACAGCTTTGAATTCCAGGTGTGCAGCCAAGAAGATTGTCCACCTCTGACTGACTTCAGGTAAGAAGAGCTACTTTTCAAACAATAATCTGTTTACACTGGCTAACACTGAAGGGTTTCTTTAGTATATTCTGTTCTGTTCTGCTTATAATATACCGCAGCGTTTGGGGAAATCTTCTGTGTTTCCGCAGCATATCCAAAGCCGTTTAATATTTTTTTACGAAAGATTTCTACAGATAACAGTCAAAGTAATTCCTTTTGCTATTTAGAAGCTTCAATTATATCCCTGAAAAGTCAGAGATATTATGGGATCGTCTTCACCGCCGCTGCGTGTGCTGTCCAGGTCCGCCAATGCTAGTCCCTTCTTTTATTCCATTTCCATGGTTATAAGTTGTTCTTAGTTCCACTCTCTCCTTCTATGAGCAGGACCGTCTGTCCGAGCGGAGGTTTCTCAGGGCATAACTAAAAAACTGTTAAACATTTTATATTTCATATTTCATATATCGGGACGAGCAAAAAGAAGAAGAGGAAGAAGCTTTGCTCTGATATGCAATGAAAAATAATTTGAATTAACAGGGAGAATTTAAATATCTTCTTTCTCTTTCGTCTTTATTGAATGACGGGACATCGGGAGTATTTAAAACTTTTTTTATTGGAATCTACTTCAACACCACTTGAGTCCATTCCGCTGGATTTAAGTGGACTCTCCAAACTGACGTTATCTGAACTTCACAGGACGTAGTCCTACTTCATCTCCTCCCTATGTGACATTTGAGCTTTCAGCCACAAACTGAACTCACCAGATGGACATGAGTTGTGTCGTGTTGTCTGAGAAGCCCCTTTGAATGTTTGCGTTTTAGTGTTTTAACAGGTTTATTTATGGTTTTTATCTTTCAGGGAGGATCAGTGCAAAGCCTGGAATCCTTTTAATGAACATGAAGGAAAAAAACATCACTGGCTGCCGTACGAACACCCTGACCGTAAATACACACATTATTATACACATGTAACAAACACTGACGGAGTGAATGTAAAATACACACAGTCACACACAGTTTTTCCGATTTAAAGAGTAAACCTTCCTCACTGCTGCGTGTGTGTGTGTGTGTAATGTATCTGTGGTTGTGTATGTGTGTGTGTGTGCATTGCTGTGTGTGTGTGTGTGTGTGTGTGTGCATATGCACATGCTAAACTCATCAGACAGGAATCTGTTATTGGAAGGAAACTTGGGCTCTCCTCACTTTAACCCTTTCAAGCTGGAAAATATTTGGATTTCCGTCTCTTAAAACTCTTCCTCTGTGTTCCAGCTTCAGTAGAACCGACTGCATCATGTTGTTAAGGATGTGGTGATAAAACATCTTGTCATACATCATCACATTTCTGTGTGTCTTTGCAGCCGATGAGCGCTGTCATCTGTATTGTCAGTCAAAGGAGACAGCCGCGGTGGTCTCCATGAAGAGATTGGTGCATGATGGGACGCCGTGCTCCTACAGCGATGCTCACAGTGTCTGCGTCCGAGGAGAGTGTGAGGTCTTTATTTGGCTTCTCAACTTCCTTAGTGCATGTAGTTACATAATGGGTTGTTACACTGATGTCAGATTCATAAACTCTTCTTTTTTTTCTCAAAGACTTCTGTTAATGTGTTTTATCCATTGTGAAGTAGGCTGTGCACATGATGTCACCGTTGGCTGAAGCCCACAACAAGCTCCTGAGCTGCAGCTATTTAAATATTTATCATATGGTGTTACATCCTTTAGCCTGAAGACTGCATTTATACAATAAGGACATCTAAAATGGGAAAAAGGTGTTGTGGGATCGGTTGCACATTTAAGAAATCAAGAGTTAACCGGTAAACATAAATGCAAGGAAAACCTCATGCTAGGCCACAAACTGATGTCAAGATGTCAGAATAATCATCTGGTAAAATGTATTTTAATTCAAGCAGACTATTGCTGGTTTTAATCCACTAAATGCAGCGAAGTTCTTGTATTTTTGAGAAGGCCATTCTGGGGGGAATATGATGTCACATGCCCTCTTGATCACAATCACAGATTTGACCAGGACAATAGGTTCCCACAAGAGACTAACTGCACTCTAAATTTGGGCAGTCAGTGATACTGTCTTCTGATATTTGTCTCAGCACATCCTTTTTCCACAGAACCCCCCCTCCCCCCAAAAATGTATAAAATCCGTGATCTAAGCTGACGTACTCCTAAACCAAAATGATGAGGTAAAATCATTGGTATGTTAACCGCATTACCTCAACCAGCAAGAGGCAGTCAGATCACGCCAGAAATAAATGATTTCTGGAGCCTGGACCGTCTTCTGCACATCCTCAGTTGAGCCACAAACTGAGTTTATTTTACGCTTTCTTTGGAAGGAGTATAGATGTCGGCATGTTGTCAGCTTCATTGCAACTAAGCCCGTGTTTAAAGACGTTCAGAGGCTGGCCCGGCAGAAAATCTTTTCTCGACGTCATTTATAAACAAATTCCGGTGGTCAATGGAAATCAAGATAATGGCCTGACCGCACAGACGTGATATCAGCATTTTTTTGCACTTACAAAGACGTTCCCTGCTCAAGGGGACCGGCCGCGAAAATTGAATCAGCTGGCCCGTTATTCCAGCTGGGTTATTCAAATTCAAATGTAAATACACAATAAAGTAAAAACAAAAGTTTTCCTTTGTAGAGAAACAGAAAAATGATATAGGCCCCGTCCCGGACAGCAAGGGTTTATCCCTGAAAAGCCACCGATCCCCTGCGTTATAGAAGCAATCCTCCTGATTGAACTCCTCACATTAAATGTGACTCATTATTAATAATCTCAAACAATCCATATTGACTCAATCTAACTATTTTCATTAAGCCATAAATATGCTCTAAGATAAGATCCCACAGCGACTCAATAATCAAGATGAATACAACTAACAATTGTTTTTCTATTCTGAGTAATAAAACAAGAAATTCCTATGAGCTAAATTTAGATAAAATTGGACTTACGGACGAAAAACTTTTTTTGCAAAAACAACCCCCATAGTTGGTGATATATGAACTATGACAGTAAAATATGTAAAAAAACAAGTTGGATCTCCTTGTAGCGGTTCATATGTGGTAAGTGTGGACTAAAACAGTTAGGAAGTTGTGTCCAAAAAACAGTATTTTTCAAAAACAAGACTCCCCCTAGAGAGTAAATTATGAACTATTAGAACAAAATATAATATATGCAAGATATAACTCTTTCATTCAATTCATATTCAACAAGTTTGGACTTAAGTGGATCAACTGTTGAGAAATGATGTACAAAAAACTATGGTTTTTGTAAACGTTTTCGGGGATAGCCCCTTGCTGCCGTGTATGACAGTGTGGGTCTATAGGTTTAAGTTATAGTGAGACAAGTAAGAAGGCATCTTTGAAAGGCAAACGATCTTCGCACCTGTTGTTCCATAGGTACGTTTCATATAGTCATGTGACTGGATGGTATTGTAGACATAAAACATGTGACAGGGTTCCAGTGAACTTTTTTTTTTATTTGTGGAGGCAGACCTGACAAAACTACAGCCACAATTTAACACAGAAAAGGCTATTAAATGTTTTGACATTTTAAACGATGAGATGCCAGATGAGTCACTGAGGCAGCTTTTGGAGTATCACCAGGTGAATGGGAGCTTACCTGACTGGCGTCTCCCCATTATCCCCAAAGAGAGACTCAAACTCCATGTTAAGATTTACTCCGCTCATAGCTCTTTGCTTCCTCGTGCAGCATGTAGGTTGTGACTGGCAGATTGCTTCAGACCAGCAGGATGACCGATGTGGAGTCTGTGGAGGAGATAACTCCAGCTGTAAGATCATCAAAGGGAACTTCACCCGGAGCACAAAGAAACAAGGTCACTGCAAAATGTCTGATCAGAGGACATAGTTGAAGTTCCTTAGGTTCTGCAAACATGTTCGTTGTCCGTCAAGTGCTAAGTCCTTTAAGTCATATTTAGTACATAGCATAGGACCAAAAACCCATTAACCGTGGAGGCAAACAGCTTCCAGAGAAATTCTTTACCCTTCATTTAATTACTTCTATTTGAATGGCTTAGGTTACCTGAAGATCCTGGAGATCCCCAAAGGAGCCCGTCACCTGCAGATCCAGGAGTTCAGAGGAACTCCTCACATCCTGGGTAAGAGGAAGGAGCATTTTTGTTCTACTTCAAGAAATTCTCATCATTTTGGGGAAAACAATATTTTCTTTGTTTCCAGCGGTAAAGAACCAGGAAACGGGTCACTTCTTCCTCAATGATGAAGATGAGAAGCCAGAATCCAGAGTCATAATTGAGAAGGGCTTAATGTGGGAGTACAGCTACACTGTGGACCAGGAATCAATCCAGACAACAGGCCCACTAAAATACGGAGTCCTGCTGATGGTCAGTCTGTCAATAAGGGAAATGTGGGAATGTCCTCACATAACCTCTGGTTGTATTCCAAACAATGCCTTTATGTGATTCTGCCTGTCAGGTTCGTTCCAGCGGTTACTCCAAGGTGACGTTGTCCTACAAATACGTCATCCAGGATCATCTCCGGTCTTCACTGGAGTCTAACCTGGTGCAGGAAGTGGCCATCTTCTACGAGTGGGCCCTGAAGAAGTGGTCACACTGCTCCAAACCATGCGGAGGAGGTTGGAACTCTGCTGCTTGTTATCACCATTATGGTTAGGTGCTATGTGGCTACCAGGGTAACATTTGAATGATAGATAACAGTCTTGTCTGGTTGCCAGGGAAACAGTACACAAGGTTTGGCTGCAGGAGGAAGGCTGATGGGAAAATGGTTCAGAGGATGTTCTGCTCTAACATTAACAAACCACGAGCCATTAGTCGCAACTGCAACGCCAACCCCTGCAACTCACCACGGTAAGAAACTGCAGCTCACCATGTACAGGCTGGTTTTAACTGATTATAGGTACAGATGACTTTGTTCTGGCACCGCAGTAAATTATATAAATCATTTCACCCTCGTTCAAGAGGAATAGTTGAGATGAAAAGTTGGTGAGATATACATACAGTATTTACAGAATTTTTGACATCGTGGATTAAGACTCTTGAGGTGGAGTTAAGAAACTCAATGGTTTGAGTGAATTACTGCATACGATGTCGTTAGGAAACACTGGCTGGACCCGTCTGCTTAGAAAGTATTGGTAAAGAGACGAGGAATGTTGAGTACCGCTCATCAATTGAGGTTTATGGTATGAAATCCTATTGTCCTGTTGCTTCAGCTGGTTGACCGGGGAGTGGGGGGGCTGCAGCGCCTCCTGTGGTCAGACGGGGTGGCAGCGTCGTGTGGTTAGCTGCCAGGAGTCGTCCAGCAAAGGTCAGCAGCAGCGGCCCGTGCACAGCAAACTCTGTGGAGAGGACCGCCCGGAGGGAAAACGAGTATGCAACCGCTTCCCCTGCCCTGCCTCCTGGCGCTCAGGGCCCTGGACTCCGGTATGAAAAGGGGAAACCAGGATGTAACCCACAAAGTAACATTTTCTTACCACGAGTCCTCTTGGATGTTTGGACTGTTACTACCTCTGTTTGTTCTGGTTTACTTGAATTGATTTGACTGCCTCTAGTTTTCTCTTTCTAGTGGTCCTATATCCAAACCCTGTGATACTTGACAACTTCTTTCTCTTTAGTACTGCTTACTTTTTCTTTTGAACTATCTTGAACTTATTTCCTTATAGACTCTGTATCTGTATCTTATATTTTCCTGGACAAGCTTTACACCACCTCAGGTCTTTCTGCCATACTTTTACCTTCCTTCTCACTGACCTAATTTGACCTTTGTCTTTCTGGAGTGCTTCAACATTTTCCCCTGTTTTCCTTAACCATTCCCATCCATTTCTAGGGAAAGCTTTTTCCTTCATCTCTCTGGCGTGTGTCTACATTTCTCTTTCTGTCTCCCTCTAACTAGTCTCTGGACTACCACCAACTTCCATCTTACCTGAATATCTTTCGAGACATCTTTCTTCTTGAACTACGTTTTGCTCCTGTCTTTCTGGAGTACATTTAAGGTTATCTTATCTTATCTTATTGCAATCTTTTTTCCCCCACAACTTTTTTCTTTCTCTACTACCTCATACATTTTCTGGACCTCCTATGACTTCCTTCCATTTGTGAGTAAATCCAACTATTTTCTTTCTAGCCTACTTAGAGCCTCCTTCATCATGGTAACTCAATCTTCCGTCATTCTGGGTGATCTCTTCTTTCAAATCTCCTTCAGTCGACTGGTTTGCTGTTAAATTTTGTTTTTCTGAATGACTTTTACTTCTCCTTATATCTCCCATATTTCTCCTTACATCCTTCTTCCTACCTCTAACCTCCATATGATTACTTCTTCCATCTTTCTGTACGACCTTTAACCTACTTCTTTATGGACCATCTTTAACTCCTGTCTTATTGGGCTACCTCCCTTTTCCTTCTGCATAAACCACATGTAACTTAAATCTCTCTGCACAACATGTAACTTCTTTCCATTTGGACTGCCTCTGACTCCCGCCGCTCTGGACTACGTCTTTCCTTCTGCACGGTTTGTAACTTTCTTATGTCTGGACCACCTCTGAGTCCCTCTTTTCTAAAATAAACTCTTCTGTTTTTCCTCTGAGCTACATGTGACTACCTCTTGGTCCCCGCATCTGGACTATCCTTAAAGTACCTTTGACTTTTTTCTTCCTGAACTCTGTTGCCTACTTCTTTTGTGATCTCCTCTCTCCTCCTCTTCTGTTTGGTCCATGAACTATTGTGACCACTGAGCAATTATCTTTAGCCTTAGAATGTTTTTTTTATCATGACCACAGAGAAAATGATAGCTCTCTTAAGAATATGTGCATCTGTTTGATTGATACATTTACATTTGCAGTGTTCAGTATCATGTGGAAATGGGACCCAGGAGCGCCAGGTTGTGTGTTCAAGTCCCAGGGGTGCACCCAGAAACTGCAGTGGGTTTGAACCAAACACAATCCGCACCTGCCGAGCCTCACCCTGTAATGGTTGGCATTGACCTTAATAATCCATCCTTTTATGATAGTGATTGAGGGATGCTTGGACCTGTAGTCTGCGTAATTAACATTTTTCTCCCACGGCAGGTGACCAGAAGAACTCCATTATTCAGTGGTTGTCCAGGTCCAACACACACTTCCCAGCTTCAAAGACATCATCTGGTAAAACACAAAGATTCCTCGTCTTCCTCTCATTGTGTCTGATCGTAATCTTACCACAGGCTTATTTTCTTCCTCTTTGTACTCATTATCTTAATCTATTTCTTCTTACTGTTTTCCCTGTGGTTATTCTTCTCCTTTCTCTTCATACCCTCCTCAAATGCAAATTTGTTCATGGTTTTTACTTAATGAATTACTTGATTTTCAGTAATGCATTATGATTTTTACCGATTTGCGATCTGTTCTGACAGACAGATAGAAAGGCATGATAGAAATTGTTTGGGCTAAAAATTCTTAACTGTTGATTTAGTCCAGATATTCATATTTATGAACTGCCACAAGGAAGTTTTACTATTTGTCATGTTTTACTGTAATTGTTTATATTTCACTCACAAGGGGGGGGGACGGGGGTTTTTTGCAAAAAATTATCTAAATTTAGCTCATATGAATTGACACGTGGAAAACATATGAGCTAAATTTAGATAATTGGACTCAAGGTTATGAAGTAACCGTGAAAATATAATAAAATGGGGAATCTGGAATATCTGGGATATTAACTTCGAGCACATTGCTGACTTTGTAGAAATAGTTAGGTTGAGTCAATATGGACAGTTTGATATTATTAATGAGTCACATTTAATTTGAGTCTTTTTCCCGTGCTGTCGGGGACGACGGCTTTGGCCTAGTTTACTTTAAATTTTTAGCTGATTTTGATGTATTTGCAGGGATCTGGTACATATGAGATTTGGAGGTGCATGAAGGTGTAAAGGACAATATATAGTTGGCACAAATGCACAAAAGCTGCATAAATCAACCAATATAAGAGATGCAGAAGGCAATAAGATACAGACTACAAGGTGAAACGTGGAGGAAATGATGCAGACAAACAGCTGCAAAGTCTTTATACAAAATAACCCTGAAAACATCTGTTGCACTCAAACGTCATTAACGGAAGCCTTCCTCTGGCTTCAGGGCTGCGTTGTCGTGCCGACCGCTCGGTCTTCTGTCGGATGGAGGCACTGAATCGGTACTGCTCCTTTGCTGGATACCGTCAGATGTGCTGCAAAACCTGCAGCAAGGGAAACATCAGCATCTCTGACACTTCCAGCAATAACAGCAACTTCAGCAACTTTAACTTGAGCACCACAAACCCAACAACCTCCAACAGCAGGTCAGAGCCGACCCGGGACGTTCCAGTAACATTCGGCATAGAATTTCAGAAATTACATTTCATTCTAATTGGTTGCTGATCTGTTTAAGACTCTTGAGTTGATGTAACTGATCTTTCTTCTTCTTTTTTCTTCCTAGCCCCTGGAGCTTGACCACAGAGACGATGACTTCAGCACCAACCTCCTCCTGGTCGGACAGCACCGACATCAGTGACATCGCCAGCACTCCATCGCTGAGCTTCATCGTAACAGCTCCCCCATCCAGCAGGAGCAGCACTGATTTTGTATACGTGGATTACGATGACTATGATGATTATTTACAGCCTGAGGATCCTTCTATCAGTTCAGCTGTTATTACCGCTGATGCCCCCACTGCTAGTTTTATTACGACCACTACAAGATGGGCAAGAACAACTGCTCCACCTCATTTATTCAAAAGGAAATTTGCCACTCGCACAACCCCTCCTATGAGTCAAAGTCCCACACTGGTGCCAAGCATGACATCTGCCGACCTAGAGTCCCGCACTTCATCGTCAGTTTATCCTGAAGATTTCATCAATGCCACATCATCATCATCAAACAAAACACCCGGAGGGAGGAGCCTTCAAACTGAAATCAATCAGACAGAAACTGAGCCAAGGCCAAGATTCTCACCGTCATCATTGTCGTCCTTGTTGCTGCTCTCTAAAAAAGAGAACAATTCAGTGGACGAGGTTCCGTACCGGATCGTGGGAGTGGACGGTGATATCAGCAGGGGACAGCAGAGCTTTGTTGTTCCACAGATGCCAAAAATCCGGGAGCGGACGCAGAACAAACGCATCCAGCAGCTTCTGAACGAGAAACGTCGTCAGGATCTTCTGAGGCGATCCGGCAGGAGGAGAGAGGGCAGGACTGACAGGAAACATGACGGATTGTGAAGATCTTACTCAGTTTTAGTTTTATTGTTGATTCATGATGTGCAGCATGATGCAGCTTTAGCTTACTTTGTGCTAATGCTAAAGAACTCTTAATGAGAAACTGAGAAAGACTGCAGAGCGACAAGACAAGGCAAACAAACAACTGAGTTTACGGTCATGTTTTTGCCCCACAGCAACATTAACGGTCTTTTTGTTTTTGAATGAAGTATCTTGAATTCTACAAGTGGTCGTCGAAGGTTATATTACGTACGGAAATGTTTGTGTCATTCCTCTCCGTAAAACTCCTCGTCTGTCGGAGTTTTCGGTCGTTGGTTTTTACAATCTTGTAAACTTGTTTCTAAATAAAGTCTCAATCAGCGGCTGATGTCATCATGAGTCATGAACACCTTTGAACCATAAAAGGAATCTCCTTTTTATCTCTGTTAGTTACTTATTCAGTCTGATACAACTCTCATGTCGGTGTCGTTAATACCTTATTTCAGCAAATAACGACACGGACCCTCACTTACCTTTGCTCCGGGAGCTGCCCCAATGATCTGGTTGATAAATACTGTTCAGTTGGTTGTATTTTAGCTGCCTCCTTTTGATCCACTCCCATTTGCCCTTTTAAAGTCGTGCATTATGGTGTAAGTACAAACAGAACAAGTGTATCTACCACATATTAAAAAGCCCTCTAAACACGGGAAACATTTCAATTCTTAAATAAACTTCTACTCACTTAATTATTTTTTCCTTCGCTTATCCAGAAACATTGTAAAACATTATTAGTATTAAGTATTTTTACTATTATTCTGCTGCCATAGCATATAATAAAAGACAGGGGATAACAAACCAAAGTGGATCATTCAGTGTTTTTGTTTACCATATTGTTTAGTCTTACACAATAAACAAAAACAAAACAAGACAGAAGCAAAAGGCACCCCACGGGTAACATGGAGTTACTGCAGCAAAGTATAATGTTGATCATGTTTGAGCTGAGGACCAAGTTTTTATTGGCCACTTTTAACCAGCAAACAGGTTTGAACTAACCCTCCTCCATAAGTACGGCTGTATTTGTTGCTCATTCTTGGATTCTAGCCACACATCCACTTGCTGCTCCCATGAAAGCTTGCATCATTATAAATTAAATGTATTATTATTGTTATTATTATCCCTCCATTATATATATTTTTTCTAACGGATATGTGGAACTGTGAAGGCTTGAATGCATGGCTCTGCACAGGCCAGCCTTGCAGAGGTTGTTCTGACTTTTCTCAGTCTTACTCTGTCTTTGTTTTCCATTCCTAATTTGGGCTGGGTAACTGGCTGGACTCCTCTGAACCTGGAGCAGCTGGCCCTCGTTGGGTTTGGGCTCTTCCCTCTTGTAGCTCAGCTCCGACACACCGTGACTAGTTATATTTGCTAGGGCCCTTGGGTCTGTGTCAGTCGGCTCACTGGCTGCTCTAGTGTGGTATTTTCTGAGTTGCTTTCCTCCAGTTGAATCTGCACTTTGCTCCTGAGTCCTGGCCATGGGCTTGGTTTACCAATGCCGGGCCAACAATTACCAAGGCTTTTACTCACTCTGCTATTTCTTCCTCAATTGAAAACATTATTTGACATTGATCTGCACGAATAACATCTAAAATGTTTGACTGACTGAGTAAATCCACTCTAGAAGTCTTGTTTTGTAGCTACAAGCAACGGTTAAGAATGTTTCGGCTTTCATTTGTTTGTCAGTCCTGCCCCAACCATGACCATAGCTTATAAATTATATGTATAAAGTTTCATGACATATTTTTGCAAATAAACATTCAAGTCTATTTTTTCCCCCCTTTTTTTCAGGGGGTCGCCACAGCAGATCGTCTCGTTCTGCATATTGATTTGGTATAGGGTTTTTTTGTTTTACTTCTAATGCCCTACCCGACAAAACCCTCCCATTTATGGGGGCTTGGGACCGGCACCACTGTAGATGTGGCTGGGTAGGCTGGTAGGACTAACGACGTGGCCTAAGGGGCCATACTGGATTTCTGCCATGTCCTCTTTGACTTGGATCCGAACCTGAGTCTCCTTGACCAAAGTCAGTGGCGTATCCCACCGAGCTATCCAGCGTTTTTTCACGAAAATAAAAAAATAATAAAAATCCTATAAACAAAGACTTTGCAGGACATAAATCCCAGGTGTTTAAAATCAAGACCACATGTCGCACTGTCTAATTCCTTTATCCAGTTAATCCCTTATCAAAGACAGAGTTAATCCCTTAAAAGAGACTGAAAACAATAACCCTAACCATTTAATTATAAATTAAATGTATTATTATTATTATTATTATTATTATTATTATTATTAACGGCTGTTGTTTTTAAAATGTTCTGGTGCGCTCGTGTCATAAGTGTTATTGTTTTCAGTCTCCGTTTCCTCGGTCACTTGGTTCCCTGTGGAATTTTTATTTTTCTCATTGATCCAGTGTTCCCTTTCAAAACCTCTCCGTTTGTCACGAAGAGTAGATGCTCATGTGTTTAACATCAACCTGAATTTAGAGCTGATGATTCACACCAGCTTTGTGTTTTATAATGGCTGCACGTGGAATCAGATCAGTGGAAACAGCTGACTGATATAAACATACTTATTTTCCTTCTTCCATTCCATCCACCCGAGAAAAGAATTTTTGCGAGCCAAAACTAAAATCAAACAAAGAGATTTCGTTCATCTCCTTAGTTCAACTGCGGGTTAGTTTCTCTTGTAAATAACACAAACTCACACTTTAAGTCCATTGCGGTGTGAAGAAAAGTGTTTAGAGTGATAAACTGTTTACTCCTCTGCACTATTATTCAGTGTTGAATATATTTTTGAACGCTGCAGATAAATGGAATCCAAGTCTTCATATGTTTTATTTTGTTAAACAAAGAGATTCGGTTGACTGAGACGGAGTACCAATAGAATGAACAACAAATTGCTGATTAACTGATAACTGGATTGTCCTGATGTCGTTTTTTTAACTGGAATGATGGCTGTAAATATTTTATATTTTGGTAGATAGTCAGTGGTTAAAGAAAAAAATAACTCCTTCAGCTCGGTAAAATGTGGGATAAGATAAAATAAAACTACTTAACTCCAAGAATTTTACCAAAGATTCTTCCATAAATACAGAAATGAAACAATACAATAAGGTAATTTTAAAAAAAAAGAGTGTAAAATATAAGAAAAAATCCTGTAGTAAGTTAAAGAAAAGGTATGATTAAATTAAAACCTGGCCTACGCCCTCATTCCCAACAGCTAGGGTATAACCCTGAAAAGCCCCCAATCCCCTGTGTTGTACAAGCATTTCCCCTGATTGAACTCCTGAAATCAAATGTGACCCATTAAAAATTCTCAAACATTCCATTGTGGCTCAACATAACTATTTCTATTAAGTCAGAAATAGCCTCTAAGATAGGATCACAGTTAACTATTTTTTTCTGAGCTCAGTAATAAAATGAGACAGATGTCCTAATGTCAACAAATATGAGCTCAATTGAGACAAAACTGTACTTGTGGTTGGGAAGTAATGGTCAAAAAATGTGTTTGTTGCAAGATCCCCCCTAATGAATGAAATATGAACAACTACAGTTAAATATGACAAACACAAGTTACATCCTGAAGTTGAATTAATAGTGTCTTAGCCTATAATATCCCCGACTTTTCTAGGACATAATGAATTTTGCTCATGGTAGTGGTAATCTTTGCCTTACAGCAAGAAGGTTCTGGGTTCCAATCCATTTGATTCCTTTCCCAGTTGGGTTTGCACGTACTTCTTATTTTCTGTGTGGGTACTTCGGCTTCCTCTCATAGTCCAAAAACATGCAGTAAAGCTGGACTGGTGACACTGAATAGCCTGTAGAAGTATGTTGGTACCGAATATGTATGGGAGCATTATGATTTCTGCGAGGTGAGCGGTAGGACTGAAAGATGGGTTCAAGGTGGAGTTGGGACTGCTCCAAGGATTAGCTCTGAGCCCCTTCTTGTTTGGTATGGTGACAGGCTGACAGATGAGGAATCTCCATGGACTATGATGTTGGTTGATTTTATTGTTATCTGTATTGAGAGCAATGAACAGGCGGAGGAAAAGGTGGGTCAGGCGGAATGGAGGTGGAGAAGGTGCAGGAGTTTAAGTGCTTGAGGTCAAATGTTCAGAGCAATGGGGAGTGTGGAAGACAGGTGAAGAAGTGCAGACAGGGTGGAGAAAGGTGTTCAGGGTTAACTGTGACAGAAGAGCAGAAGCAAGAGTGGAGAATAAGTTAACAACATAGTAGTGTGAGCAACTCTGGTGTATTGTTTAGAGAAGGCAGCTTTGACCAAAAGAGGATTACAAACAAGCACATCAGACAGACTTCCCAAGTAAGATGTCTTGGAGACAAAGTAAGTGAGGCCAGATTAAGATGGTTTGGACATACGAATAGGAGGGATAGTGATTCTTTTGTAGAAGGAGGCAGGAGGAAAAGGGGACCTAAGAGAATTGTGTCTGGATATGGTGGGAGAGGACACCAGTTTGTTGGTGTGACAGAGGAAGATAAAGAGGACATGGAGGGATGGAAAATAGGTATCTACAGTGGAGAACATAAAAGCAGCATTCCAAAGAAGACTGTCTGTCCTTCTGTCATGTCTCATATGTCGGTGTGGAAAAGTAACATAAAATATAAATTACTATCGTTTTACTTAATTGTGTTTTGAGTAAATTTGTTTAGAATCTCTAGTGGTTGTTTTTTTCAGTCAGTAACAGAAAATGCCTCCCTGTGAGAACAAACTCAGGGCTAAACACGGTTCCTGACAGTCAAAGCTCGGAGCGGAGAAAACAGTGGTTCCGTCCTTGACAGACATCAGAAATCTAAGATGGCGGCCGCCGTGGTGAGAAACATCAGCTCAACTTTGGGCAAAAACCTCCGAGAGATCCGGATCCACCTCTGCCAGAGCTCCGCGGCCAGTCAGGGGGCGAGGTGAGCTCCTGAGAGGCTTCATGGGGCGAAATTAGCGGTTGATTTATAAACCAAAATATCAATAAATATGACCTGAGCTCTGTAGTTAGCTTAGCATTACTCAGAATGACCTGCTAACACATATACCGTATCCGAGACAACAAACAATAGCTTTGATCAATGAACAATAAACACATTAAAGATGATCAAAAATTAATTATTAATAGTGTAACGCTACTGGGATATATAGGTTTACCGATTCAGAGCTAAACGATTAATTCGGTTAAGGAACGGATCTTGATTGACGTTAAGGTCCTGCTGAAACTGAACTTATTGTATATAATTGTAATCGATAATACTGCACGTTCATTTTTAAAATGAAAGGCAAAACGTGAATATATGTTGTAATTTGCGTGTGTTTACGGAAGTGACGTCATGCCCGCACTGTGCCTTGCAGCGTAGAGCAAAAGCCTTTTCTTTTATTCATTATTCGTTACCCCTTATCCTGTTGAGGGTAATTTACATCAAATGACATAAAAACAACATGGAATTTGAGTCATCTGCAATTTTGCTGAGATAATGTAAGAAGCATTTCATACCTGATTAAAATGAGCTCCACAAGTCCAAAGTTTTCTGTTGATGGCTTGAAGCCTCAAATGTCGCTGATAATAACTTATAATTATATGATTGCATTTAATCAGCTGATTGTGGTTCTGTGTGTTCTTACAGAGACTTTATTGAGCAGCACTATGTGAGTCTGAAGACTGCTAACCCAGAGTTCCCCATCCTGATCAGAGAATGTTCTGGAATTCAAGCCCGGGTCTGGGGTAGATATGGTGAGGAATCACAATGTTGTTCCCTTCAGGGTTTATTGGGCGTCAATATATTTAAGTCTTGATGTTTAAGCAGCTGGAAGCTCAGCATGTCCAAACTTGTAATCTGAATAGTCAGGAAAGTTTCTTTTATTGTGAACAGCTCTACATCAGACCAGTTTCTCTGCTGCTTTCATCTCTGAGTCTTCAGCTGACTTTAACTTTTAAAGTTGAGCTTAATCAAATGTTTCACCAGCAGAGTTCAAAATTTATTCCAAAAATTTAAAATGCTTACAGTGATTTCCTTTTAAATTCAAGTGCCTCGATATCAAACTTTCACATCCACGTTAAATGCTTTAATTTTTAACTACTTATTCCAAACATCTATTATTCAGTACTATTTAAATTGTATATGATATAAATAATAAAAAAAGAGTACGTCTTATTTTTAAGTGTTTGGTTTCTGCGATTATGATCAGTAAATGTCGGGGTAAAAACTTAACTTGTTCACAATTTATAATCTAGATCAGAAGGATCCACATGTTGCCATCTATTTTACGTTCTATATTGTACAGTGTTTTTATTTGTTTTTTCAAGAAAGTTTCATGCAGTATCTGGTTGGTCTTTGGACAGTCTTCTACCTCTTGATCAAATAATTACCACATTTAAATTTGGACATGTGAAACTGTTGGGAAATGTACATCATTTGGCCCGAATTGAGAAAAAAGTTGAAATGCTTTTAAAAAAAAAGAAAGAAACCAATATGAACTAAGAAAGCAAATTAAAATTGTAACAAAATTTGTTTGTGGGCCCTGAAGATAATTTTACCATGTTTGTGTTTTATGTTCAGCCTTTGGGAGAGAGAGCAGCGTTTCGGTGGAGAACATGTCAGCTGATCAGGTGGCCAGCACTATCCACACTTTGGTTCAGTCCAAACCTTAGCCTCCCCCCTTATCTGCTGGACGTGGTTCAGTCCAGGATTGTCTGACTTGCCTCATTCATTCACTTTGTATGTAAATGTGTTGATGTGAATAAAACTGAATATTGTTAATGTTACTCTGCTTCCAGACTATTAATTATAAATTTGTTATCTAGACTCAAATACTAATCTGTTACTTTGCATTACTCCAGATTTTCTTATGCGCCTCCGTGCGCTATTGTTATGAAAAATTCTCTGCAATTCAAAAAGCTTATTACCTACAGACCATCATCTATAAAATATATGACCGTAGAACTGAGTTTCAAAACAGATCTTAAGGGAAAGTATGGGAATTTTAATCATTGCAACATCTTTTACAAGATCAAAAGGGGGATTTTACTCTGATTATGTGTGGGTTGTTTTTTTGTTTTGTTTTTTACAGGGAATTGAGTCTGTTTTAAGCGGCTTAATAATGTGTGAGGGATCTTACGGAGTTAAAAAAAACGGGTTTATGAGATTTGCAATGGTTTACTGTGATTAAAGGAGAATTTACAGGAGATTTAACAAATTTTATTGGAATGATGTGATTCTGAAACGGTTGCTATAAAAACCCAAAACTAACCAGCATCTTTTTTATGAGCAGTTTGAAGTTAGCTTTATGTGCCTCAAGATCATTCCCTCAATTTAAAAACATTTCCCAGAATAATTAGAAAAATCCCGGTTGCGCGCCTCTGACTATAGAATAGATTAATGCTCATATTTGAAAAAAATAAAGTTGTTTTATAATTATTTCCTTGTGGTGCTTTGGTTTCATAATGTGTTTTAAATATGTATTTATGATGAATAAATATAGTTATAAATCTGATTAATAAATTACAAAATAAGCCCTGGTGCATCAGAAACACCAGTTGGTCCTGGAGAACCTTCAGCAGTGACTCTTTTGACCTGAGGGGGGCGCCACTGCACTGCAGGACTCCTGACAGCCTGAAAGGGTAAATAAAAGTGAAAAATGAGAGCGTTAAAACTAGAATATGTTTTCATCAATTTTCAGAATGTTTCAGGAGGTGAATGAATATGTGATTTAAAAAAATAATAATAATACTGTTAAATGCACCTGGATCCACAGGAAGACAAAAGCACTCCGCTGCATTCCCTGAATGTTTGAAATATTTTCAAGAACATTAAAAGGCCTGTTTGTCATATTCTATAAAGGAAGCACAAAGATGATGGCAACTAAAGGACATACATTTCAAGATTAATGACATCTAAGATCCAAACTCATTAAAATTAAAAGCAACCCGTCACGAAAGTGAGAAAATGTATGTCTGCTGTATATTCTGTTGATTCTTTGATGAAGTAATAATTAAACTGTTTAAAATAGTTTCCAAGCAGCTCTGTTCATGCTGTCAGCCAATTTATTTATAATCAATTATTTCCTCTGCCGTTTTATAACAATTTGCAGCAGTTTATAAAAAGTGACATTTTACTGGACTTAAACTATCCTTTTGAAATAATTTATTGTTTGTTATGTTGTAACTCTATTGGAATTTATCTAAAGGCGATTTTTTATTTTTTGGGGGGATTGTAACTAGGAGCATAGGCAACAAAAGAAACGTCAACATTGAGATAAAAAAAACCCCCAGAAAAAACAGACAAAATATATTCAGTCAAAAAATTAGCTATCAAATAAGTAAATTTAATCAAAGTTCTCTGTGTATGTCTGTTTTGCACTATGTGATAAAAAAAAATTAAGTGATATTATTTTTCATCAACCTCAGTGACTTGATGTATAGCTGAGCCTTTGGAACAGTATCTAATTAACAATATCTAAAGTTGATTGGAGTCTATACTGTTATCTTTGTGGTTTCAAAAAAAAACCCGGCTACAATGAGCAAAGCATTTACCATTACACACTGAAAGGTCACCCCTGCTGTGTTGGAGAAGGACCTACCCTTTCTGTGGTATGATCCACTTGCAAATTTGTTTCAGGACTTGCAACAGTGTTTTGCATGTTGTATTTTTTTTTTTCGTTTCTGTAGGTTTGTTTCTTAAAATGCAGATTTGTTTTGCTTATGGTAAAAGTGTTTTATACATTGCGTAATACAGACGTTAATGTGACTTAACTATTACTCACCATGATCTACAGGGGGCGCTGTGATCTATAGAAACAATCATTTTAGCGGAAGTTGTCGTTTTTTGGGAAGTGACGTATTATGACAACAGAGAGCGGAGGTCCGCAGTAGAGGCTGCAGAAGAGGTCTGCTAGAGTCGTAACTCAGAAACAATAGAAACACTGACGTTTAACTTAATTTCCTTACGGGAGTTAATCCCTCTTTAGGTTGAAGAAGAAAACACAAACTCCAGTGAAATGCCTGAAAGTAAGTTTTTTGAGCTCCAAAAATCCTAAATAACGATTGATTTTCACGCAAAGTCAGGTCGCTAGTGTTAGCATCATGCTAACAGACATGCTAGTTAAATATGTATATCTATTTAATCCCAATAAAATAATCCAGATGTGGAATTATATTGTCGAAAACATCGGTTTATCAAACATTAAAGGTTTATTCTCGCTACGAGACTCGGTTATCTTTGCTTGTTGAAATGTTGGCCAGATTAAACCTTCGTAGGCAAAGGCACAAACAATTTAACTGCTGCAGCGTGCAATGTATCCCCAGCAACATAATTTGCATTCATCTAAAATTATGGTCCAAAACACTTCTCTTAATATTGCAACACTTCAATTAAACTTGGTGTTTTTGAACAGATCAACCGAAGCTGCCACTGTTCTGAATTATAAACACTGTTAAATGAGAAAAAGTGAATCTACAGAAAATTCATTCACATAATATGTAATGTTCTTGTGAAACACTTTGATTTGTTTTTTTTGCATGATATGTTTTGGATGGAAATCCCAAAAAATTGTTTCATTAAAAATCAACAACTTTAGAGTGGTCTGCTTAGAGTATACACCATAAGTAATCATCCTCCTCATAGACTGGAACCACCTCAGGATAATGTCATCCACTGGGATGGCAGTGTTCTCTACAGTCAGAGTTGACATACTTACTGCAGAGACGGCGGAGGATGCCAACGCTGTTATATTCAAGTAATCCACCAACCCCTTAGGCTTTGAGAAGTTGAGAAGTGAACAGTGTTTTTGATAGTATGAGACCAACCATGTATTCCTTTTTAGTTCAGTGCATTTTCTCTTGTCTTGCCATCTGGTTTAATATGTCCAAGAGTGGACAACTTAAAATGTTCACAACTTTACAGTGCAAGGCATGTGGTTCCTGCCACTTTTTCAATTTAATTAATTTGGTTTCTCAATTGCCCAAGCAGTAGCCGATTTGCCCACTGTTTATCCTAATCTGCTTCATTCACCAAGCGGGATTTTTAATCATCATAACTTCAAAAAACCCCTTTGCCCAAAGATTGTATATTAGTGCACTATTTTTATTCATACTGAACAGATACATGGTTGCATAACCATGCTGCACTGTGTGATTTCAGATCTTATGCTGACATTTTGCATAGAGGTACAACATATAACAGCAGGGTCTGAGTCAAATGGGATATTTTACACTTTGTAAACAATTAAATAACATTGCAAAAACTTACTACTTAATTATTTCACTGTAACATGGTGGTTGATCTTGCCCTCTGCATGGAGGTTAAGGAGCTCCTAGGCCTCATGTTTTGTGTGTAGTGTGAAGACATTCTCAATTGATTTTACTTATTTGATATAGCTGCTAACTGCTACTAGATGCATTTTAAATCTCCTGGTTGCGGGATGGACACATTAGGTAATCAAAATGTCACTCTCCTTTCCTACCGTTTCACCACCTCATGCTATGTATATTGGTGCTATAACCTCCAATGCTGAGATATAGATGGAAAAATAATGACATTGTCATTATGCTCTTTAATATTTATCCAGCATTATGAGTTGAATAAAGTTGCAGCTGCCTCTCATTGAACAGACTACGTAAAAGGAGCTTGTGATGGATCGCTCTGGGATCACGGACTTGGACAGTTAACGCTTGCATCAAATCTTATATATGTAAAAAAATATGCTCATTAAAAGTGCAAAAAAATTTACTGAGCTTGGTATACATTTTCATGTATAAGAGAGCAGATGCAAATCCTGTTATCTGTGTTTTTGTTTTAATAAAACATAAACAGAGGAAATTTTTGATGCACCGATTGCAATTTTCTTGGACGATCACCAATTTTTATAAAGTCTGACCAACTAATACCAATTTTTACGGTTCAGATTTTTTTCTCCTTTAAAGTTTAATAACCATAATGGGAAATGTATTTTGATAGTTCTTATTTTGAAAGATTGCAGTGGAAAAAGCAAGACTGGTCGGCATTGAAGAATGTATATGTATTCTGACTAGTTGAAAATAATGTACACCCCGTCCATTCCGCATATATTCTTAGACCAATTGTAATAATAAGAATACTAATAATACAGAATAATAAATTATAACACACCTTACATTTGGATCAAATCTCAAAGTGCTACAAAGTAAAAGCAGATAAAAGCATCAAGAAAAAATAAAATAATAACTATAACAAACCATGACCAAAAAGCAGCAATGTTAATTAAAGTTATAGGTTCTGCTAAAAAGGAAAGTTTTATGTCCTTTTTTAAATGTGTCAGTCGTCTGTATAACGTTTTGAAGTGAAAATAAAACGTTGTAAGCCTTCAGTCCATTATATGTTATAGGTTGGCTTTTTTCAAAGACTAAAGTGCTTGTGGCTGGCTCTGAGCTCATGGTAGCTTCAGCCACTCTTCTAATATAAGCTATAAGTTATTCCTCAGGCGATTCAATTTTAATTGTGAGATCATGTTCGTTGTGCTAACCGCTTTGGGTTGTTCCGACACAGCTTATTTGGTCTTTTCTGGTGTTATAAGTTGTGAACTTTATGCTTTTCTGGTTTACTTTTGAGCTGTTGGAGTCATTGTAGCTCATGCTATGTGTGCGTGTATGGCGCACGCGTGCAACTGGCACATAACCGGCAACCAGTGAGGCTGCTCAGCCGATTGCTTATTTCATGAAACTTAGCCTCCCATCGCCGATTTTTCAGTGCACCACCAGAAGAGATCTTTGTTCTAATTTTTGAAATTCAAAAGTTCATAACTGTAGACCTAAACTTTCAATATGGGTATGACTTTCAAACTTATCAACTGTAGATCTGTGGAATCGTTTGAGAACTTTGGTTGAAAATCTATCATATTTGTCCTCACAGTGATACCACTGATGGACTGTAGCCTTCACCACTGTCATGTACTAACATTTGTTTCCTCTGCAGCTGAGAGTTACTCCAACCCTCTGGCTCCTGAGGGCCACGAGGTTGACGACCACAGAGCCGCTGCTCAGTGAGTATGATAACACAGTGTGATTGTGTTATTGTGCTAGTTACTTAGCTTGTTTGTGTTAAACCAATTTTAAACTTTGTGTGTCTCTTCAGGTCTAAACTGACCAACGATGACTTCCGAAAGCTGCTGATGACGCCGCGGGCTACTCCGTCTTCCGCCCCACCCTCAAAATCTAGACATCATGAGTGAGTGACAGAGTCCTGGTGTCCGTACAGAGTTTAGCTTTTACCAGCAATAAAGATGACAACGTGACTGAATTATTATTTTGTTTCCCAGAATGCCAAGGGACTACAATGAGGATGAAGATCCAGCAGCAAGGAGGAGGAAGAAAAAGAGGTGAGACTATTCATTGGACAATATTTCTTCTTATTCATCTGATTGGTCTGAGATTCTCCAAGTAGCTGATACAAACTGGAGGTGTTGACAGACAGCCGTCATAGACTCTACTTCATGTTCAACGCATAACCCCAACGTTTCTGCATATGACATGAGAGGGAAGTCTGAACATATAACTCTTGGAAAGGAAGAGAAGAAAATGTACTGTATATATATATATATATATAGTACATTTTCTTCTCTTCCTATACACTAGGTGGTCCCCTACTAGCTATACAGTAGACCAGGACTTCAGGGTTAGAATCCTCAAAAACAACATCAGAGGTAATCTATCATAGAAATCATAAATCTTCACCTAAGTCAGGAAAGCTTGAAAATGAAGTTAGTTTTTACGCACACTTAAACAAACTAAGTTATCGTGCAACTTTCTTGTTATCATTTATAGAGGAATAACAGAAGGTATTCGGAAAATAAGCTTAAGAGAGATCCATGGTTTGGAGGGACGGAAGGGATCTCTAGTAGGGGATTCAAACCACCTAGAACATATTTGATACTCACCTCTTGAGGCTCAGTTATGTCAGTGAGGCGAGATGACTTCACAAAGCCATAAGTTACTGAAAGACAAGATCCAGTCTTGCAACAGCCGTTTTATCCTACTGCCACCTGGCAATGGATTCAGCAATAACGGCTTCCATACCCCTAAACTATAGAGACATTCTTTCCTCTTAAATAAATGTGACAAGAATATTTATTTCTTTTATATATATTTCTTCTTTTTGTAGCATATAAAAACTTAACTTGAGGTCTGTTGTACACGTTTGTAAATTCAACCTGATATGATGCGACTGTATCGTGAGTCTACCCTGAAATTCATCCTGCATCCATCAGCAGTTTGGTTCAAGAAGTTAAACTAGATTCTAACCAACGAGTTGATCTTCAGACAAACTTCATACCAAACTATCATGAAGTTCTTCAAACTCGTTCTTCACACTTATTTGTTTGTCTTCAAACAAAAATAATGCATCGCTGTAGTATTTGGCTTTGCCACTTAATAATTCTGATATAAATCGTTGATCTTCGAATAGTTAAAAAGTTGGTGGAGCTGCAGTATATTTCAATTCTCCACTCCATTCATTTGATGTTTGTTGACATGGACATAGTGATGGCATTTCTGTTTATGTTCTGTTTTTATACAAATGAATGGAAATAATTCTAACAATTATGCTACATGCTTGCAGTTAGTTACAATAATAAAATCAAACGCAAAGCCACAACCTGTGCATCTCCAATGTTTCTTCTGTGTGTAGATGTAGATGTCGAATCCTCTGCTAAATTTGATTTGCGTGTTTAACTCTGCTGTTAGCGTCTTCTTTATTTTCACGTCTTAACTGTTTTAGCGTCCCCTGGAGTTTCAACTCAGTTCTACTGGTCTGGTAATCCTAATTTCTGCTCTCCTGATTTCTTTTTAATTATTAATCCTTGATTTCTTTTGATGCAGCTACTATGCTAAGCTACGTCAGCAGGAGATGGAGCGAGAAAGAGAGCTGGCTGAGAAGTACAGAGACCGAGCGAGAGAGAGGCGAGACGGCGTCAACAAAGATTATGAAGAGACAGAGTTGATTAGCACCACGGCTAACTACAGAGCTGTAGGACCCACGGCTGAGGCGTGAGTAGACCTTATGCTATCATTGCTAATTGTACCGGTACCACTACCTACAGAGCTGTAGGACCCCAGTTTTTTGTTGTGCCCTGAATAATGACATGCCAGTGTGTACTTGTATTTATATTGTTGTATTTTTCCAGAGATAAATCTGCAGCAGAGAAACGTCGCCAGTTGATCCAGGAGTCCAAGTTCTTGGGTGGTGACATGGAGCATACTCACTTGGTGAAAGGTCTGGACTTTGCTCTGCTGCAGAAGGTGAGATGAATGTTTAAATGTGATATGATATGTATGCATAAAAATAGTAATCTGACTTTGGATGGTTTACAAATTGTTTTAGATTGTTAGCATTAAAGCTAACTGTATACAAGGTATTGGCTGTGGACTACAGAGTCAAATGTCAACTTCCAGAAATGATGTGAACACTTCAAAATAGTTGAAAGTAAGGCGAGACGGGCAAAGGGAAGGACTTCTGCAGATAAAAATGATGACCTCACTTGCATACATTGGGAATACGCACCTATATATCGAAACCAATTGGATAAAACAGCTGCTATATAATGAGATTCGTGTTGATGTTGTGTTTGTTTCCAACCAACAGCAGTCTGTTGATATTTCTGTAGTTCGTCTCAGTCTCTAGGGACAACACGAACCAAAATACAGAGTTTGGACTGGTAGTAAAGAGGTGGTCACCTCCAGGGAATTGAATAAACTACTCAGGAGAGTTCTGCTATACGGCACGGCCTCACTCCAAACATCTCTCCCAAGAACTCCGAGCCCACGGGCACAAACGAGTAACTCTTCAGAGAGACAAGCACACACTGAACAAGAATGGTGCACAGTAGAGCGTATACCTCAGCTAGGGCTTAACAATGCTAAATTTCAGTTTGCCATGTTCTGATAATGATCTGGATCTACATCAAACTGCTCAAAGTTACAATAAGCTTGTCCTTTCAGGAAGTTGGAAATGTTTTTCGAAAAATAGCACTCCCCCATGTTGAGTCTGAAACTATCTGGAGCAACTTATAGGAATTATTTTTTTTAATTATGATTGGAATATTATTTTCCAAAATAATAACAAAAAATTGCAAAAATATGTTGCACTGTTGAGGAAAAAAATCCTTTATTTAGCTCTTGATCTGGCGCTACACCAAATTTCAACGGATTCTTCATTCTCCCTAGCCTTCCTCCTCCACAAAACTTCAAGAAACATATCTTAGATCTCCTGATTGACTGCTTTGTGTGAACGTGTGTGTCTGTTCTAGGTAAGGGCTGAAATCTGCAGTAAAGAGAAAGAAGAAGAAGACATGATGGAGAAAGTCCAGAAAGAGGCAAAGTATGAAACCACATTCCGATTCTACAGTTGTTCATTGAATAGTAATTATATAAACTAAATTACTGTTTATGGTTTAGTGTATTTTTTTTTCTTATCAGATAGAATTATAACAGAAGTTGTTTTACGTTCCTTTCACAGCTGCGTTCTGCAGCTTTCTGTCATTTACGCTCCACACCCATCAAGCTTCCTGCTGTTACTTGTCTGACACCTGATTGATCTCAAAATTCATCAGTGGAGACAGATGCTCCACTCAGTTGATGTTTTATGATCAGCAGAAATACAGAACCACATTAGAGTGCAGATAGCAGATATATTAGCCAAGCGAATCATATTTCTGATAATTAGTAACTGAAATTCACTTTTTCTTTCTATTAACAAACATTTCTGTTCACGTTAAAAATATTATTCTTTAAAAGAACACCCTAAACTTTGGGATTAGAGAAAAAAAATCATCTGAGCTTTCAGAGAGAAACAGTTGTGTCACCTGTGTATCTTTCAGTGTGTATGTCTGTCTGACCTTTGAACTGTCTGTTTCAGGAAAGATATGGAACCGGAAGAGAAGATTGAGTTCAAGACTCGCCTTGGTGAGGAGGATCACTTGTTTTTTGTCCGAACTGATGACCATTTGATGGTTTTTTTCACTGTGGGCAAAGTGAATGAAGCAAGGGAAATGTCAGTGCTTGAAAATGTAAAGCCTTGCTAACCTCTTCAATTATAACCATTGATAAAGAAGACAAAGTCTGTAAACGCTGTAGATTTTGAAGCATAAGAATGTGTTTTTTGTAGTATTCGAATAAATTTACTTTATAGCACAACATCATGTTGAATGATTATCTTTTCCTCCCCTTCAGGTAGGAACATCTACCGTGTGCTGTTCAGGTCAGGTCAGATCGAGAGGAACGAGCTCTTCCTGCCAGGCAGAATGGCGTACGTGGTCGACCTGGATGATGAGTTCACCGACACAGATATCCCGACAACTCTGATCCGCAGCAAAGCCGACTGTCCCAGCATGGAGGTACTAAAACATCTGTTCTCCATCACACTACACATCCGAATCACATCTGCATCCCAGTAAACATCACCAGGGGACAGTCTGCAATGTAGAAACAGCCACACTAGAAAGAAAACAATATTTTTTAATTCTTCTATTTTAATTGCCTTAAAAAAAAATCGGTTCAAACTGGCTAAATATTAGCTGGAATAAATCTTACCAAGTAAAAGACAGATGTATTATCTTATTATAAGGTAATACCTCCGATGTCAAAAAAAAGATTATTTTTATTTTTGAGACAAAACATAAGATAAACTAGCTAGAAACAAAGCCTTTTTCTACTTTCTTGAAAGTGATTTAATCTTTGCAGTGTGCGCTGAAGTTCGCTTGCAGCTCTTAGCTGCATATGATCCACATGTTAGATGTTTTCAGAACTTTTCTAGTTCGTGTCCCAGGGCTCAGAAATTGTGGGATCGTGTCATCCGGGAAATAAAAGGGAATGTGGTTTGGGTGAATGAAGAATCTTTTCTCAGGGATGGAAAATAATGAAAATCATTTTTAAGAATGTGTCAGCCTCACTTAGCAAATGAGGAATGGAAGCATGCACTGGTTATAATAAAGTCTGATATTCTAATGTAGTTAATATCAGTGAGTGGCAACAAAGCATAAAGCCTTTGAATAATGTGGTGTTTTGAAACCCAGGTTAGCGCTTTGGACTCAGACACCTGGGAAAGCAGCCTATTTTTGATAATACAGACCTGAACAGGGAATCTTTGATGAACTCAGCAGCAAGAGAAGTATTTTGCTGTAAGCAATTAATGTTTGATGACTTGAAGCTAATGGAGGAAACCAAGCGTACAGACTCCTGTGTCAGGTCCCTGTGAACAACACATCCTGCTGACGTCATTGATTATTCTGCATTAATATTATCTCTGTTTCTCTCAGGCTCAGACGACTCTGACCACGAACGACATCGTGATCTCCAAGCTGACTCAGATCCTGTCTTACCTCAGACAAGGAACACGACACAAGAAGATCAAGAAGAAGGACAAAGGTAATTTTATTTAGACTGCTGCTCTTCACACTTCCTCTGACAAGGACTACGCTTGGGATTTGGGTATTGACATTTTAATAAAGTTGAAGCACTAACTGTAGAGTATATCTAGTGTCAAACAGTCAATTAGGTGAGTGAGTTATGGATGAGAAAAGCATATTTTCCTTACTGATGTAAAATTAGAATAGCATAGATGAAATCGACTGGGATCATACTTCAGACAGTCCCCTTTAATTAATTAAAGCCTAATTCAACTTCAAATGATAACATATCCTAAAACGTTTCATGAGAATCTAACACACAGTTCAAGCATAATTGATTATCTGAAAAACCCCTGTCTTGCGACATTAAAGGTGTGAAAAACATTTTTATGGATCGCCCCCTTTATCTCCGGCGCCACTCCAAAACTTTATTTTTTTCCCCCTGAGCACATGTCCCACCGACTTTGATGTCAATCAGTGAAGTCTTTCACTGATGGTATCAGTGTTTTTTATGCAAAAATGATCAAACCCATAATCAGTTCTTCATTGCCACATGTCGATATTCAGGTTTTGTTAATATCTAACCAATAGTTTTTGTGTTCTCCTACGAAAAGGCAAAGAAACAGGTTCCTTGGTGGAGGTAATAGGTGGAGGTAATAGCAAAGTAATAGCAAAGCAACTTTTTGCTTTGCTGAGCAAAAAGTTGCTGACCATAAAAACTGAGTCAACGGGTCACTTTACAACACATGCATCTCACCCGCTGCACATTTTGACCTCCAAGAAATTCAGTCTCAGAAAGGAGAAATAGAATCATATTCCAACAGGGTCATGTGATACAAATCAGCCTGAACTGAAAAGCGTCTACATAACTACTCTAGTATCCATCAAACATCCCCCTTTTCCTTGTTACTTTATTTTTCTGATCGAACACTAAAGAATCGGCAGCATTTCACCAGAGGTCCCGGCATCAAAAGTAGTTCTCTTCCACAGGATGAGTTGTAACCTGGTAATAAATACATTCGTAAATCCATTAGATTATTTTATCATAGATGACAATAGTCAGAACAGAGAAAGAAAAATTGTTTTTTTGTAGCTTCTTATAGATGGTTCCTTTCTGCCTGTCTGCCATAAAGAAGCCAAATAACAGTCATTCAGTGATAATAAACATGGGTGTATTTCTTTTTCTAGGTAAACTGGATGAGAAGAGAGCTCCTGAGGCAGATCTGAGGTCGGTCCACCACAGCAAAGCATGTAGCTTTGATTTCAGTCAACAGCCAGACAGAACGTCTCAATCCTTGTCTTTATGTTTCAGCATCTTTGACGACGTCGGGGACTACATTGTGTCCACCGGCTCCTCCACTAAACCTCCCAAAGACAAAGAGAGACACAGAGAGAGGGAGAGGGAGCGGGAGAGAGAGAGAGAGCGGGAGAGGGAGCGAGAGCGGGAGAGGGAGCGAGAGAGAGAGAGAGAGCGAGAAGAAGACAGCAAGAGCAGGAGACACAGCTATTTTGAGAAACCACGAGGAGATGAGCACCAGGTCACCGTGGCCCGCACCAACAGACACTTGTCTTTATTTATTTGTTATTGTTTGAAACTAACCATCTGTCTCTCTGTCTGCAGGTCATTGAGGTGGAAACAGGTAAATCTCTTTATTAATTTCCTGCAGATCAGAATAAAGGCGTCACCACTTTAGAATCTTCTAGCTTTTCTTTACACAAAACAGACATAAATTGAGGATAAAATTAACGACACACTTATTAATTGTCTGTCTGTCTGTGGGTCAGGTCCTGGATCGGTCAGAGATCAGATCAAGATGATCAACGAGAAGTTTGGAGGAGCAGCGGCCAGCCAATGGCAGGACCAGGAGCCATATCCTTCTGTAACACAAATCACCGACTCGAGTGTGGAAGACAACTTATGGACTGCCATTTTATATTTGTTTTATTGGAAAAATATAGTATATTACTTTTCTTCTAGACCTGTCTGAGAATTATTAAATCTCTTGAATAGCATCCGTCATCAGAGACACATTTACAAATCCGATGTTATGTTCTAGTTACATTTTGTGTATGCAAACAGTTGATAAACTGTTAATTGATAAACCTAATGGGCATGGAGGTTGATAATGTCGTTTCCAACTGTGTCTACACAGCAGAGCATTAGTTAAAGCCGAATCGCTGCAATTTTGTTTCTTAACCTGGTTGAACTGGTTCTCAAAGGAGAGACGGCAGCAAAGAACAGCTGGGAGATTTCTTTGGTGGATCCAACTCATATGCAGAGTGTTACCCTGCCACGTAAGACACACACACACAAACACACTCATGCTAAACTTTAGCCACTACAAGGCCAACACGCTTTTTAGCTGTCCATGCTCATGGGACTTGTGTGACCATTATATAGCAAAGAAATGTGCAGAAATAGATATAAACAAGACATCCATGTGTCTCAAGAGTTTTAGAATAGTTTTTGTCTTTTTGCTAACTTGATTGATACACTTATCTGCTGTAAATATATAATATATTCATAAACTTTTTTAAATCGTGATCGACACACAGCATCTATGTGTTAGTACTTAATGCCTGTATGTGTGCGTACAGGATGGATGACCTGGCTGTGGACAGTGATGAAGAGGCAGACTACAGTAAAATGGACCAGGTAACTATGACCCCCAGCACACATTGTTGCTCCATCCTTAAATAGAAACTGACTGGCTAATTTAGTTTTACCAATTTAGTTTTAAAATGATAATTCAAACATTTAAAGTCTTTTAACTTTAAAATGTAGGTAGAGTTTAATCTGTGAGGCTCATGAATGGACTTTTCCCCAAAAGTTATGCCTTTTTAAAGTTTTGAGAATTATCACCAAACCTGGTCTACGTGTGGATGTAGTGCCAATTTTTAAATGATGAAAAGTACGCTTGTCACAATTCTTACATATTTGCCTCATCGCAATTATTGATTTAATCGCAATTATTTTGATCTATTATTGTAACTAACTGCAAGCATTTTGATCTGTAGATCATGGATCATTTAGTCACCAAGCAAACACGGTTGTGGCCAAATTTTTGGTTTTAATCGGAGTGGAAACAGAGAGCCTAAAATTTTGAAGTGGCAATTTGTTGAGTTTATTGTTAAACGGTTGTGGTCAATGGCTGCAGCCGTAAATCTATGATCCATAATTCTATGGATCCACCAACCAACCAAATACACTGAACTCTGACGGACTGGCCACTTGAAACTAGCCATAACTTGAGCTTTTCAACGAGTCTAAATACAAATGTGTCAAAAATACCTTTTCCAATATCTCTTCTCTACTGGGTGTATTTGTATTATTGTAATTAAACTGATAATAAAACATGGTTGAATTAATTAATTAGAAATATTTTGACGGCCCTTATCAAAAGCTTTTCTCAAATTGGGCCAAATAAATTTGCTGCAGTTGTATGATATTGCTTGATTACATCTTTATAAGTGTGATTTATTTACTGAATCAGTGTGGCGTGGTTCTGCTGCAGCTCACTCTTTTAACGTTTGGTTATTGGTTATCAAATAAGTGATGTGATGATGTTTGTTCTGTTTCAGGGGAATAAAAAGGGTCCTCTGGGTCGCTGGGACTTCGACACTCAGGAGGAATATTCAGACTACATGAACAACAAGGAGGCTTTGCCAAAGTATGTTGGTTTATTTACCCCTCAAGTTTGATTGACAGTCTCCAACGGGATTGGGTAGACCTCCAGCCATCCGCGTGTTTTCATTTGTTTAAAGTTTGTGTAGGGTAGTCACATGGGAGTTCCTCCTCCATTTAAATTTAAATGATGACCTCTTATTTGATTGTAAATACCTACCTTTTACATTCCTTTCTCATTATTTTCAGTTTCAAACACCTGTAGAGTTCAGAGACACTTTTGACACTTGTGTAGAGACGGGAAGTCTTAGCCAATCACAGCACAGTAGGGCGGGACTATGCATGACAATCAGAGTGCAGTCTGTTCATCATTTCATCTGTTCTTCAGTGTGCGGATGATGTTTGTCCCTGCAGGGCTGCCTTCCAATACGGCATCAAGATGTCTGAGGGCAGGAAGACTCGACGCTTCAAAGAGACCAATGAGAAGGCAGAGCTGGACCGACAGTGGAAGAAGATCAGCGCGGTGAGACTCTTCTGTAAACCTATGTTAGCTCAAACAGTCAGTATACAGACTGTGAAGAGACTATTCCTTGTTTATAAACAAACAGTAATAACACATAAGCAGTTTGAATACTTTCAAATAACTAATTAATAAATCTAGTTAACTGTCAGTAAACTTACTGTAAACAATCAATACCCAATCAATAAACAGAGTAATGAGACTAAATAGTAACAGAGTGACTGTCTGGAAAGCAACTAGTCAACTGATTTTAAACTTTCAATAAAAAGCCAACCGCTGAACGGTCAACAGACACAAGTCAACATACTTCTATACAGTCGGTCAAAAGACTCTGAAGCAGTAATAAAAAAAATAAGATAGCTTTAAACGGTAAGCAACCGGTAAACCGTCAGTTAACCATTTTAAATCAGATTGTATCCAGTAAACATACTCTTAACAATCAGTAAACAGATAGTTAATGGTCGGTGATATCAGTGTTGAGCTGTAACTGTCTCTGTGTTTCAGATCATTGAGAAGAGGAAGAAGATGGAGACTGATGGGTGAGTACTTCCTGTTTCTGACTCAATCTGCTCTGCCAATCAGACGAGAGCAGACAGTCTTTACATTTTATAAACACGGTGGAGATCAGTGAACAGTTGGTAAATACGTGTGTCTTGTTTCAGGGTTGACATGAAGAGGCCCAAATACTAAAGAACGCGGTTGTACATCAAAACCAGTCAGTTAATATATGTTGTTGACACAAGTATCGCTGCATTCATGTATTGATCTGAGAAGTGATTATTTGTTTTTATTCAAACATATAAACAGACTGTCAAAGACGATCAGTGTCAGAATTTGTGTCATTCATACAATTTACTGTTTTATATATGTGATATTAATGATTAGCTTGGAATATCTGATGTTATAGATTAGCTAGGGATGTTGTTTTCTGATATTTGAAACGTGAATCACCAATAAACTTCAAATTAAGTCAACAATAATGAGAATCGTTGCTGGTTTGTGAGGTTTGAAAAGAAGGGCTGGCAAGAGTTGGACAGATTCACCTTAATTGGGTTGGTTTATTTTATGATCATCATCATCATCGTCATCACCTGGTTTCTAACAGTGATCTCCTTGGCCTGCTGAAACCATCCTCAGGCCTGAGCTATGTTTGGATAACCTGGTGAGAAGAAAGTCCTCTCTCATTTCTCATACCTTTGCCATCTGAAAGAGATCGTTTTCCCTCCTCCGCAGGAGTTTGGCTTCTCTCCCTCCCCGGTGAACTGGATGTTGAGGGTTGGTCTCCCGTGAGTCTGACTGTTTGCAGTCTTCTTATTTAGCGTCATTAGAGTCTACCTTTGAATCTTTCTGTTCTCTTTGATAGATGAATAAAAGTCAACAAATGTATACATGAGATTCACAAAATGTTTCAGTCTGACACTTATTTTCTTAGGACTTCCTCAGTCAGTCAAACTCATTAGGAGGCCGCGAATATTCAAGACAGAGGTGTGTTTGTGTGTAATAACAGCGTGTTGTTACTAATTAGGTGGTGTTGGTCTCGTTAAGGGGCTGCTGTTGTTACAGAAGTCGTGGAGCTCATTAAGACGCAGCAGCTCGTTAAGAGATCAAACTGCTTACGTTTGTTGTTGTTGATGATAGAAACATGTTCAGCACTTCGACGGACAACTGGACTTATTTACCCTCCAAATTAGCATCAACCACGCTAATGAGTGTGTGTTAATTAGACGGTGTGTGTGTTGATGGACTGCTGGACTGATGAATATGTATTTGGATGTTTCTGAAGACGCCAACAACACGTCCAGGATGCAAACGAAGCCTCAAGAGCTCCGCCCACCAACAGGAAGTCGAATTTCAGGCAGGCGAACATCAAAGTCAAACTTTGTTCTTAATTTGATGGTGTATTTACTCATTCCTTGATTTATTACGCCCTAAATATTTAATATTCAACAAACTTTCGATTGTTTTTATTCCACACTTCAAACTTAGAAGTTCATTTAAAATGATAAAACTCATTTTTAATGGAGAATAACACAGGCTCCTTTTTTAAGCCTTATAACAGCGCATCTAAATTTAAATACGCAGCTGTATATTGAGTTCTAGCCGACTATTAATACCTGGATTATAGATGTTAATATGCAGCATCTGGCTTCCTCTGGGAAATCCTGCTGAACATGAACAGAAGATTCTGGAACCTGCTACAGGCATGGTTTCTTATGCCACGCATTAGAAATGGTGACTCGGGTCACAAACCATTCAATTGCTATGAAAATGTCATTAAACGGCTTCAAACTTTATTATAATATATATATGTTTAAATATATATATTTATTTTTTACTTGTTATAATTTTGCTGGAATAACAAATGAAAAACTTCTTTTTTGCTGAATAACCATTAAAACCAAATGTACCATTATTCATTCCAGCAGAATTTTTAAAAATAATTTCCCAAAAATCTTCCACATGGCACATTTGTTTTTGCTTTTTGGGTGGGTTAAGATTTTTTCGTGACAACACAAAATGTTTCTCTTTTTCTGAACCTGTTCTGCACAAGGCCTCACCTGAATTATATGTCAAAAATAAAATAACTCCACAACTATCAGGTTTGTCTGCATTACCTCTAAATCTGAATCATTTATTTTCATATCAGTAACTATTTTCATTATCAGTATCAGTAGTTTCTATCCTGGCCTGTTTTTTGTTGTTTGGATTCAAAAGGTTCTAACCACATTAAAATACAGTAACGCCCTGAAACAAAACCATCAATGAACTAGTTCAGAAACTGTTTGATAAGTCAGGCAGAACATTTGATTGAAATACCACAAAGTACATGTACTTCCACAGTTTTTGTGTGCTAGGACCAGGAGGACTCTCCATTTGGCACCGTTTGACAGCCAGTGGACCCAAAATGTGCATTTCAAGAAAAAATTGTCTCCCCAGAACATTCAGAAACATCTGGATAATCTGAAGAGTGATGAAACAGTCCTGGACATTTTTTTGTCTATGGATCTGTGGTATGAGAAGGAAGAATTAATTGAACACCCTGGTGGTGACTCAGGGTCCTCTGACTTCAGTCACAAGTCCTCAGACTCTGGAAACCTGATGTGGGTCGAGGTACGATGGTTTCCATCAAGAATATAATATGTAGAAGATAATGTCACACCTGCCTTTGTGAAGACGCTGGAGCTTCATGGGACTTTTCAAAAAGACCACAATCCCATGCACACCCTGATGTCTGCCAAAGCTCGTTTTCAGAAAGAGACATCGAGGGAACATTCTAGAGTGTACTTTCCTTGTGAGGGACCGGCTACGATTCCTCAGGAGCGCTGCCAGAATCAGGATTCAGGCTTGCAGGATGGTGATTGCAGGAGGGTATAGCAGCTACTGGGTCTGTGTTGTACTCCATGTACTACACATACATTTATAAAGGGGCTGAGTCACGTAGAGAATGTTCAAGTCAGTAAAAGCTGCATTTTTTTTTTCAGATAAACGCAGATAGTATCTGCTGTGTTGAGCCATTCAAACTCTTCTTGAGGGATTTAGTTTGTGCAAACAGCTGATAAATAAACCATTTAGGTAGAATGATTTCGCCTCCATCTGTAAATATATTTAAATTTGACATAAGTTTGCGTAAAAAGTTTATTTCTTTTGTTCTCTGATCAACTGAACTTACCGTCCTGCTCTGCTGGTCTCATTTATCAGTGATGACAGCCTGAGCTGACCAATAAGATCGTAACCCCCCCCACACACACACACACACACACACACACACACACACATAAGACTGTGTGTGTGTGTGTGATGCAAAGAGGCGATGAAGCCAAAAGGTGACCCAATGTTCTCATTTACTTAACTGGGTCGCCGTGGGAACAGTGTGTATGTGTGCTGGATTGAAAACTGGGCTAAAACTCAGCGGGTTAATGTCATGACACAATTCACAGCTCCATCCATCAAACACACACTCACACACACACTCAGCAGTGTGCTGGTCGGAGGTGAATATTTCTACATAATGATGGATTCAGTTCCAGTTTTCTGTGTGTTTGGACCAATCATTATCTTTGTGGTTTCTCGGGCCTTTTTTTCTCTTTACATTGTGAGGTGAACAGAACTCTGAGAGTGCACACCTTGCCAAAGTTTATCGTCCACTCTTCTATGATATGGAAATTTGCAAGTCCAACCATTATACACCTATCAGCCATAACGTTATAACCCCTGACAGGTGATATCAGGTTAACATCGATGATCGTGTTACAATGGCAGTTCACCTGTCTGATGTACTGTTCTGAAAAATGTATGTCAGAACCAGCCTTAACTTTTCAGATGTGATTTATTGGTCTCACTAACTGTACTACAGGGTCGAAAAACAACAGATGGCCTTTAATCCCCAAACTCATTATTGAGCATGGAGCTGCCAGTACCCTGTCGCTGGATCATCAGTCGACGTTCCTTTGAATACTTTGGTAGTAGTCACCCACTGCCAATCAGGAACATCCAACCAGACTTGCAGTTAATATCCGACGCCTCCCCAGTTAGACAGATCAGAAAAAGCCTCTTGGACAAGAGGTGAAACGTCCAAGAGGAAATCCACTGGCTTTTGATTCATGTTCGAGGATCACTATGACCTGGATTAAAGGGGAATCTACACAAATACTCTGATCTAGTATTCTAGCCATCATTTTGGCCCTCATTAAAGTCACTTAAATACTTACCCTTCCAAAACATCGACCTCTGAACAAACCCTTTACTTGCTGCCTCATATATCCCACTACTGAGATGACCAATGACTTCAACTGTCAATGGTTCTTATGTTATGGCCGTAATTATACTGTTTATAGTGCACATAGCAATACTAATAATGTAAGAGGGGGTAGAAATCTTTATTGGCTCGACCTGACAAAGGCAGAAGGAGACAAAGAAGAAAGACAAAAAGCAGATCTGCAAGTTTTAATGACAACAAATGTTTCCTCTCCTGTTTCCAGTTCAGTCTAATGTTTTATTTTTTCTGCGAACAAGCATGACACACATAAAGTAAAATCTCTTAACGGCGTCTAAACAATGTCAGGATGTATTTATATTAGAATGACGTCAAACATTTTACGATGTTGCACGTATGAACAAATACTGAATGCCTTGGCTGAAATAACCTCATGGAGATGATGGAGAATATCAGTCCATAATCACAAAACTCATGTTAAGTCTTAAATAATCCCATACAGCTGTGGTGGAAATTTTATTGCAGTCTATTCACATCTGATTGAAAGAAAATAATTAGTCACATGATATGCATGTATTTACATTTCCTTTGCCACAACTTAGTTTGAGTATAGGATGTGTTATGATTGTAAGTTTGCCTGGAAAGAAGAATAGATGGGTGTCATCAGAGGGAGAGGATGAAACTAGAAATGTGTTCCGCACAGGATGCTGCATATTTAATTGTCAGACGTGACAATTGCATCTATTCTTTTTTGATATTAGATAGCTGCTAATGAATAGAACTTTGTGCATGGGGGAAAGTAAATATTGATTTTGAGTTAATTGATTTATGAATGTTCAATACCGAGAGATTTGTTGCATTTGACTTACTTTCCTTGAAGAAATTCCGCTGACATGATTTGAGATTCTACGCGTCGCTCGTGCAAGTAATGCAAATTTCTTCATTTCCTTTAATCATGAATCTATGATAGATGCAAAGATAAGTCCTTTAATGTATCTGTTGTATATCAGAAGGTTGGAAAAAACGTTCACAAGATCACCTACAGACATATGCAAACATCTCCGGTGGGCAGTATGAAGCTAGAAGAAGCTTGTCCTCGACTTAAACGCCCATTTGATAATCAGACATTATGTCTGGAAAATCTCGATGCTGATAGAACTTTTTGCTTCAGAGTGTCACATAAAAGTTGAAACTTTCTACATTTCATTTACAACTTTGCGTCTAATTTGTGTGATGCCTGGAGTCGGAACACCCAGATGCCCTCACATGATGCTTCACACCCGACCCTAGCGCACATCCCTGCAGGTGGTGAACCAACAAGGCAGCGAGATCCCCCAAAATGAGGTGGAGAGTGTTGCTGGGGTGAGGGACGTATGGAATACCTTTTTTAGGCTGCTGACACGACAACCCAGCCCTCAATAAGTGGAAGAAAATGGATGGATTAATGAAAAAACTTCCACCGTGTTCAGTTGGAATTTGACAAAGACAAACAAACAACAGCAACAACCGAATAAAGGGAAGAAGGACCGCCCCAAAGAATCAGAATCGATGACGGTCACTTGACGCTCGAACCCCAACAAATGAACACAAAACTTACTTCTCGTATGTTTTATACTTCTACTACTAAAGTGAGTACTACATCAGGTAGTACGAGGAATACAACTTCTATCAGCTATAACTACACAATAAAGAAAGCCTTACAGCATAAATCCCCCCCCCCCCACACACACACACACACACACACACAAACACCCGGGAAAAGGTATTCTGGGGCCTCAAAGAGCAGAATATTAGGGCCCCTTGAAGTTTTTTTGCTTAATTTATTAATTTTTTAATGAAGATAAATAATTATGCATGAGTACTGGCACGCTCCAAGGCTTCACCTGATGACATCACAGGTGGGCAAGTAAACCCACCCTTAATGTCCATCAAACCTCTATAATAATAGTGAGGATAATAACAATAAGTGGAAATGCCGATTAGAAACAGGAAGCAGAGTGTCTGATGGGGTTTTGAGTATTTAGTTAGGATCTTTTCTTCCAGTTCTCCATTTCTTCCATCACGGTTCTCCTGTTTCAGGAGGTTCAGTCCTCCTCAAGTCCATTACAGCTCTGCCTCCTCCTCCTCTTCATCACTTCATCCGTCCATTTTCATCCAAGGTCAGACCCGGCATCTCAAAAGAGGATTGGAGGTTTGATGAACGGTCGGTTCTCTGAAGAAAGAGAAACAGTTCATTTAATTTTATTCTGCTTCTGGGGAAAGACTATAAAACACTGGTTTCACTTGTTCAGGTCAAAGAGGTTTCTGTTAAATTCAGCATATATATATATATATATATGACCTTTGACCTACTTACGCCATTTTTTGGTGAAAGTTTAGGTGTCCCTGTTTGTGGATGTGGATTGTTATCATGCTGGCTTCAATCATTTCTAGAATTCAGACACATTTACTGTATTTATAATCATTGTTAATGACTTGGAAGAATTACGTTGTGATTCTATGACGTTGTGTGGAATGCCGTGTCATGTGTCATGTGACAAGAGATGGATGCATTTGGGTTTCTTTCAGGTTCTTTGTCGATGATGCGTATTGACATTTTGGTATATGCCAACAATGGAACTAGTGAATTCTGGAGAAGATCCACATAAAAGAGAGGCAGGCAAGATTTTATACCTGTTGGAATAATGATGGGGTGATTAGATGAAAAGGTACCACCAGGCTTTGGGTGAGGTATATGTCCTTATGTTGTAAAAGTAAAATGATTTTGATTGAAATATCAGATTTTACTCATGTGACACAGAACTAAGACCAACACATGTGCAGCTACACACCAATACACACCGACAAACCAACACAGCGACATGTCAGCACTCTGATAAATGAATTTTATTATCATGTCAGTGTGGAGGACACACACACACACACACACACTGTTAATAGGTGTGTGTGTGTGTGTGTGTCTGTGTGTGTGTGTGTGTGTGTGTGTGTGTGTGTGAGGGTGTATTTAGTTCTGCTGTGCAGTTTGTGATTGTTTTTCCTGATTCAATTTCACAGTCCACACACACACACACTCTCACACACACACGCACACACACACACATATTGAAAGGATGAGCATTATTTAAAATGACAGAAACTCTTCAGTGTTTGAGTTTGTTTGTATGTTTGAGATACATTTAAGACTCAGTTGCATCATTTTTAAATAATAATTAATTTTTGACTGCTGGTGTTGAGTCAAATATAAATTAATTATTTTTTTAATTTCAATAGATCTGTGTTTGTGTGTGTGGTTTCCCTTTCTTTTTCTTTTTTTTGAGTGATGTATATTAAACTGGATAAGGACAAATCAGAAAACAAGGAATAACCAGAGATGTTTTCATAAAGGTGGATTCTCATACTGTATCTTTTCATTAGGTCCAGATGTTTTTACTGTGTCTGAATGCTTTTGGTACCTTGAGATACAGAGTTCTCCTGCTGTTTGTTCTCGTGCTCGCTCTCAGGAATCACTACATCTGAAAAACAAAAAAGGGAATCCACTGTCAGCCGTACGCATATTCATTTTTACATCATTGTAATTCTATACTTTCATTATCCAGATGAAAAGCAGGAGGAAGAAAAAAGTGGAGCATTTCGGAGAGTGAACCGAAATAGCGGAGGAGGTTGGAGGAGGTTGGAGGAGGTTGTTGGATCTTCTCACCTGTGAGGGAGTCGGAGTGTTTGAGCGCTCTCTCCACCTGCTCGCGCCGCCTCGACTCAAAATCCAACGCCTCCTGCAGCTTCCTCTTCGCCTTCTTCTCCTTCTTCAGCCTCCTTTGGATCGACACTAGTAAACAGAACACAGTAAATTTAATTTTAATGTTATAAAGGATAAAATGATTTTTAGTTCATAGTAAGTGTATCAAATATCTAGAAACAGATAATTGGAGTAGCCTTCATCAAAACTTTTTAACTGTAATTCGATCATCTTCATCGTCGTTTCTAGGCTGTCCCTGTCTCACCACTGGTCTGTAGTTCAGAACACTGCTCTATCTGGCGAGTCTGTAGTTTTACAGCGAAACCTTTCTGACCTCCATTCTGTAGTTCAGAACTCTGCTCTATCTGGCGAGTCTGTACTTTTACAGCGTAACCTTACTGACCTCCGGTCTGTAGTTCAGAACACTGCTCTATCTGACGAGTCTGTAGTTTTACAGCGTAAGCTGTCTCTCCTCTGGTCTGTAGCTCGGACCTCTGCAGTCTCTGGAGAGTCTGTAGTTTTACAGCGAAACCTTTCTGACCTCCAGTCTGTAGTTCAGAACACTGCTCTATCTGGCGAGTCTGTAGTTTTACAGCGTAACCTTACTGACCTCCGGTCTGTAGTTCAGAACACTGCTCTATCTGACGAGTCTGTACTTTTACAGCGTAAACTGGCTCTCCTCTGGTCTGTAGCTCGGACCTTTGCAGTTTCTGGAGAGTCTGTAGTTTTACAGTTTAAGCTATCTCACCTCCGGTCTGTGGTTCAGAGCACAGCTCTCTCCGCACCGTCTGTACTTTTACAGTTTAACCCGTCTCACCTCTGTTCTGTAGCTCGGAGCTCAGCTGTCTCTGGAGAGTCTGTCGGGCATCTCGTTCCTTCTCCAGCTCCAGCTTTATCTCTTTCCTCTCCATCTGGTTTTGTTTGTCCTGAGATCGAGCGCTCTGCACCGCCACCTTCAGGAGACCCTGGGAACAGATTGTGAACTGATGAGTCACTGCTGCTGTCTCAACTCACATCTACTGCTCGCGTCCTCACTGTTCAACCTGTCTCTGTTCCATTCGCCCTTAATCTGCTCCCACAAATAACAGGTCTTCAACCAACATCATAGTCCACGGAGACTCCTGCCTGACCTCATCTTCCAGTCTGTCCATCACCGTAACAAACAGGAAGTGGCTCAGAGTTGATCTTTGGTGCAGTCCCACCTTCACCTTGAGCCCATCGGACAGTCCTGCTGCACACCTGACCACTGTCATACTGCTTTCATACGTATCCTGTACAACTCTAACATACTTCACTGCTCTTCTTGGCATGAAACCATACTGCTGCTCACAAAAGTCATCACCCTTTATTACAAATAATTTTTCTTAACTACACTTTTCCAGATCTTCATTGAGTGGCTGACTTGGAACCCTGGACATTTTTCAGCCAAAAAGGTTGACATCTTGGCTATGTAGCAGGGAAGAGGGGTATATGAGATATGTGGAAATGACTGTGGAGGGGGCAACTGTACATTTTCAGGTAAATCTTATTATGGATGTGGATTCTGGATTGGATTTTCACTTCATCATAACCAAAGATAGGGCTGAAACTGGATCCTGATCCAGATTAAAACACTTTCTGGTTGACTCGGATAAAACTTCACCTGTATGTTGGTCAGAAGTGTCTCCATGGATGACAGACCTTCTGCAAAGAGGAACGGGGCGAAGGCAGGATTTGCGTGGTTGATTGACAGTGGCAGCTTCTCATAGGTCGGTTTGGTGAGGGGGAGGGGCAAAAGGCTGTAATCTGCAGGTGTAAACACAATAACAACACAAAGTCAAATAAAAAGACATAGAGAAAATAGGTTATGGTGTGTATTAGGACATTTTTGCAGATGAGGAGATCTCGTCTGGTGACGGAACATATTTCATTTTAATTTCTTTAATCGTAAAAGGCATTTGTCCTCCAGTAGGCTCAGTTCCTTACCTCTTTCTTTCAACACCTCTTTCATGTGGTTTTCTCTCTCTGCGATCCCACCATCTATGAAGTTCATGACAATACAAGTCATTTTATTAAAAACTATCCTCAATAATATGCTCATTATTTCTGTCCCTGGAAATATCAGATGCCTCCTGTCCCACCTGAAGTCAGCAATCTGTTAAATAATTAGGGCTGCTCACTTTCATACCTGCTGTTTTCACCAGCTTCTACAATAGCAAAAATATAAATAACACAAATGTTCAATTGTAAATAATAGAAAAATATAAATTAAAAAAATTAATCATATGAAAAGCTTTGCCAATTAAAAGTAATTAAATAAGTCAAACGATTTAACTGTGAAAAAACTTTCCCTAAAACGTTTTTTTTAATATTTGTTCCATCAATGGAAACTTCCTGCATGAATGTGTCGGTGCTAACCCAAATCGGGTGTGTGCGTAGAAGGGCGAGGAGATGAGGTGGAGGATGAAGATGCTCTGGAATGTGACTGGCTGGTTGGCTCTGGAGGCGGAAGTTCTTCCTCACCGGGGGAGGAGCAGGGGGAGGGGCTTTCAGGAAGCGACTCCTAAATAAATAAAAAAACGCTGTCATGGCTACTGTTAGCCTTATCCCCACTAGCATAAGCTCTGTTAGTGTACTGAGGGCTACATTACTGCACCACTCAGATTCATAATGATGACGTCATCATTTGTGCTTATTATGAAGTCACCTTGCTCTCTCCTCGTTGAACCTGAGACACTGTGGCCATATTTGCCAAACTGCTGAGCTGACTCATCTGGTTCATTGCCATGGCGACGCTAGCAGAGGGCAGGCCCATAGGAAGGAGGGGGTGCGGCATGACCATGAATGGAAGGTCCGACAGACCTAAGAAGGTAAAACACAGAAGGATAGAATAAAATAATGAGAAGCTACAATGCTAGGCTAATAGAAAAAGTATCAAATCAGACGAGAGCTGTGACTCACGGTTGGCCAACAGGGTGCTATGTTGCTGCAGGTTATTGAAGCGGAGAGATGCTGAACTAGGAGGAGGTGCAACAACCGAAGTTTGTGGAGGGGAGAGGAGCTGGTCCTTCTCCCAGGATCCTTCACTGCCACCTGAAAGATGACGGGCGAGAAGACACAAAATGATTTCATGATCCCAAGTTCAGGTGACGCTGCTGATGATGTCATCACCTACCTGTGTCGTCATTCTCTGGCGGAGACATTGCCCTCTCTCCATTGAGGTGCTGCTGCTGATCAAGATTCCCATGGAAGCCCATCATCATCTTCATCTTTTGCAGCTTCAGAGCCTCGGCCATCGTCATCGCTGTCAGGCCTGCAGAGAAAGTAATCCATGAGGACACCTGACACAGGTGAAATGCTAATCACCTGTGCTGAGCTGCGGCAGACTCAAAAACAGGCCTCAGCAAATGTTAAAATAGATTCAGATATACAATTAATTTAAATCTTAATAAATAGAAATTGACTGAATAGGACTAAGTATACTACGCTATTATATATTATAATAGAATAATATATACATATATAATATATATATATATATATATATATATATATATATATATATATATATATATATATATATATATATATATATATATATATATATATATATATATATATATATACATATTTATGCCATATCGCCGATCTATCTTTCCTGCAGCAGTTAGACTATTCAACCAGCACTGCTAGTAACACACACACCCACACACACACACACACCTCACTTGCAGTTTGCACTATGGGACAGTATAATATTCGACTTGTCCACATTTCAACTCCACATTTAATTTAATTTAATTGTATATAATGTTATTCTGCTGTAACCCTGCAATTTCCCCGTTGTTGGAATAATAAAGCTTTATCATATCTTATCTTATCTTATATATATATCCTATTCTACTTCTTTGGGCTGTTCCCCTAAGTGGGAATGATACGCCACAGCGTGTCATCTGCTTCCATTTTCCTATATCCTCTGCATTTTCCTCTGTCACACCGATCAACTGTATGTCCTCTCTCGTTAAATTCATACAGACATCAGTTAGAAGTATCAGCTTGAACAGGCTGTGTAAAATGGGCTATTGACAGATCAAATGCAGCATCTATACATCTGATGCCGTAGGTTTGGGTCAGTGTTGGTTTGTAAGGCCATGAACACGAAGAGGCATAAGAGGAATCACAGCAAAAGTGGACAGTTAGACAACATGATTATCTTCAAGAAAATTGGGGGGAAGATGGTCTTAGTCCAGAATTGGTCCTATTCAATTTGAAGTGGATCCTGATAAATGGGTTTGAATTAAAAGAGAATATTCGGCATTGAGAAAGGTTTGGTACTCCTGAATGCTATTAAAGAGTCCGTTTTCCACATGTCCAATTTTATGGGAGCTTTAGATTACTGAATTTTAAACACAAAAATGTAAAAAATTATTGGATATTTTAATTGATATCAACCACGGGAAGGATGTAATTATCAGTAATGGTTATGAAAATCATCATACAATATTGGGCATAGTGCTCCAGAGATGGTAGAATTGGTTTTTGAGCTAGTTCGTGATAAACACACACACACACACACACACACACACAAACACGCACAGAAAAACACAAAACACTTGTGTTATCTGGTTTATGTTAATAAGATTGAAGTGCTTAGTGTCAGCGCTACCTACAGGCTGAATAATCATTTAAAGCTATAATTTGAACAAACTACGTCTTAATCGTTTGTTAATTTCTGTCTCTGAATTTTCAAGGAATTGGTGCCATAGAACATATGATGACATTCATAAAATCAAAAACACGTATTATCTAGAAGGCAGGAAATTTAATCTGAGCAGCGAAATCTTTTATTTTCAGTAATTATGCCCACATTTATTTTTGTAGGTTCCTGCCTCCGTGATTTTTTATCTTCAGAGATGTAGGCAAATGTTCAAAATGTAGAAGTTGATGATTGATCAATAATTAATAACACTGGCAGCCTGAATGTCTCAAGTGACTGCTGCTGTCTCTCGACCACCTCTCTCTCCCTGCAGCTAGTCGGCCCAATTAATCACCTCCTCTAATTAATTCAATTAGTATCAACATGGGATTCCCGCTAACGAATGGACAGCGACCCCCCTCCCACCATTACCCCCACCCCCATCCCTCAGGCTCATTGAAAACACTCCTGATGAGGAAAAACAAGTAAAGACAAAGAAAGTTTTTATCTTTTTGTTCTCAATGTTTCCCTGCAGGAGGTTCTTTTTTTTTAATTCTTATTCCAGCATCTGAAACTGGAGCATTTAATATCAAGAGACTTGGAAAAACGGGCTTCAGATGAACTAGATGTTTCATCTCTGCGTGTCCAGGTCTGATAAATTCAGTATGTGTTTATCGTAGCATAAAGTCTGCGAGCAGGGTGACTGTTAGCTCCATGAGAAGGGGGAAAATACATCTACAAAAACGCCATACGAAACTTTGTTATCACGTTGTTTTCATGCTGAGTGTTCATTTATCTGGATCCAATTAAAAATGTCTTTTTCACGAGTCCATTGATCTCAATAAGGATATGAAAATCTGTTCAGTAATTTTTTGTGTAATCCGGCTGAAAGTCAAACGGCCCCCATTGCTCTGAGATAAATTAGATCCTCGTGTTGCAGAAAAATTTGGATATTGTTGTGAATGTTTATGACGACGCCTTTAAATATAAATTAAAGGAAATCCATGTTGGTTGAATCCAAAGATACAGGAGTTCTTTTTTAGCTTGAAAACATATCCCATCTAACCGCCTGGTGGGGGAGTCAGGGAGTTTATACCTCCAGAAAGTGTTGGAACAAAGAGAGTCGTTGGCAGCCGTGCATAATTAATGTGGGTGGGTATGAGTTGTTAGGGACAGAGTGGTCTTGATGATCAGCTGGGGTATCATGGGGGTCGTTCGCATAATGTGAATCCAGGGGCGGACAATAGCGAAACCTTCCAGGGAGAGAAGTTAAGATCATGCGTTGAATGTAGGTGATAAGTGCTGGCGTGGACCCCACCCCCTGCTTAGAGAGGGCTGCTCCTACTAGATGGCTTCCATAACTTCTCTCTCAAAACCATCCATCCCCATCTGTCCAAAAGTTTTTCTAGGTTTTTAAGTAAACGTCAATGTAGAGTCTACAGTGACCCTCAAAACTTACATCACAGTCCAAAAACAGAAGTGAACGCTCTCCGATATCCTCCCTTGTAATTTGATGCTGTTGTCCATAGCGTTGATGCGATTTGTGAAGTCTTTGACTTCACAGGCTTCGATTTTGACCCATGTGTGCTTCCACATATCTGCCTAGGAGCTAGGTATCGCCCTCTTGAAGTAGTAAGTTAGAGCCCTCTGTTCCATTCCCTTCATGTAGAGTTTGGCCTCAACAACAGGCGTTGTATTTGAAGTAGATAGTGGTTCCGATTGGAAAGCTAGTCTATCCTCCAGAGAGCTTGTAGATGATTTTCACTGACAGCTTCCACTGCTTCCGAAGTGGGAATACATGTGAAGGAGACAAAATTGAGTGACTACATCATTTCACCCGGTGCCATTTACAATTTCTTAACCTTTTTCACAAAGTCACTGGATGTGATGTGGGGTCTTTCCAACCAGGGGTGCTAAGATTGTAGCCAAATGTTTAGCAATGTTGTAGGTGACCGAGCTCATACTGCTTACAATGGGCCGGAGTGAAGTTCCATCCGTGTGTATTTTTGGAAGTCCATATATACACAAGTCCACAATAGCTGATTCTGTTGATGTGATGAGATCCACAACAGGAATATGTTTTGGAGAAAATTTTTAGCAGAATTAAGGACTTTTGCTGAGATGTCTTTCACTGTTCGGGTAACGATCTAATATGGCAAGATGGTGGGCCCCAGTATACATATTTTTGTGATACTTAGTTGACAATATGATATTATCGTAACATAAAACATTCTCTGATATGCTGTATTGTAGTATGATATGTTGTGATTGATTGGGATTTATCTTTTTTCAACTGCAAATGTTTGGGATTGAGTCAATATAAACTACATGGTCCTTCATTACAAGTTCATGGTAATGAACATGTTGACATTTATATATAAAAACTTATAAATATATATAGAAGCATATACAACTTTTTCAAAGATAAATACATTGGAAGATAATTCATTTGGTACATAAGAATGATTTCTCACAGCAGAAAGTGAATTAAAGAGAGCTTTCAGGTGGTGCAAAGAGGAAACAATGAGATGCACCAGTGATTTTAAAATAAACACACACAGTCAATAAACAGATGTCAGTTTGATAAATTAATCTTGTTTCCCGTTTAAATAGTCTCAACTGTCACTGACTGAAGAAGGAAACTGACTGATTTAATAAAACGGTTTACTCTTTGATCAAAATACGCAAAATATTTGAGAATTTGCAGATGTTCATTTACAAAGGAAAGGAAATAAATTCAGGGATATTTTATTGTGTTGACCTCCATTTCATACATTATGCTTTTTGCCTCTTGGAGAAGCTTTAACCTGAACGAGAGGCTACAGATTGATCACGATGTAACCATCAGTCACTGTCTGTTACAAAATATTTATCCTAAATCATTTATAGTGCACTGACTGAGTTTGTCAGATAAGGTTAAGAGCGAACATATTGGATTTTATGCCTGCATCCTGCAGCATTCATCATGCAGCCCCAGAGCGGGAAAAATTCCTAATGATTAATCTACACCGAACTGTTGAGGATGCTTTGAAAAGGCGACATTTTACTGAATATATGAGAGGACTGTTCAGTTATGCCTAAAAAATCTTCCACTCGAGAATCTCCAAGGGAACAGTTAAACTCAAGAGGTGCAAGTTGGCTCTACGAAGGTAATATTCACTCAATGATCCACTAAATTATGGCAATGACCATGCTATAAAAAATTTGCAGTTGGGCAGAAGAGCAGTAGTTCAAAGAGAATTATTGGGTTGTTCAAATGTTGGTTCAAACACGAGCCTGAAAAAACAGAAAACTTTTGTAGTCCCATGTTTATCGTTTGGTCTGGTCTTCATTGAATGCAGGATCCTCAAGCCTCGGAAGATACTCAGACATTTAATCTGAAGGTCCGTTGTTCATTTCCCTGATCAAGCATTTATTTTATTGTTCATAGTCAGTCTCGTCCAACTGTCATACGTGGAAATCTGGAAGTACATCTTGTGAAAAAAGGGTGGTCTTAGAACTTTAAAAGACTTCGGGTAGAAGTAAGTTAAAGGAACAAAAAAATGGCCAAGCACTCTCCTCCAAAACAGGATAACTTCCGCAGTCCCATATTTGTCGTTTCAGTTTTCATCACGGAAGTAAGACTGCTGAGGTCTGGTTAGCTCAGTTGGTATAAAATCTAAATTTAAATTTGAGAGTCCAGTGTTCAAGACCCTGTTCAGATGTCTGTCTGATTATTCAAAATGAATGTCATCCAACTGTCAAACTAGGCCTTCTAAAAGTACACCCTGCAAAAAGAGCCAAGTGTTGGCACTTGAAAACTTTGAGGTACATGTATGTTAAATTCTGTTGTGCATGTTACCATCTTCTTTATTGCTACTTATGGAATGCAGGTCAAAGATTTGTTTGTAAGCCTAAAAAAACAGAAAACCTCTGGAGTCAAATCTTTGTCATTTTGTCTTTTCTTTAAAGAATGCAGAATATAAAATCCTGGGCAGCTGACTTTGTATAAAATTTATGTGTGTCCAGTGTTCAAATCCCGGTGACACTAATTGACAACTGTCAAACAGTGAGAAAACAGGGTGGTCCTAGCACTTAAAAGCTCCTGTGGTAAGTGCGTGTTAGATTCTGTCGACCATGTTCCCCTCTTTGATTTTGCTATTTATGTATTGCAGAAAAAAGTATCTTCAAACACAACCCTCCAAAAATAAAAGAGTACAGCAGTCCCATGTTTATCGTTAATTTCTTATTCATGGAACGCTGTCTACGCGAAGCCTGGATAGCTCAGTCGGTAGAGCATCAGACTTTTAATCTGAGGGTCCAGGGATCAAGTCCCTGTTCAGGCGTCTATCTTATTATTGAGGTGAAATTCTTCCAACTGTCAAACATGACTACAAGTACAACTTGCGAAGAGACACAGGTCTTTGCACTTGAAAACTTCCCAGGTATTCCCTGGTCCAACTGTTCAAAGTATCTTCAAGCTCAACCCTCCAAAAGTTGAAAAGTACAGCAGTTTCATTTGTTCTTCATGGATTCTAAATCTTGGAAGCCTGAATATCTCTCTTGGTAGAGCATCAGACTTTTAATCTGAGGGTTCAGGATTCAAGTCCCTGTTCAGGCTTATTATTCAGGTGATTGTAGTCCAACTATCAAATATGGAAATCTGGAAGTACTTTTCGCAATAAACATTAGTCTTAGCACCTAAAAAGTCCACAAGTACCGGTATGTTAAATTCTGTCGTCCATGTTACCCTCTTGGATTTTGCCATTTATGAATTGCAGAACCAAAGTATCTTCAAGCACATCCCTCCAAAAATTGAAAAGTACAGCAGTCCCATGTTTATCGTTTGATTTCTTCATCATGGAAGGTGGTCCTATGAAGCCTGGATAGCTCAGTCGGTAGAGCATCAGACTTTTAATCTGAGGGTCCAGGGTTCAAGTCCATGTTCAGGCGTCTATCTTATTATTCAGGTGACTGTCGTCCAACTCTCAAACATGTCTACAAGTCCATCTTGTGAAAAGAGACAGGTCTTTGCAGTTGAAAACTTCACAGGTATTCCCCGGTCCAACTGTTCAAAGTATCTTCAAGCACATCCCTCCAAAAATTGAAAAGTACAGCGGTCCAATGTTTATCGTTTCATTTGTTCTCCATGGATTCCAAATCTTGGAAGCCTGAATATCTCTCTTGGTAGAGCATCAGGCTCTTAATCTGAGGGTCAGGGTTCAAGTCCCTGTTCAAGCATCTACCTTATTATTCAGGTGAATGTCGTCCAACTCTCAAATATGGAAATCTGGAAGTACTTTTCGCAATAAACATTAGTCTTAGCACCTAAAAAGTCCACAAGTACCGTTATGTTAAATTCTGTCGTCCATGTTACCCTCTTTGATTTTGCCATTTATGAATTGCAGAACCAAAGTATCTTCAAGAAATAAAAGAGTACAGCATTCCCATGTTTATCGTTTCATTTCTTCATCATGGAAGGTGGTCCTATGAAGCCTGGATAGCTCAGTCGGTAGAGCATCAGACTTTTAATCTGAGGGTCCAGGGTTCAAGTCCCTGTTCAGGCGTCTGTCTTATTATTCAGGTGAATGTCGTCCAACTGTCAAACATGGAAATCTGGAAGTACTTTTCGCAATAAAAATATATCTTAGCACCTAAAAAGTCCTCGAGTACCGGTATGTTAAATTCCGTTGTCCAACTTCCTCTCTTTGATTTTGCCATTTATGTATTGCAGAACCAAAGTATCTTCAAGCACAAGCCTCCAAAAATAAAAGAGTACAGCAGTCCCATGTTTATCGTTTTGTTTCTTTTTCATGGAAGGAAGTCTACATGAAGCCTGGGTAGCTCAGTCGGTAGAGCATCAGACTTTTAATCTGAGGGTCCAGGGTTCAAGTCCCTGTTCAGGCATCTGTCTTATTATTCAGGTGAATGTCGTCCAACTGTCAAACATGGAAATCTGGAAGTACTTTTCGCAATAAACATCAGTCTTAGCACCTAAAAAGTCCACAAGTACCGCTATGTTAAATTCTGTTGTCCATGTTCCCCTCTTGGATTTTGCCATTTATGAATTGCAGAACCAAAATATCTTCAAGCACATCCCTCCAAAAATTGAAAAGTACAGCAGTCCCATGTTTATCGTTTGATTTCTTCATCATGGAAGGTGGTCCTATGAAGCCTGGATAGCTCAGTCGGTAGAGCATCAGACTTTTAATCTGAGGGTCCAGGGTTCAAGTCCCTGTTCAGGTGTCTGTCTTATTATTCAGGTGAATGTCGTCCTACTGTCAAACATGGAAATCTGGAAGTACTTTTCGCAATAAAAATTTATCTTAGCACCTAAAAAGTCCTCGATTAAAGTTATGTTAAATTCTGTTGTCCAACTTCCCCTCTTTGATTTTGCCATTTATGTATTGCAGAACCAAAGTTTCTTCAAGCACAAGCCTCCAAAAATAAAAGAGTACAGCAGTCCAATGTTTATCGTTTAATTTCTTCATCATGGAAGGTGGTCCTATGAAGCCTGGATAGCTCAGTCGGTAGAGCATCAGACTTTTAATCTGAGGGTGCAGGGTTCAAGTCCCTGTTCAGGCGTCTATCTTATTATTCAGGTGAATGTCGTCCAACTCTCAAACATGACTACAAGTACAGCTTGCGAAAAGAGACAGGTCTTTGCAATTGAAAACTTCACAGGTATTCCCCGGTCCAACTGTTCAAAGTATCTTCAAGCACGTCCCTCCAAAAATTGAGAAGTACAGCGGTCCAATGTTTATCGTTTCATTTGTTCTTCATGGATTCCAAATCTTGGAAGCCTGAATATCTCTCTTGGTAGAGCAAAAGGCTCTTAATCTGAGGGTTCAGGATTCAGGTCCCTGTTCAGGCGTCTATCTTATTATTCAGGTGAATGTCGTCCAACTATCAAATATGGAAATCTGGAAGTACTTTTCGCAATAAACATTAGTCTTAGCACCTAAAAAGTCCACAAGTACCGGTATGTTAAATTCTGTCGTCCATGTTACCCTCTTTGATTTTGCCATTTATGAATTGCAGAACCAAAGTATCTTCAAGAAATAAAAGAGTACAGCATTCCCATGTTTATCGTTTAATTTCTTCATCATGGAAGGTGGTCCTATGAAGCCTGGATAGCTCAGTCGGTAGAGCATCAGACTTTTAATCTGAGGGTCCAGGGTTCAAGTCCCTGTTCAGGCGTTTGTCTTATTATTCAGGTGAATGTCGTCCTATTGTCAAATATGGAAATCTGGAAGTACTTTTCGCAATAAACATTAGTCTTAGCACCTAAAAAGTCCACAAGTACCGGTATGTTAAATTCTGTCGTCCATGTTAACCTCTTGGATTTAGCCATTTATGAATTGCAGAACCAAAGTATCTTCAAGCACAAGCCTCCAAAAATAAGAGTACAGCAGTCCCATGTTTATCGTTTAATTTCTTCATCATGGAAGGTGGTCCTATGAAGCCTGGATAGCTCAGTCGGTAGAGCATCAGACTTTTAATCTGAGGGTCCAGGGTTCAAGTCCCTGTTCAGGCGTCTATCTTATTATTCAGGTGAATGTCGTCCAACTCTCAAACATGACTACAAGTCCATCTTGTGAAAAGAGACAGGTCTTTGCAGTTTGAAAACTTCCCAGGTATTCCCCGGTCCAACTCTTCAAAATATCTTCAAGTACATCCCTCCAAAAATTGAAAAGTACAGCAGTCCCATGTTTATCGTTTCATTACTTCATCATGGAAGGTGGTCCTATGAAGCCTGGATAGCTCAGTCGGTAGAGCATCAGACTTTTAATCTGAGGGTCCAGGGTTCAAGTCCCTGTTCAGGCGTCTGTCTTATTATTTAGGTGAATGTCGTCCTACTGTCAAACATGGAAATCTGGAAGTACTTTTCGCAATAAAAATATATCTTAGCACCTAAAAAGTCCTCGAGTAAAGGCATGTTAAATTCCGTCGTCCAACTTCCCCTCTTTGATTCTGCCATTTATGTATTGCAGAACCAAAGTATCTTCAAGCACAAGCCTCCAAAAATAAAAGAGTACAGCAGTCCCATGTTTATCGTTTAATTTCTTCATCATGGAAGGCGGTCTACATGAAGCCTGGGTAGCTCAGTCGGTAGAGCATCAGACTTTTAATCTGAGGGTCCAGGGTTCAAGTCCCTGTTCAGGCGTCTATTTTATTATTCAGGTGATGGTCGTCCAACTATCAAATATGGAAATCTGGAAGTACTTTTCGCAATAAACATCAGTCTTAGAACCTAAAAAGTCCACAAGTACCGTAATGTTAAATTCTGTCGTCCATGTTACCCTCTTTGATTTTGCCATTTATGAATTGCAGAACCAAAGTATCTTCAAGAAATAAAAGAGTACAGCGTTCCCATGTTTATCGTTTAATTTCTTCATCATGGAAGGTGGTCCTAGGATTCCTAGATAGCTCAGTCGGTAGAGCATCAGACTTTTAATCTGAGGGTCCAGGGTTCAAGTCCCTGTTCAGGCGTCTATCTTATTATTCAGGTGAATGTCGTCCAACTCTCAAACATGACTACAAGTACAGCTTGCGAAAAGAGACAGGTCTTTGCACTTGAAAACTTCACAGGTTTTCCCCGGTCCAACTGTTCAAAGTATCTTCAAGCACATCCCTCCAAAAATTGAAAAGTACAGCGGTCCAATGTTTATCGTTTCATTTGTTCTTCATGGATTCCAAATCTTGGAAGCCTGAATATCTCTCTTGGTAGAGCATCAGGCTCTTAATCTGAGGGTTCAGGATTCAGGTCCCTGTTCAGGCGTCTATCTTATTATTCAGGTGAATGTCGTCCAACTATCAAATATGGAAATCTGGAAGTACTTTTCGCAATAAACATTAGTCTTAGAACCTAAAAAGTCCACAAGTACCGGTATGTTAAATTCTGTCGTCCATGTTACCCCCTTGGAATTTGCCATTTATGAATTGCAGAACCAAAGTATCTTCAAGAAATAAAAGAGTACAGCATTCCCATGTTTATCGTTTAATTTCTTCATCATGGAAGGTGGTCCTATGAAGCCTGGATAGCTCAGTCGGTAGAGCATCAGACTTTTAATCTGAGGGTCCAGGGTTCAAGTCCCTGTTCAGGCGTCTGTCTTATTATTCAGGTGAATGTCGTCCTACTGTCAAATATGGAAATCTGGAAGTACTTTTCGCAATAAAATTTTATCTTACCACCTAAAAAGTCCTCGAGTACCGGTATGTTAAATTCTGTTGTCCAACTTCCCCTCTTTGATTTTGCCATTTATGTATTGCAGAACCAAAGTTTCTTCAAGCACAAGCCTCCAAAAATAAAAGAGTACAGCAGTCCAATGTTTATCGTTTTGTATCTTTTTCATGGAAGGAAGTCTACATGAAGCCTGGGTAGCTCAGTCGGTAGAGCATCGAACTTTTAATCTGAGGGTCCAGGGTTCAAGTCCCTGTTCAGGCGTCTATCTTATTATTCAGGTGAATGTCGTCCAACTCTCAAACATGACTACAAGTACAGCTTGCGAAAAGAGACAGGTCTTTGCACTTGAAAACTTCACAGGTATTCCCCGGTCCAACTCTTCAAAATATCTTCAAGCACATCCCTCCAAAAATTTAAAAGTACAGCAGTCCCATGTTTATCGTTTCATTACTTCATCATGTAAGGTGGTCCTATGAAGCCTGGATAGCTCAGTCGGTAGAGCATCAGACTTTTACTCTGAGGGTCCAGGGTTCAAGTCCCTGTTCAGGCGTCTATCTTATTATTCAGGTGAATGTCGTCCAACTCTCAAACATGACTACAAGTACAGCTTGCGAAAAGAGACAGGTCTTTGCAATTGAAAACTTCACAGGTATTCCCCGGTCCAACTGTTCAAAGTATCTTCAAGCACGTCCCTCCAAAAATTGAGAAGTACAGCGGTCCAATGTTTATCGTTTCATTTGTTCTTCATGGATTCCAAATCTTGGAAGCCTGAATATCTCTCTTGGTAGAGCAATAGGCTCTTAATCTGAGGGTTCAGGATTCAGGTCCCTGTTCAGGCGTCTATCTTATTATTCAGGTGAATGTCGTCCAACTATCAAATATGGAAATCTGGAAGTACTTTTCGCAATAAACATTAGTCTTAGCACCTAAAAAGTCCACAAGTACCGGTATGTTAAATTCTGTCGTCCATGTTACCCTCTTTGATTTTGCCATTTATGAATTGCAGAACCAAAGTATCTTCAAGAAATAAAAGAGTACAGCATTCCCATGTTTATCGTTTAATTTCTTCATCATGGAAGGTGGTCCTATGAAGCCTGGATAGCTCAGTCGGTAGAGCATCAGACTTTTAATCTGAGGGTCCAGGGTTCAAGTCCCTGTTCAGGCGTTTGTCTCATTATTCAGGTGAATGTCGTCCTATTGTCAAATATGGAAATCTGGAAGTACTTTTCGCAATAAACATTAGTCTTAGCACCTAAAAAGTCCACAAGTACCGGTATGCTAAATTCTGTCGTCCATGTTACCCTCTTTGATTTTGCCATTTATGAATTGCAGAACCAAAGTATCTTCAAGAAATAAAAGAGTACAGCATTCCCATGTTTATCGTTTAATTTCTTCATCATGGAAGGTGGTCCTATGAAGCCTGGATAGCTCAGTCGGTAGAGCATCAGACTTTTAATCTGAGGGTCCAGGGTTCAAGTCCCTGTTCAGGCGTTTGTCTTATTATTCAGGTGAATGTCGTCCTATTGTCAAATATGGAAATCTGGAAGTACTTTTCGCAATAAACATTAGTCTTAGCACCTAAAAAGTCCACAAGTACCGGTATGTTAAATTCTGTCGTCCATGTTAACCTCTTGGATTTAGCCATTTATGAATTGCAGAACCAAAGTATCTTCAAGCACAAGCCTCCAAAAATAAAAGAGTACAGCAGTCCCATGTTTATCGTTTAATTTCTTCATCATGGAAGGTGGTCCTATGAAGCCTAGATAGCTCAGTCGGTAGAGCATCAGACTTTTAATCTGAGGGTCCAGGGTTCAAGTCCCTGTTCAGGCGTCTATCTTATTATTCAGGTGAATGTCGTCCAACTCTCAAACATGACTACAAGTCCATCTTGTGAAAAGAGACAGGTCTTTGCAGTTTGAAAACTTCCCAGGTATTCCCCGGTCCAACTCTTCAAAATATCTTCAAGTACATCCCTCCAAAAATTGAAAAGTACAGCAGTCCCATGTTTATCGTTTCATTACTTCATCATGTAAGGTGGTCCTATGAAGCCTGGATAGCTCAGTCGGTAGAGCATCAGACTTTTAATCTGAGGGTTCAGGATTCAAGTCCCTGTTCAAGCATCTATCTTATTATTCAGGTGAATGTCGTCCAACTATCAAATATGGAAATCTGGAAGTACTTTTCGCAATAAACATTAGTCTTAGCACCTAAAAAGTCCACAAGTACCGGTATGCTAAATTCTGTCGTCCATGTTATCCTCTTGGATTTTGCCATTTATGAATTGCAGAACCAAAGTTTCTTCAAGCACAAGCCTCCGAAAATGAAAGAGTACAGCAGTCCCATGTTTATCGTTTTGTTTCTTCATCATGGAAGGCGGTCCTATGAAGCCTGGATAGCTCAGTCGGTAGAGCATCAGACTTTTAATCTGAGGGTCCAGGGTTCAAGTCCCTGTTCAGGCGTTTGTCTTATTATTCAGGTGAATGTCGTCCTATTGTCAAATATGGAAATCTGGAAGTACTTTTCGCAATAAACATTAGTCTTAGCACCTAAAAAGTCCACAAGTACCGGTATGTTAAATTCTGTCGTCCATGTTACCCTCTTGGATTTAGCCATTTATGAATTGCAGAACCAAAGTATCTTCAAGCACAAGCCTCCAAAAATAAGAGTACAGCAGTCCCATGTTTATCGTTTAATTTCTTCATCATGGAAGGTGGTCCTATGAAGCCTGGATAGCTCAGTCGGTAGAGCATCAGACTTTTAATCTGAGGGTCCAGGGTTCAAGTCCCTGTTCAGGCGTTTGTCTTATTATTCAGGTGAATGTCGTCCTATTGTCAAATATGGAAATCTGGAAGTACTTTTCGCAATAAACATTAGTCTTAGCACCTAAAAAGTCCACAAGTACCGGTATGTTAAATTCTGTCGTCCATGTTAACCTCTTGGATTTAGCCATTTATGAATTGCAGAACCAAAGTATCTTCAAGCACAAGCCTCCAAAAATAAGAGTACAGCAGTCCCATGTTTATCGTTTAATTTCTTCATCATGGAAGGTGGTCCTATGAAGCCTGGATAGCTCAGTCGGTAGAGCATCAGACTTTTAATCTGAGGGTCCAGGGTTCAAGTCCCTGTTCAGGCGTCTATCTTATTATTCAGGTGAATGTCGTCCAACTCTCAAACATGACTACAAGTCCATCTTGTGAAAAGAGACAGGTCTTTGCAGTTTGAAAACTTCCCAGGTATTCCCCGGTCCAACTCTTCAAAATATCTTCAAGTACATCCCTCCAAAAATTGAAAAGTACAGCAGTCCCATGTTTATCGTTTCATTACTTCATCATGTAAGGTGGTCCTATGAAGCCTGGATAGCTCAGTCGGTAGAGCATCAGACTTTTAATCTGAGGGTCCAGGGTTCAAGTCCCTGTTCAGGCGTCTGTCTTATTATTTAGGTGAATGTCGTCCTACTGTCAAACATGGAAATCTGGAAGTACTTTTCGCAATAAAAATATATCTTAGCACCTAAAAAGTCCTCGAGTAAAGGCATGTTAAATTCCGTCGTCCAACTTCCCCTCTTTGATTCTGCCATTTATGTATTGCAGAACCAAAGTATCTTCAAGCACAAGCCTCCAAAAATAAAAGAGTACAGCAGTCCCATGTTTATCGTTTAATTTCTTCATCATGGAAGGAGGTCTACATGCAGCCTGGGTAGCTCAGTCGGTAGAGCATCAGACTTTTAATCTGAGGGTCCAGGGTTCAAGTCCCTGTTCAGGCGTCTATTTTATTATTCAGGTGATGGTCGTCCAACTATCAAATATGGAAATCTGGAAGTACTTTTCGCAATAAACATCAGTCTTAGAACCTAAAAAGTCCACAAGTACCGTAATGTTAAATTCTGTCGTCCATGTTACCCTCTTTGATTTTGCCATTTATGAATTGCAGAACCAAAGTATCTTCAAGAAATAAAAGAGTACAGCGTTCCCATGTTTATCGTTTAATTTCTTCATCATGGAAGGTGGTCCTAGGATTCCTGGATAGCTCAGTCGGTAGAGCATCAGACTTTTAATCTGAGGGTCCAGGGTTCAAGTCCCTGTTCAGGCGTCTATCTTATTATTCAGGTGAATGTCGTCCAACTCTCAAACATGACTACAAGTACAGCTTGCGAAAAGAGACAGGTCTTTGCACTTGAAAACTTCACAGGTTTTCCCCGGTCCAACTGTTCAAAGTATCTTCAAGCACGTCCCTCCAAAAATTGAGAAGTACAGCGGTCCAATGTTTATCGTTTCATTTGTTCTTCATGGATTCCAAATCTTGGAAGCCTGAATATCTCTCTTGGTAGAGCAATAGGCTCTTAATCTGAGGGTTCAGGATTCAGGTCCCTGTTCAGGCGTCTATCTTATTATTCAGGTGAATGTCGTCCAACTATCAAATATGGAAATCTGGAAGTACTTTTCGCAATAAACATTAGTCTTAGCACCTAAAAAGTCCACAAGTACCGGTATGTTAAATTCTGTCGTCCATGTTACCCTCTTTGATTTTGCCATTTATGAATTGCAGAACCAAAGTATCTTCAAGAAATAAAAGAGTACAGCATTCCCATGTTTATCGTTTAATTTCTTCATCATGGAAGGTGGTCCTATGAAGCCTGGATAGCTCAGTCGGTAGAGCATCAGACTTTTAATCTGAGGGTCCAGGGTTCAAGTCCCTGTTCAGGCGTTTGTCTCATTATTCAGGTGAATGTCGTCCTATTGTCAAATATGGAAATCTGGAAGTACTTTTCGCAATAAACATTAGTCTTAGCACCTAAAAAGTCCACAAGTACCGGTATGCTAAATTCTGTCGTCCATGTTACCCTCTTTGATTTTGCCATTTATGAATTGCAGAACCAAAGTATCTTCAAGAAATAAAAGAGTACAGCATTCCCATGTTTATCGTTTAATTTCTTCATCATGGAAGGTGGTCCTATGAAGCCTGGATAGCTCAGTCGGTAGAGCATCAGACTTTTAATCTGAGGGTCCAGGGTTCAAGTCCCTGTTCAGGCGTTTGTCTTATTATTCAGGTGAATGTCGTCCTATTGTCAAATATGGAAATCTGGAAGTACTTTTCGCAATAAACATTAGTCTTAGCACCTAAAAAGTCCACAAGTACCGGTATGTTAAATTCTGTCGTCCATGTTAACCTCTTGGATTTAGCCATTTATGAATTGCAGAACCAAAGTATCTTCAAGCACAAGCCTCCAAAAATAAGAGTACAGCAGTCCCATGTTTATCGTTTAATTTCTTCATCATGGAAGGTGGTCCTATGAAGCCTAGATAGCTCAGTCGGTAGAGCATCAGACTTTTAATCTGAGGGTCCAGGGTTCAAGTCCCTGTTCAGGCGTCTATCTTATTATTCAGGTGAATGTCGTCCAACTCTCAAACATGACTACAAGTCCATCTTGTGAAAAGAGACAGGTCTTTGCAGTTTGAAAACTTCCCAGGTATTCCCCGGTCCAACTCTTCAAAATATCTTCAAGTACATCCCTCCAAAAATTGAAAAGTACAGCAGTCCCATGTTTATCGTTTCATTACTTCATCATGTAAGGTGGTCCTATGAAGCCTGGATAGCTCAGTCGGTAGAGCATCAGACTTTTAATCTGAGGGTTCAGGATTCAAGTCCCTGTTCAAGCATCTATCTTATTATTCAGGTGAATGTCGTCCAACTATCAAATATGGAAATCTGGAAGTACTTTTCGCAATAAACATTAGTCTTAGCACCTAAAAAGTCCACAAGTACCGGTATGCTAAATTCTGTCGTCCATGTTATCCTCTTGGATTTTGCCATTTATGAATTGCAGAACCAAAGTTTCTTCAAGCACAAGCCTCCGAAAATGAAAGAGTACAGCAGTCCCATGTTTATCGTTTTGTTTCTTCATCATGGAAGGCGGTCCTATGAAGCCTGGATAGCTCAGTCGGTAGAGCATCAGACTTTTAATCTGAGGGTCCAGGGTTCAAGTCCCTGTTCAGGCGTTTGTCTTATTATTCAGGTGAATGTCGTCCTATTGTCAAATATGGAAATCTGGAAGTACTTTTCGCAATAAACATTAGTCTTAGCACCTAAAAAGTCCACAAGTACCGGTATGTTAAATTCTGTCGTCCATGTTACCCTCTTGGATTTAGCCATTTATGAATTGCAGAACCAAAGTATCTTCAAGCACAAGCCTCCAAAAATAAGAGTACAGCAGTCCCATGTTTATCGTTTAATTTCTTCATCATGGAAGGTGGTCCTATGAAGCCTGGATAGCTCAGTCGGTAGAGCATCAGACTTTTAATCTGAGGGTCCAGGGTTCAAGTCCCTGTTCAGGCGTTTGTCTTATTATTCAGGTGAATGTCGTCCTATTGTCAAATATGGAAATCTGGAAGTACTTTTCGCAATAAACATTAGTCTTAGCACCTAAAAAGTCCACAAGTACCGGTATGTTAAATTCTGTCGTCCATGTTAACCTCTTGGATTTAGCCATTTATGAATTGCAGAACCAAAGTATCTTCAAGCACAAGCCTCCAAAAATAAGAGTACAGCAGTCCCATGTTTATCGTTTAATTTCTTCATCATGGAAGGTGGTCCTATGAAGCCTGGATAGCTCAGTCGGTAGAGCATCAGACTTTTAATCTGAGGGTCCAGGGTTCAAGTCCCTGTTCAGGCGTCTATCTTATTATTCAGGTGAATGTCGTCCAACTCTCAAACATGACTACAAGTCCATCTTGTGAAAAGAGACAGGTCTTTGCAGTTTGAAAACTTCCCAGGTATTCCCCGGTCCAACTCTTCAAAATATCTTCAAGTACATCCCTCCAAAAATTGAAAAGTACAGCAGTCCCATGTTTATCGTTTCATTACTTCATCATGTAAGGTGGTCCTATGAAGCCTGGATAGCTCAGTCGGTAGAGCATCAGACTTTTAATCTGAGGGTCCAGGGTTCAAGTCCCTGTTCAGGCGTCTGTCTTATTATTTAGGTGAATGTCGTCCTACTGTCAAACATGGAAATCTGGAAGTACTTTTCGCAATAAAAATATATCTTAGCACCTAAAAAGTCCTCGAGTAAAGGCATGTTAAATTCCGTCGTCCAACTTCCCCTCTTTGATTCTGCCATTTATGTATTGCAGAACCAAAGTATCTTCAAGCACAAGCCTCCAAAAATAAAAGAGTACAGCAGTCCCATGTTTATCGTTTAATTTCTTCATCATGGAAGGAGGTCTACATGAAGCCTGGGTAGCTCAGTCGGTAGAGCATCAGACTTTTAATCTGAGGGTCCAGGGTTCAAGTCCCTGTTCAGGCGTCTATTTTATTATTCAGGTGATGGTCGTCCAACTATCAAATATGGAAATCTGGAAGTACTTTTCGCAATAAACATCAGTCTTAGAACCTAAAAAGTCCACAAGTACCGTAATGTTAAATTCTGTCGTCCATGTTACCCTCTTTGATTTTGCCATTTATGAATTGCAGAACCAAAGTATCTTCAAGAAATAAAAGAGTACAGCGTTCCCATGTTTATCGTTTAATTTCTTCATCATGGAAGGTGGTCCTAGGATTCCTGGATAGCTCAGTCGGTAGAGCATCAGACTTTTAATCTGAGGGTCCAGGGTTCAAGTCCCTGTTCAGGCGTCTATCTTATTATTCAGGTGAATGTCGTCCAACTCTCAAACATGACTACAAGTACAGCTTGCGAAAAGAGACAGGTCTTTGCACTTGAAAACTTCACAGGTTTTCCCCGGTCCAACTGTTCAAAGTATCTTCAAGCACATCCCTCCAAAAATTGAAAAGTACAGCGGTCCAATGTTTATCGTTTCATTTGTTCTTCATGGATTCCAAATCTTGGAAGCCTGAATATCTCTCTTGGTAGAGCATCAGGCTCTTAATCTGAGGGTTCAGGATTCAGGTCCCTGTTCAGGCGTCTATCTTATTATTCAGGTGAATGTCGTCCAACTATCAAATATGGAAATCTGGAAGTACTTTTCGCAATAAACATTAGTCTTAGAACCTAAAAAGTCCACAAGTACCGGTATGTTAAATTCTGTCGTCCATGTTACCCCCTTGGAATTTGCCATTTATGAATTGCAGAACCAAAGTATCTTCAAGAAATAAAAGAGTACAGCATTCCCATGTTTATCGTTTAATTTCTTCATCATGGAAGGTGGTCCTATGAAGCCTGGATAGCTCAGTCGGTAGAGCATCAGACTTTTAATCTGAGGGTCCAGGGTTCAAGTCCCTGTTCAGGCGTCTGTCTTATTATTCAGGTGAATGTCGTCCTACTGTCAAATATGGAAATCTGGAAGTACTTTTCGCAATAAAATTTTATCTTACCACCTAAAAAGTCCTCGAGTACCGGTATGTTAAATTCTGTTGTCCAACTTCCCCTCTTTGATTTTGCCATTTATGTATTGCAGAACCAAAGTTTCTTCAAGCACAAGCCTCCAAAAATAAAAGAGTACAGCAGTCCAATGTTTATCGTTTTGTATCTTTTTCATGGAAGGAAGTCTACATGAAGCCTGGGTAGCTCAGTCGGTAGAGCATCGAACTTTTAATCTGAGGGTCCAGGGTTCAAGTCCCTGTTCAGGCGTCTATCTTATTATTCAGGTGAATGTCGTCCAACTCTCAAACATGACTACAAGTACAGCTTGCGAAAAGAGACAGGTCTTTGCACTTGAAAACTTCACAGGTATTCCCCGGTCCAACTCTTCAAAATATCTTCAAGCACATCCCTCCAAAAATTTAAAAGTACAGCAGTCCCATGTTTATCGTTTCATTACTTCATCATGTAAGGTGGTCCTATGAAGCCTGGATAGCTCAGTCGGTAGAGCATCAGACTTTTACTCTGAGGGTCCAGGGTTCAAGTCCCTGTTCAGGCGTCTATCTTATTATTCAGGTGAATGTCGTCCAACTCTCAAACATGACTACAAGTACAGCTTGCGAAAAGAGACAGGTCTTTGCAATTGAAAACTTCACAGGTATTCCCCGGTCCAACTGTTCAAAGTATCTTCAAGCACGTCCCTCCAAAAATTGAGAAGTACAGCGGTCCAATGTTTATCGTTTCATTTGTTCTTCATGGATTCCAAATCTTGGAAGCCTGAATATCTCTCTTGGTAGAGCAATAGGCTCTTAATCTGAGGGTTCAGGATTCAGGTCCCTGTTCAGGCGTCTATCTTATTATTCAGGTGAATGTCGTCCAACTATCAAATATGGAAATCTGGAAGTACTTTTCGCAATAAACATTAGTCTTAGCACCTAAAAAGTCCACAAGTACCGGTATGTTAAATTCTGTCGTCCATGTTACCCTCTTTGATTTTGCCATTTATGAATTGCAGAACCAAAGTATCTTCAAGAAATAAAAGAGTACAGCATTCCCATGTTTATCGTTTAATTTCTTCATCATGGAAGGTGGTCCTATGAAGCCTGGATAGCTCAGTCGGTAGAGCATCAGACTTTTAATCTGAGGGTCCAGGGTTCAAGTCCCTGTTCAGGCGTTTGTCTCATTATTCAGGTGAATGTCGTCCTATTGTCAAATATGGAAATCTGGAAGTACTTTTCGCAATAAACATTAGTCTTAGCACCTAAAAAGTCCACAAGTACCGGTATGCTAAATTCTGTCGTCCATGTTACCCTCTTTGATTTTGCCATTTATGAATTGCAGAACCAAAGTATCTTCAAGAAATAAAAGAGTACAGCATTCCCATGTTTATCGTTTAATTTCTTCATCATGGAAGGTGGTCCTATGAAGCCTGGATAGCTCAGTCGGTAGAGCATCAGACTTTTAATCTGAGGGTCCAGGGTTCAAGTCCCTGTTCAGGCGTTTGTCTTATTATTCAGGTGAATGTCGTCCTATTGTCAAATATGGAAATCTGGAAGTACTTTTCGCAATAAACATTAGTCTTAGCACCTAAAAAGTCCACAAGTACCGGTATGTTAAATTCTGTCGTCCATGTTAACCTCTTGGATTTAGCCATTTATGAATTGCAGAACCAAAGTATCTTCAAGCACAAGCCTCCAAAAATAAGAGTACAGCAGTCCCATGTTTATCGTTTAATTTCTTCATCATGGAAGGTGGTCCTATGAAGCCTGGATAGCTCAGTCGGTAGAGCATCAGACTTTTAATCTGAGGGTCCAGGGTTCAAGTCCCTGTTCAGGCGTCTATCTTATTATTCAGGTGAATGTCGTCCAACTCTCAAACATGACTACAAGTCCATCTTGTGAAAAGAGACAGGTCTTTGCAGTTTGAAAACTTCCCAGGTATTCCCCGGTCCAACTCTTCAAAATATCTTCAAGTACATCCCTCCAAAAATTGAAAAGTACAGCAGTCCCATGTTTATCGTTTCATTACTTCATCATGTAAGGTGGTCCTATGAAGCCTGGATAGCTCAGTCGGTAGAGCATCAGACTTTTAATCTGAGGGTTCAGGATTCAAGTCCCTGTTCAAGCATCTATCTTATTATTCAGGTGAATGTCGTCCAACTATCAAATATGGAAATCTGGAAGTACTTTTCGCAATAAACATTAGTCTTAGCACCTAAAAAGTCCACAAGTACCGGTATGCTAAATTCTGTCGTCCATGTTATCCTCTTGGATTTTGCCATTTATGAATTGCAGAACCAAAGTTTCTTCAAGCACAAGCCTCCGAAAATGAAAGAGTACAGCAGTCCCATGTTTATCGTTTTGTTTCTTCATCATGGAAGGCGGTCCTATGAAGCCTGGATAGCTCAGTCGGTAGAGCATCAGACTTTTAATCTGAGGGTCCAGGGTTCAAGTCCCTGTTCAGGCGTTTGTCTTATTATTCAGGTGAATGTCGTCCTATTGTCAAATATGGAAATCTGGAAGTACTTTTCGCAATAAACATTAGTCTTAGCACCTAAAAAGTCCACAAGTACCGGTATGTTAAATTCTGTCGTCCATGTTACCCTCTTGGATTTAGCCATTTATGAATTGCAGAACCAAAGTATCTTCAAGCACAAGCCTCCAAAAATAAGAGTACAGCAGTCCCATGTTTATCGTTTAATTTCTTCATCATGGAAGGTGGTCCTATGAAGCCTGGATAGCTCAGTCGGTAGAGCATCAGACTTTTAATCTGAGGGTCCAGGGTTCAAGTCCCTGTTCAGGCGTCTATCTTATTATTCAGGTGAATGTCGTCCAACTCTCAAACATGACTACAAGTACAGCTTGCGAAAAGAGACAGGTCTTTGCAATTGAAAACTTCACAGGTATTCCCCGGTCCAACTGTTCAAAGTATCTTCAAGCACGTCCCTCCAAAAATTGAGAAGTACAGCGGTCCAATGTTTATCGTTTCATTTGTTCTTCATGGATTCCAAATCTTGGAAGCCTGAATATCTCTCTTGGTAGAGCAATAGGCTCTAAATCTGAGGGTTCAGGATTCAGGTCCCTGTTCAGGCGTCTATCTTATTATTCAGGTGAATGTCGTCCAACTATCAAATATGGAAATCTGGAAGTACTTTTCGCAATAAACATTAGTCTTAGCACCTAAAAAGTCCACAAGTACCGGTATGTTAAATTCTGTCGTCCATGTTAACCTCTTTGATTTTGCCATTTATGAATTGCAGAACCAAAGTATCTTCAAGAAATAAAAGAGTACAGCATTCCCATGTTTATCGTTTAATTTCTTCATCATGGAAGGTGGTCCTATGAAGCCTGGATAGCTCAGTCGGTAGAGCATCAGACTTTTAATCTGAGGGTCCAGGGTTCAGGTCCCTGTTCAGGCGTTTGTCTTATTATTCAGGTGAATGTCGTCCTATTGTCAAATATGGAAATCTGGAAGTACTTTTCGCAATAAACATTAGTCTTAGCACCTAAAAAGTCCACAAGTACCGGTATGTTAAATTCTGTCGTCCATGTTAACCTCTTGGATTTAGCCATTTATGAATTGCAGAACCAAAGTATCTTCAAGCACAAGCCTCCAAAAATAAGAGTACAGCAGTCCCATGTTTATCGTTTAATTTCTTCATCATGGAAGGTGGTCCTATGAAGCCTGGGTAGCTCAGTCGGTAGAGCATCAGACTTTTAATCTGAGGGTCCAGGGTTCAAGTCCCTGTTCAGGCGTCTATTTTATTATTCAGGTGATGGTCGTCCAACTATCAAATATGGAAATCTGGAAGTACTTTTCGCAATAAACATCAGTCTTAGCACCTAAAAAGTCCACAAGTACCGTAATGTTAAATTCTGTCGTCCATGTTACCCTCTTTGATTTTGCCATTTATGAATTGCAGAACCAAAGTATCTTCAAGAAATAAAAGAGTACAGCGTTCCCATGTTTATCGTTTAATTTCTTCATCATGGAAGGTGGTCCTAGGATTCCTGGATAGCTCAGTCGGTAGAGCATCAGACTTTTAATCTGAGGGTCCAGGGTTCAAGTCCCTGTTCAGGCGTCTATCTTATTATTCAGGTGAATGTCGTCCAACTCTCAAACATGACTACAAGTACAGCTTGCGAAAAGAGACAGGTCTTTGCACTTGAAAACTTCACAGGTTTTCCCCGGTCCAACTGTTCAAAGTATCTTCAAGCACATCCCTCCAAAAATTGAAAAGTACAGCGGTCCAATGTTTATCGTTTCATTTGTTCTTCATGGATTCCAAATCTTGGAAGCCTGAATATCTCTCTTGGTAGAGCATCAGGCTCTTAATCTGAGGGTTCAGGATTCAGGTCCCTGTTCAGGCGTCTATCTTATTATTCAGGTGAATGTCGTCCAACTATCAAATATGGAAATCTGGAAGTACTTTTCGCAATAAACATTAGTCTTAGAACCTAAAAAGTCCACAAGTACCGGTATGTTAAATTCTGTCGTCCATGTTACCCCCTTGGAATTTGCCATTTATGAATTGCAGAACCAAAGTATCTTCAAGAAATAAAAGAGTACAGCATTCCCATGTTTATCGTTTAATTTCTTCATCATGGAAGGTGGTCCTATGAAGCCTGGATAGCTCAGTCGGTAGAGCATCAGACTTTTAATCTGAGGGTCCAGGGTTCAAGTCCCTGTTCAGGCGTCTGTCTTATTATTCAGGTGAATGTCGTCCTACTGTCAAACATGGAAATCTGGAAGTACTTTTCGCAATAAAATTTTATCTTACCACCTAAAAAGTCCTCGAGTACCGGTATGTTAAATTCTGTTGTCCAACTTCCCCTCTTTGATTTTGCCATTTATGTATTGCAGAACCAAAGTTTCTTCAAGCACAAGCCTCCAAAAATAAAAGAGTACAGCAGTCCAATGTTTATCGTTTTGTATCTTTTTCATGGAAGGAAGTCTACATGAAGCCTGGGTAGCTCAGTCGGTAGAGCATCGAACTTTTAATCTGAGGGTCCAGGGTTCAAGTCCCTGTTCAGGCGTCTATCTTATTATTCAGGTGAATGTCGTCCAACTCTCAAACATGACTACAAGTACAGCTTGCGAAAAGAGACAGGTCTTTGCACTTGAAAACTTCACAGGTATTCCCCGGTCCAACTCTTCAAAATATCTTCAAGCACATCCCTCCAAAAATTTAAAAGTACAGCAGTCCCATGTTTATCGTTTCATTACTTCATCATGTAAGGTGGTCCTATGAAGCCTGGATAGCTCAGTCGGTAGAGCATCAGACTTTTAATCTGAGGGTCCAGGGTTCAAGTCCCTGTTCAGGCGTCTATCTTATTATTCAGGTGAATGTCGTCCAACTCTCAAACATGACTACAAGTACAGCTTGCGAAAAGAGACAGGTCTTTGCAATTGAAAACTTCACAGGTATTCCCCGGTCCAACTGTTCAAAGTATCTTCAAGCACGTCCCTCCAAAAATTGAGAAGTACAGCGGTCCAATGTTTATCGTTTCATTTGTTCTTCATGGATTCCAAATCTTGGAAGCCTGAATATCTCTCTTGGTAGAGCAATAGGCTCTTAATCTGAGGGTTCAGGATTCAGGTCCCTGTTCAGGCGTCTATCTTATTATTCAGGTGAATGTCGTCCAACTATCAAATATGGAAATCTGGAAGTACTTTTCGCAATAAACATTAGTCTTAGCACCTAAAAAGTCCACAAGTACCGGTATGTTAAATTCTGTCGTCCATGTTACCCTCTTTGATTTTGCCATTTATGAATTGCAGAACCAAAGTATCTTCAAGAAATAAAAGAGTACAGCATTCCCATGTTTATCGTTTAATTTCTTCATCATGGAAGGTGGTCCTATGAAGCCTGGATAGCTCAGTCGGTAGAGCATCAGACTTTTAATCTGAGGGTCCAGGGTTCAAGTCCCTGTTCAGGCGTCTGTCTTATTATTTAGGTGAATGTCGTCCTACTGTCAAACATGGAAATCTGGAAGTACTTTTCGCAATAAAAATATATCTTAGCACCTAAAAAGTCCTCGAGTACCGGTATGTTAAATTCCGTTGTCCAACTTCCTCTCTTTGATTTTGCCATTTATGTATTGCAGAACCAAAGTATCTTCAAGCACAAGCCTCCAAAAATAAAAGAGTACAGCAGTACCATGTTTATCGTTTTGTTTCTTTTTCATGGAAGGAAGTCTACCTGAAGCCTGGGTAGCTCAGTCGGTAGAGCATCAGACTTTTAATCTGAGGGTCCAGGGTTCAAGTCCCTGTTCAGGCGTCTGTCTTATTATTCAGGTGAATGTCGTCCAACTTTCAAACATGTCTACAAGTACAGCTTGCGAAAAGAGACAGGTCTTTGCAGTTTGAAAACTTCACAGGTATTCCCCGGTCCAACTCTTTAAAATATTTTCAAGCACATCCCTCCAAAAATTGAAAAGTACAGCAGTCCCATGTTTATCGTTTCATTACTTCATCATGTAAGGTGGTCCTATGAAGCCTGGATAGCTCAGTCGGTAGAGCATCAGACTTTTAATCTGAGGGTCCAGGGTTCAAGTCCCTGTTCAGGCGTCTGTCTTATTATTCAGGTGAATGTCGTCCTACTGACAAACATGGAAATCTGGAAGTACTTTTCGCAATAAAAATATATCTTAGCACCTAAAAAGTCCTCGAGTAAAGGCATGTTAAATTCCGTCGTCCAACTTCCCCTCTTTGATTCTGCCATTTATGTATTGCAGAACCAAAGTATCTTCAAGCACAAGCCTCCAAAAATAAAAGAGTACAGCAGTCCCATGTTTATCGTTTAATTTCTTCATCATGGAAGGAGGTCTACATGAAGCCTGGGTAGCTCAGTCGGTAGAGCATCAGACTTTTAATCTGAGGGTCCAGGGTTCAAGTCCCTGTTCAGGCGTCTATTTTATTATTCAGGTGATGGTCGTCCAACTATCAAATATGGAAATCTGGAAGTACTTTTCGCAATAAACATCAGTCTTAGCACCTAAAAAGTCCACAAGTACCGTAATGTTAAATTCTGTCGTCCATGTTACCCTCTTTGATTTTGCCATTTATGAATTGCAGAACCAAAGTATCTTCAAGAAATAAAAGAGTACAGCGTTCCCATGTTTATCGTTTAATTTCTTCATCATGGAAGGTGGTCCTATGAAGCCTGGATAGCTCAGTCGGTAGAGCATCAGACTTTTAATCTGAGGGTCCAGGGTTCAAGTCCCTGTTCAGGCGTCTGTCTTATTATTCAGGTGAATGTCGTCCTATTGTCAAATATGGAAATCTGGAAGTACTTTTCGCAATAAACATTAGTCTTAGCACCTAAAAAGTCCATAAGTACCGGTATGTTAAATTCTGTCGTCCATGTTAACCTCTTGGATTTAGCCATTTATGAATTGCAGAACCAAAGTATCTTCAAGCACAAGCCTCCAAAAATAAGAGTACAGCAGTCCCATGTTTATCGTTTAATTTCTTCATCATGGAAGGTGGTCCTATGAAGCCTGGATAGCTCAGTCGGTAGAGCATCAGACTTTTAATCTGAGGGTCCAGGGTTCAAGTCCCTGTTCAGGCGTCTATCTTATTATTCAGGTGAATGTCGTCCAACTCTCAAACATGACTACAAGTCCATCTTGTGAAAAGAGACAGGTCTTTGCAGTTTGAAAACTTCCCAGGTATTCCCCGGTCCAACTCTTCAAAATATCTTCAAGTACATCCCTCCAAAAATTGAAAAGTACAGCAGTCCCATGTTTATCGTTTCATTACTTCATCATGTAAGGTGGTCCTATGAAGCCTGGATAGCTCAGTCGGTAGAGCATCAGACTTTTAATCTGAGGGTCCAGGGTTCAAGTCCCTGTTCAGGCGTCTGTCTTATTATTCAGGTGAATGTCGTCCTACTGTCAAACATGGAAATCTGGAAGTACTTTTCGCAATAAAAATATATCTTAGCACCTAAAAAGTCCTCGAGTAAAGGCATGTTAAATTCCGTCGTCCAACTTCCCCTCTTTGATTCTGCCATTTATGTATTGCAGAACCAAAGTATCTTCAAGCACAAGCCTCCAAAAATAAAAAAGTACAGCAGTCCCATGTTTATCGTTTTGTTTCTTTTTCATGGAAGGAAGTCTACATGAAACCTGGGTAGCTCAGTCGCTAGAGCATCAGACTTTTAATCTGAGGGTCCAGGGTTCAAGTCCCTGTTCAGGTGTCTATCTTATTATTCAGGTGATGGTCGTCCAACTATCAAATATGGAATTCTGGAAGTACTTTTCGCAATAAACATCAGTCTTAGCACCTAAAAAGTCCACAAGTCCCGGTATGTTAAATTCTGTCGTCCATGTTACCCTCTTGGATTTTGCCATTTATGAATTGCAGAACCAAAGTATCTTCAAGAAATAAAACAGTACAGCAGTCCCATGTTTATCGTTTAATTTCTTCATCATGGAAGGTGGTCCTATGAAGCCTGGATAGCTCAGTCGGTAGAGCATCAGACTTTTAATCTGAGGGTCCAGGGTTCAAGTCCCTGTTCAGGCGTCTGTCTTATTATTCAGGTGAATGTCGTCCTACTGTCAAACATGGAAATCTGGAAGTACTTTTCGAAATAAAAATATATCTTAGCACCTAAAAAGTCCTCGAGTAAAGGCATGTTAAATTCCGTCGTCCAACTTCCCCTCTTTGATTCTGCCATTTATGTATTGCAGAACCAAAGTATCTTCAAGCACAAGCCTCCAAAAATAAAAGAGTACAGCAGTACCATGTTTATCGTTTTGTTTCTTTTTCATGGAAGGAAGTCTACATGAAGCCTGGGTAGCTCAGTCGGTAGAGCATCAGACTTTTAATCTGAGGGTCCAGGGTTCAAGTCCCTGTTCAGGCGTCTGTCTTATTATTTAGGTGAATGTCGTCCTACTGTCAAACATGTCTACAAGTACATTTTGTGAAAAGAGACAGGTCTTTGCAGTTTGAAAACTTCCCAGGTATTCCCCGGTCCAACTCTTCAAAATATCTTCAAGCACATCCCTCCAAAAATTGAAAAGTACAGCAGTCCAATGTTTATCGTTTCATTTCTTCATCATGTAAGGTGGTCCTATGAAGCCTGGATAGCTCAGTCGGTAGAGCATCAGACTTTTAATCTGAGGGTCCAGGGTTCAAGTCCCTGTTCAGGCGTCTATCTTATTATTCAGGTGAATGTCGTCCAACTCTCAAACATGACTACAAGTACAGCTTGCGAAAAGAGACAGGTCTTTGCACTTGAAAACTTCACAGGTATTCCCCGGTCCAACTGTTCAAAGTATCTTCATGCACATCCCTCCAAAAATTGAAAAGTACAGTGGTCCAATGTTTATCGTTTCATTTGTTCTCCATGGATTCCATATCTTGGAAGCCCGAATATCTCTCTTGGTAGAGCATCAGACTCTTAATCTGAGGGTTCAGGATTGAAGTCCCTGTTCAAGCATCTATCTTATTATTCAGGTGAATGTCGTCCAACTATCAAATATGGAAATCTGGAAGTACTTTTCGCAATAAACATTAGTCTTAGCACCTAAAAAGTCCACAAGTACCGGTATGCTAAATTCTGTCGTCCATGTTCCCCTTTTGGATTTTGCCATTTATGAATTGCAGAACTAAAGTATCTTCAAGCACATGCCTCCAAAAATTGAAAAGTACAGCAGTCCAATGTTTCTTGTTTCATTTCTTCATAATGGAAGGTGGTCCCATGACGCCTGGATAGCTCAGTCGGTAGAGCATCAGACTTTTAATCTGAGGGTCCAGGGTTCAAGTCCCTATTCAGGCGTCTATCTTATTATTCAGGTGAATGTCGTCAAACTCTCAAACATGACTACAAGTACACCTTGCGAGAAAGAGTGGTCTTAGCACTTGAAAACTTCCCAGTTACATTTAAGTTAAATACTTAAATCCATGTTCACCTTTGTGATATTGCTACTTGTGGATTACAGAATAAAAATGTGTCCAAACACATTCTTCCAAAACAGGACAACCTCAGAAGTCCCATGTTTATTATTTAACTGTTCATCGCGGAAGACAGACTGCTGAAACCTGGATAGCTCAGTTGGTAGAGCATCAGACTTTTAATCTGAGGGTTTAAGTTCCTGTTCAGACATGTTTCTTATTATTCAAAGTTGATGTCGTCCAACTCTCAAACATGGACATCTGGAAGCACAGCTTGCGAAAAAAGACAGTTCTTGCAGTGCAATTGAAAACTTCCCAGATATGTTAAATTCTATGGTCCATGTTCACCTTTTTTGATATTTCTACTTATGGACTGCACAAAGTGTTCAAATAGAGGGTCGTCCAACTGTCATAATTCTGGAAGTACATCTTGTTTAAATTATCTTTGTGTACAGTCTTCATAGTAACCTCAGTATTTCACACTCAAAAGTGCATTTACCTTTGAGATTCACAAGCGGAGGACAAAAATATATATATAAAAAAAAAAAAAGGTACTTCAATACTTTACTTAGAATATAAACAAATGTTTACAACATATCAGTTACTCTCTGCTACTCAAGTTGTTAGGAGCAACATAAATGTGGGTTATTTTTCTCTTGTTGGGACTCAAGAATAATAAGACTTTATCCTCATTTAATACTCAACCTTTCCAACATTTTAATTAACTGAGTGTGTGTGTGTGTGTGTGTGTGTGTGTGTGTGTGTGTGTGTGTGTGTGTGTGTGTGTGTGTGTGTGTGTGTGTGTGTGTGTGTGTGTGTGGGTGTGTGTGTAGTTAATAATTTTCTTGTTCGTTTGATCTCTCTGTCTCTGACCTCGGTCAAAAAATGTGGCACTTTCAGTATATTTAATGAAAAACCTAAGCGTGTTTCAGCGTGTGTGTGTGTGTGTGTGCAGTGTTTTCATTAAGCTGTCAGATCTGTCAAGGAGGTGATGGAGGTGAAAGGTTTGGTATGTGGTTTCTCCTCTCTGAGACCATTGGAGCGTCTCTGTTGGATTAAAACTCTGCTGAACAAAAAGATGAAAAGACTTCACTGTTCTCGGCTGTTTTCATTGTTTAAAATGTTCTAACAGGCCTTCATCAGAGGGCGGCGCTGGTTTACAGGGGACTCGCTCGGCTGGATTCAAATGACTCTCACCCCGCTCTACTTTTGTGAGGTTTATACAGAACCGTGAAGTGCAATCAGGTGCATCAATTCTGCATTGAAAGGCTCTGGAAAGGGGCTCATGTTAAACGGAATCACATCATTTGTATCTAGGCTGATAGGCGATCAAGAGTTTAAATAACCAATGTGAATTTCACCAAATATTAAGAATTTCATGACCAAGTTAAATTCCATTGGTATTTTCGAACAGAAAGTTAAATAAATTTCACCGTGTTATACTCTTCTAAGTTTTATTGCACGAGTGACAAAACAATTTTTTTGTATTTTATTTTATTCACCCCAAAACCTCCAGAACACTAGAATAATATGTATAGAATATTATAGATTTAATAGAATATTAGGTATATGCTAGCAAGCATTTATAATGCAAGGGTAACTGCATCCATGTACATGAAATAGGTGTGTGTTGACTGAACTCAACACACACCAGAAATTCCAGCTGTGTCTCTTTATTTCTTGGTTTAACACTTACATGGGAGGGTACAGGATGTGAATGAACTCACTGATGTAATCTTATTCATATTGCTGGGCCGTTAAATTAATACGGATTGTGATTTCGATTATAAAATGTATGTCATTTCCTTTCCAAGTACAATGGATCTGCAACATTACATAACGTTAGCTGTAGCGAAGCCACAGAATTCTATTCCAACTCGCTGTTACAAGCCAGGCGTAGCCCATATAAGGAGGGTGGCCTTATGGGTATTTTGAATCTGAGACATGGGGGATTAATGGAGTCGCAGTTTGTTGTTCCACAACCTCCGTCCTGTTAGAAGTATATTTTTGTTGCCACTTGGAGCGTCTCAGTAGTATGTGTATAGCTGTGTATTTGTCCTGGCTGATATAAATAAAATGCTCATACTCTGCGTCAGAGTTGATCTGCTAGCTTGCTTAGGATTTTGCATAGCAAGTCCGAGAAGCCGGAAAGCTAACATCACGTAGCAAAGGCAGAAACAAGATTGGTAGTTTCTTATCACCCCTGAACTCTTTCTTCAGGTCACTTCACTTTTATCGTTTGTCTTTCTACTATTTTATTTCTCAGTTGTTTAATGAAGGCTAGAGGAGTTGCAGTAGAGTTGCCAGGAGTTAACCGTTTAGTGCCCACATATATCTATCTGTGGTAGACACAGACAGTACGTGGTCCAAAACCAAGTGCAATATATTAACTGAATGGTAAAACCGTGGAGGGAAGAATGACAATTCTAATCAAAAAATTTTGATTTCCATTTAAGACAGAATTTATTAGCCCTATTTTTTCATATCAATGTATTCAATAAATACTTTTTCCCAATCTTTGCTTACCATCTGTCCCTGAACACATCAGGTTCACCTACATGGCTCTGCCCTCTCCAGCCAATGTTAAGTTATTGCAAGCAGGAATGAAACAAATGCAAACACTGAGCCAACAAATCGGTCTCAACCAGAGGAGCTTGCACCTAAAAAGAATCCTGTGTTGTCCAATTGGACACAGTTTGCTTCAATAAAGATGACTTAGAACCAGACCATGTGCCCAAGTGCTTCTGTAATACAGTTTTGGCCAACAGGAGCATTTACAAATGTCTTGTTAAGACCCTCAACAAAGATGCACTGTGCCCACTTGAAAATATTTTTTATTGAACTGTAGTGCCCAACATTTAAAAGAATTATCATTAGAAAGTGGCTGCTGAACTAAAGTGTAGTTTGCACTTGCAGAACGATGAAACAGGATCTGAGCCCTACATTCCACTCTTTTGATCATGAGTTGAACCTGCACGATAGTGCCTTGAGATGGTCTATTTTCCTGATGATTACAGGTCAGAAATACAAACACCCTCCAGAGGAAAATGGTTTCTGCAGGACGAGATACAATAAGAAAGACATGAACTCTTTCAGTAGGAACAATATCCCATCATTTAATAGTATATTCACAATACATACCTCTCAGAGAACCTAAGAGCGTAAAGAAATATAAATATATATGATTGATTATCAATCCCAAATATATCGTATAAATACAAATAATCATGATTATGAAGTTTTTTTTGTCCAGCCCTCACGTGAAGAATATTTCCCCTTCAGTCAGTAATACACCCACCCAATCCTCATCACACAATAATCTGTAAATCCCTGCAATACACTCAAATACTTTGGTCAAGTTGGGGCAAAATTTTATGTACTGATCATTCTGGCTTTTTTCCTTTATCCTGTATAAGTTTGAAACAGCAAAATTCCAATTTACCGCTGATATACCCCGGGCTCAAAGTAATTATGAGTGCCTCAGAGCAATCATCATAGGTCTGCATTTGAGGAGTTATACTTGAAAATACTGTAATATCTTTACCGCTAGTATCACTTACACATGCTTTTTTTGTTCATACATGTTCATGCTCATTTTTCACTGTGTGTTCATCACTAATCTGAAGTCATTTTCTGCAAAAGAAAAATTGAAATAGACACACTAGTTGTTAATTATCAAATTCAAATCAGATGAAGTGGGTGGAATCAAATAGCTGCATTTCATCTTCATTTAGGTATATTTTGTATATACCTTGATCTTTATTAATTACTAAAGATCAAATGTGGGATGAAGCCAGCGTACCCAGAGGGAGAGAACATGCAAACGCCACACGGAAAGGCCTTAAAAAAGAGAAGAAAAATGTGATTTCAAAATATAACTGAGACAATCAAATTAACATCTATTAAAAAAACACGTATTTGTTCATTCATATATTATCCATAACTGCTTATCCTGTTCAGGTTCACGGGGGCTGGAGCCTTTCCCAGCTGACATCGGGCGAGACGCGAATTTAAAACATGTGATATTTAAATGGAATCAGAATTGTTTGTTGTTGTGTATGTATCTGTTCTTTGCTTGAGTATAATATGAAGAAAAAAGCCAAGATCAGATCTTGGTACTGAATGCAGGCAACAATCACCTCAGTCTGTGATGTCACAGCCATCTTCATCTGTCTGCAGCATCAACAATGAGAGAAATTAGTATTGACTTAAACTCACTCACACGGATTTATAGGATCTTCATAAGCAGCTTTTCTCTACGCCTTTTCATAGAGACAAGATGAAATTATTGTTGCCTAAAGGGGCTCAAATACACACACACACACACAGACACACACGCACCCACAAATGCTTCAGGTCAGACTCCAATCTGTCAGTCATTTTGACATCTGCTAATTAAGCATGCTAATTATAGCTGTAATCACACACTCTCACACAGATATATGGTAATATCTACAGTAATGCTCTTTGTGATTTCAGTCGACTAAAACCTCCAGCTCTGAAAGATTAAATGATTCTATATCACCTCTAAATATCTAATACCTTCACTAATAGACAGACTTGTCTGGAGTCAGCTCTGCCTGACGGGATGAATTCATCCGTTATTGGGGCTCATCTCTATGCTGCAGAATACCCAGAGCTACCGTCATTATGTCTGATATATACAAGTATATTACATCGTCTATATCCTGTATAATAATCCTCTGTACATGCAAGGCTTGCTCCTTGAAAAATGATGTAAACCACATCAGAAAATGTGTCTTAATCAGGAATGCAGTGCAACGGCGTTTGATCTTGATCTCCGGTTTCAAGACGTATGACATTCAGACAATTTTCCTACAAATTGCGTAATAGTAGGCCTGCTGTGAAGTCTCAACTGTTGGCAATCAACATCTAAATCTTCTTTCAAAATAAAGAGATAATCAGCTGCACCAAAAGAGAGCAAAAAGATTGATAAGGAGTGAGAAATGAGCTCCTTGGTGTGTCTCTAGACCCTCAAACACAAAGTTAAAACAGGGACATGCATGTGATAAAAGCACACAGAACAGCCATTCTGTTCCACATGCATTCACAAACTTGAGCAAGGGAGACGCCCAACATGGGTGCATTCCATTAAATGAGATAATGAATTAAGATTTCCCTATTTATTACCATTCTTGTTGCATATCATTATAAATTAAATGTGTTATTATTATTATTATTATTATTATTATTATATCTGATTCAAAGGAAATCATTTTTCATAATAAATAAAAGAGTGCTTAAATTTCCAAAATGACAAAAGCCAGATCTCCAGTAGCCCTGACATCTCCGGCTGTACCTGTGAGTCACATGGCTCTCACGGAGGTGGTCTGAAGTCGGAGCACTAACGTAACTCCAGTAGCCGAATCTCGGACTCCTTCTTTCAGAAATGTTTAGATATTTGAGAATGAGCTACAGAATTGATTAAAATCTTTACAAGTAAGGTGTTGTTTGTTTTGCTCACCTGTTTGTGACAGCAGTGCGGGGCTTATCAGACCACGTGGGAGGAGTCTGGAGCCGTCAGCCATGGTGGCAATGGCCAGGGTGCGTTTTGGAGGACGGCCCGGTCGAGAGCTAAAAACAGAGACAGATTAAACATTAAAAACACTGTGGAATGCTCCTTTAAATAAACCTGCTGACCACCTGAAAGGATGAGAGAGGAAGTAGTTAAATTGGATTCCACTTTAAATCGAAAGCCATAAATATTTAATCAATGCTAGCCTTTCCTCCTCCTCTCTGCTCGGTATTAATATTCCAGGTTAATCCCGTGTTTTGACTTCATGAATTAATCCGTTTCATCTCCTCGCTCTTCTTACGGCCTTTTCTAGTCAGTGTCGATCGTCCCTGGGGAGGATTTTAAGAGTCACCAGAGAGGCTCCGAGAGGAGAGAGCTTTTCAGAAACATCTGAGATAACAGAAATAAATTGAGACTTGCGAAATTTAAGTGTAATGTAAAAAAAACAAAAAAAAAAACAGAGACACTAGATGAAATATACATTTCCAAACAAAATTGAAAATTGGAGAAAATTTAAAATACAAATTACGTAATGTGCAGTGATATACTTCACTGAAACAGTAAGAGCTGATCTGGTCAGGTAAGTAAAAACCCTTCAAACCAGCTAAGAGGTCGATGAGTTTTGTTTTTAATTGATTTTGTTTTGTTGAAATAAATTCAGAATCAAACTGTAATACTGATAGAATTAAACCTCATTTATAATGTCAGTGACAGATCAGTTGCCGTGGTTACCGCCATTGCCGAAACCTGCCGCCTCAGCACACACAGAAACACACAGAAACACACTGTGACAGTCTCGGGGGTATACACAGGTCACCGTTTGATTGACAGGCCTAAGACGCACACACAGAATAAATTAAATTCCTCAGCAAGGTGTGCATGGGGATGTGTGTGTGGTTGTGTGTGTGTGTGTGTGCGTGCTCGCACATTGCATAAAGGACATTTTGTCCCCATGAAATCATACGTGGAAAGCTATAGAAGTTCACACACACGCACACACACAGATCGCAGTTTAACCATTTTAATGATCCGTTAATGACAGAGCCTGGTTCATACAATAAATGGGATCACACGAACACAAACAAGTGTGTTTTTTAGATTAATGTAAGATGGAGTAAGATTATTTACTGAATATTTTACGTGATTTCGTAAAAGTATGTAGAGGAGGAAGGTATGCACGTGTGGAAGAACTGCATTGTCTAGTTAATGAACACGCATACAATAAAATTGCAGCTGCAAAAGAAAGCTAAGAGAGAGAGAGTAAAAGTGAGGTTTTCAGAAAAACTTATTCCTAAAAAAAAGAACAAATACCTGAAAACTCCAAATAATTCAGCAGCAAAGTATTTAGAAGTTGTGTGTTTATGTTTCCTGATGTTTTCTGTTTAAGCTCAAGATAAAGTTGGACTAATATAATTTATACAAAAATCAAGCAATTGTATAACATTTTTAAAAGAAATTGCAAAAATAATTGCTGTTTGTACTTAAAAGAGAATAAAACTCAACTTTGTAAATTACAAATTGACATTGGTGGTTGATTGAGTTTCCTCAGCATTCTTCTTATTAAATAATGGCAATTAATGAAAACCACTGAACTGATTTCCTCAAACAAGAAACCCATCATTCAAAAAAGAAACCGAAACAGGTGAAAAGATGAGCTGGTCAGCACATCAGGAGTAAGCAGCTTCTTTTCTCTGTCTGTGTTAACACTCATCAAAACAAAACAAACTTGAATGTTTATTTCTATCCACTCCTGTTGTGTGAATATGAGTTCATGGACTGAGGGAGACATCAATATAGAAGAAGTAGAAGAAGAAGATGAAGAGGACACAATTAAAGGACTGGAAATAGGATATTTCTAATCACTTTATGTATTAATGTGTTGAAGGTTAGTCTCCTCATCACTCTAGAAACAGCTGATGTTGTCAACTCTTTACTTAAATTAAAGCTGCATTTAAGATTTTTCATGTTCTTCAATATTTATTCACTCATTCGTGTTTTGGTTTCATCCATCCAGCAGTAAAAACTCTGAGCGGTGACGTCAGACAGACGGACAGACGGCAGACAGGAGCTGTACTTGTCTCGCTGCTTGAGGACGTTATCAGGGATAAACACTGTATATCACAGCACACGTGTACACACAGCAGTTCATCAAAAATTATGACCCGATTTCTAAAGTACTGTTAAAACCCTGTGTGTGTGTGTGTGTGTGTGTGTGTGTGTGTGTGTGTGTGTGTGTGTGTGTGTGTGTGTGTGCGTGTGTGTGTTTGTGTGTGTGTGTGTGTGTGACCGACACTGGCCTCCCTCACCCAAGGTCAACCATGCACACACTGTGTCCTTGACAACATCTGATTGACTGCATGGCTTCACTCACTGATATACAACAGAGAGTGTGTTTGTGTGTGTGTGCGTGTGCCATTGTGCGTGTGTGTGTGTGTGTGTGTGTGTGAGGGTGTGGGGTACCTCTATCTCTGGTCCTGATTTAGTCAAAGCTCTGTATAACAGGTCAAACACGGAGGACAAGCTCAAATCCCTTACACCAGATCCCAAACCAGATCGGTCGGGACCCATGTTAGCAAGGACCGTCACTGATACTGTTAGACAGCAGGATACTGGCAGAAACAGATGATTAAATTCCATAGATGGAAACAGATGATCCGCTGTGGCGACCACGGAAGAGGACGGCCGAAAGTCGAAGAAGAAGAGGAAACTAGATGATGTCATTTTCCATCTAAATATTTCCAGTTGCCAGAATTATTTGAAGCAGCGTGAATCCTGACTTAAACTTAAAAAAGTTAATTCTTAACATATTTAGCTTACTCCTTAAAGGAAACTCCCTTCTGGCTGAAGGAAACCTTGACCAACGGGAACGATGAGCTGTTTTAACTTTGCTCCAGAGGAACTTTTCTCTCAGTCTCTCTCAATGTATTGTTCATATTTGTAACTTTATTCCTACACATTATATATCAGTATCATATTTTTATCACTGTTTCTGACATAACTTCACGGTTAGGTGGTGTGCTCTAAATGACAGCAGTGAGGTGTCCAGCAGGAGTCAGGGATTGGTTTAAAATGGAGGTGGAACTGCATCAAAGAGCGGCCCTGAGCCCCTTCTTGTTTGCTATGGTGAAGGACAGGCTGACAAATGAGGTCAGACAGGACTCTCGGTGGATTATGTGGTTCGTGTTTGACATTGTGATCTGTAGTGAGAGAATGGAGCAGGTGGAAGAAAACCAGGAGAGGTGGGGGTATGCGCTGGAGAAATGAGGAATGGAAGGTCAGTCGCAGCAAGACAGAGGAAGAGCCAAAAGAAGTGGAATAAAATGTGAATTATCGCCTTGAGGATATGGGGACACCCTTCCTGTCATGGACTACATCGTAGGCTAGAGTAGACATGTGTGGAGAAACACTGAAAGGATTTCATGATACTGCATCACTGAAGTTTCTGACCCAAGTTTGGATTTGGGAAGAATAGAACACATTTTTAGTCTCTGTAACATTCACGAAGCATCATTCGAGTCATTTGTATCACCTGGTGTGAATTTGTTTCGACTTGAAATCTTGCATTGATTCTGTATGTAATCAGAAAATTTGGTTTCACGTTCTGTTTGAACGCATCATTACTATTGCCACTCCGGAGGTAATTCCCAGTGACCTTTGAGCCCTGGTGATACTACTACATCCAGTACTATTAATAGTACTTACTCAGTACTGAAAATATCAGTATAGATTTTTATTAGAATATTGTTATATCATGATTTGTTAATTCAGAAATGCTGTATTTAGCAAACACCACAATCTCTCCTTCTAATATTAACATTTCTACAGCTGTTCAATAAACCAAATGTCAATCACACACACACACACACAAACACACAACCTCACGTACACAAACAATCATTGGTTTAATAAGATTTACAAAATTAAAGCTGATTAACACAAACAGCCTCTTCACATTAAAGCTGTGACTTCCTTACTGTCAGTCCTCATTTTACACTTGTATCACCCACTCAGGCGCGCGCACGCACTCACACACACACCCACACACACACACACACTCTCTCTCACACTCTCGCACTCACAGCTACACAGTCTCCTTCTTAATGAGATTATTAGTTGAGGCTCATTTACATAATTTGATCATAAGAGAGACATCCACTTTCAGCAGTAATCTTCCAAAATAAATGTGATTAAACACTCACACAGAGTTAATACACATCTGGAGGCAACACTTACATTCATTTGAAATGATATAAGCCATAGACTGTGTGTGCGTGTGTGTGTGTGTGTGTGTGTGTGTGTGTGTGTGTGTGTGTGTGTTTGTGTGTGTGTGTGTGTGTGTGTGTGTGTGTGTGTGTGTGTGTGTGTGTGTGTGTGTGTGTGTGTGTGTGTGTGTGTGTGTGTGTGTGTGTCTGTTTGAGCCATTAATGTAACTCTGTTGCACTACAAGTGACACAAACGGCAGCATATCTTTTTCGGATTTTGAAATCAATGATCTAGCACTGCTAAAAAAAAAAAAATTATAATTATTATTAATATTGGATGATAGTATAGATTCTTAAATCAGCCAGGGAATCAATGTGAATCAATCTTGAATAAATCAATTTCCATTGCTTGTAATTAGCAAACCTTCGGTGGGTGGCTGTAGTTCAGTGAGTAGAGCAGTGGGCCTCCAATCTGAAGGTCAGGGATTCAAGTCCAAGCTACCCCCTTGTCCTCAGGGATGGGATCAAACGCAGGAAAATCATTCCACAGTGTACTGTGTGTGACTAAAGATGGGATCAATAAAGAATTCAGTATCAAATTTGAGCGTTTTTTTGTAGGTCAGTGGCTCGAGTTTTATGCTTGTTTTAAGAATTCAAGCCAAGAACAATTTTCTTCCTCCAATAGCAGAATCTTCTTTTACTAATTTCAGATGGAATATTTCGCTTTAGGTTTAATTTTCTGTTCAAGCCAAGCAAATGAGTGACTGATTGGAGTAAAGCATCTAAATCTGATGGATTCATTCAAAAATACACAGTATGTGGAATCCCGGAATAATTAAATTATAGGTTTATTTAACTAATTAAATTATGGGTTATTATAATAAAACTATACTGAAGAGAAAATATTTCTCAATGTCCTCATTTCACACACCTGTGGCTATTTCTTGTGGATGACAGACAAACGATGACTACCTCATTTTATTGCAAACTCAAAAAAACACCAAATGGATCTTGTAGAACCACTCACTCCTCAGAGAACATCATCTGCTGCCATTTGCAGGCTAACACCGCCAGGACCTGTTCTCCTTCAGGACTAACACCTCCAGGACCTGTTCTCCTTCAGGACTAACACCTCCAGGATCTGTTCTCCTTCAGGACTAACACCTCCAGGATCTGTTCTCCTTCAGGACTAACACCGCCAGGATCTGTTCTCCTTCAGGACTAACACCGCCAGGACCTGTTCTCCTTCAGGACTAACACCTCCAGGATCTGTTCTCCTTCAGGACTAACACCTCCAGGATCTGTGCAATTTCTGGACTCATATAGCTCCAGGACTCCTCCAGGACATGTTCTCCTGCAAGACCAACTTCCCCAGGACCTATACACCGTCTGGACCAGCACCTCCAGGACATGTACACCTCCTTGACCCATATAACTCTAGGACTCCTCCAGTACCCATTCTCCTCCCATGGCCTGTTCTCCTGCAGGACCTGAACCCTTAGAAACTGTGCCATGTAATGGTCCTGGTTTTCCAGGACCATTACATACCCATGACATAATTAATATATTCTTTATTTATCCCGAGGAAGATTTGGCCTCTGCATTTGACCCATCCCTGAGGAAGCAGTGGGAAGCTCCTTTGAAGCATCCGGGGAAAACATTTGGTTCATCCACACCTCAGGGCAGTCTCCAGTACACCTCCAGGAATCAAACAAATCAGGGATCTTTATATCTAAAGCACATCCACACCTCCAGGATGCCTCAAGGAGAGCTATACCTAAAGACTCCTTCAGGAAATACACCCGGTCACTGTCAGAGACCGGATGTATCAATCTTCCACTTCCAACAATGTTAACATAAACAATGTGAATATTTGCAACACAATCATACATCACTGTCATAACTTATGAGTTATTCAAATATTCTGAAGAAGGCAGAGCATTTTGATGTAAGGAAAACCTCTATTATTCTGGAAGGGGGAGGGGGTATTTAAAGAGGATAAGTAGTCAAAAAAATATTTAGAAAACTAAGTAATGATTAAATCATAATAATAAAAAAGTCAAGATAAATTTCTCTGTTTTTAATTTAGATTTTTTTTTTTTCCCCTGCTCTCGTATATTTCAAAGTGAGTCAAATGCATTCAGACAGCTGACTATAAGATAAGAAACAGATGAAGAGAATGGTCTAATTGAATACGAAGCAGAAATTGAATGCAACATTCGTAACAGCACATCAAATTTAAGACAACAATAAAGTTTCTAGAATACGTTACCAACATTAAGTTATCCAAGGGTGAATGTGTTACAGATGACATATTAAACCATTCTGTTTTCTGTAATGGAGTACATTTTAAAAGTAACCTCCCTCCAGCTATGCATACAGAAATGATATTTCAATCATGTCAGTTTTCTAGTTTAGGTGTGGTTGGACTGAGCCTAAACTTAAAATCACAGAGGGGCTGCACAGACAGGCTAAAAGTCTTTAGCGGGATATTTACTGCGCCATGGTTATTGGTTTTCATCATGTTTCATGCAAGAATCCATAATCAGCCATAAAATTCTAACTGAAATACAAATTCAAACAATCCACCAATTCTACAGGACAGCATGTATATAGCAGAGCAATCCTGCATGTTATAAATTCTGTTTAAATTGTTACTTATGGTGACACCTACTGGAATAATCCGCATACATTTAGGTTTAGAAATGACCCCTACTATACGGACCCTCAACTCAACCATCATCTGGTGCCGACAGGGACAACTGTGTGAAATAGTCTAGTTCACTAAATATATAAATCTCCATTTTCCTCTATGGTGAAGTGATACTTCCATCCTGAGTTACCTTATAACATCATTGGTCCTGATTATATTTGAGAAAAAATCTTCTTTAGATCAACAAGAAATGAATGAATAATAGTTATATATATCTTCTGTTGTAAGTTTGTTTAGTGCGTCATGTTTTCAAATAAACTGTTATAATTGTAAAATAACTATAATATTACCATTAGATCTAGCATTCCATTAAAATCAGTACAATGGTTGTCATAGATTGACTTGAAAGGTATTAAATGTATTAAAGAAAGGTCAAGTGAAAATGACATAAATATGAAGTTAGTTACCCTCATGTTAATGACTCGTGAATGAAAGAACATTCGCTTAAATTAAGGAAACTGTGATGTTGGATCACAAGATTCTGATCTGTTTCAAAGACAAAAATATCAGAATGCATCGACCTGAACATATTTATATTCAATGTAGTTTTATAAAATAGTGAGGAATGAAATGGTGCTTTAGATGGAGTTTTTATTGGCTTTTTTTTTAGAAACGGTCAGGTTTACAAGATTTTATATTTCCTTCATTTGAAATATAAAACAGTCAGCAACCATTCATTTAATTAACTCTTTAAGAATTTTTTTCAAAAACTTCTAAGAACAACAAAAGAAAAAGTTGATGCTTTGCAACCGTTTCTGTCTTTTATGTTTCAAACCACATAGTTGAACATTTTTCAATATTTTCTGACCATTGTAAACGGAAGAGTAAACAACTTATTTACTTATTATTAGCCACAGCCAATTAAATCAGAGAAAAGAAGAAAATATCTGTAAATCATGAGAACGTATGCGTATTTGTGATCCCATCCTGAAAATATTATATTTTGTACTTATGAAAACTGTATTAAAAGCACCTTACTATAGTTATAAAACTATATATACAAATACTACAAAAATGCAGTATAACTAGTGTATGGATGATGTTACACTTTGATGTTGTTTTTCACAAATATTTGTAAATGAATGTTTTGAATTAAGTTTGTATTACAATGTCTATAATAATTGATTAAATATATTAAATGTGTAGTGTTATATAATGTCATCACTTGTCATGTTAATAAGTTTTTTCTACCTTCGCAGTCTGTTCCTGACGTGTGATGGTAAAGTTGAATTACCTTTGAGAAATCGATAACGTCTAAAAAGAGTAGGAATCAATTGATCACTGATTTGTAACATTTTTAGCAAATAAAGCCAACAGGACAATCATCATATCGGAGCAAAAAAAAATGTTTTTTTCAAAAATCGACAAAAAGCTATTATTTATGATTTTTATCATCAATTTATGTTTTGGGGTGTTTTTCTATCACTAAATGTAAAGGTCAATAATGGATTTTTAACATATATATATTCATATTTATATTTATGTTCACAAATAAAATGAACATAGTATTCATATTTAACTATAACCAAGCCAATTAAAATAACTGATGTCACAATAAATGACAATTTGATATAATATCAATGTAGAAAGTATTTTTAATCTCATAAAACAAACCAAAAGAAGCTCGGTGATTAATCACGACACTCACCAATAAGTCTAATTGTGTTGGTTTATAATATTTCATAAAATAATGTGTCATTTTTTTTTATAATAACATGTTGATTTAATTTTGTACACCTGTCATGTATAATAAACTATCCAACTTTTCCATTAACATCTTTAAACTTTGCCTCTGAACTCGCTCCGTGTGTCTTTGCCCACCTGGCGTTGGTGCAATCCCGGTACAGCGTCTCGAAGTCGGCCCTGGTGATGAGCTTGCAGCGGTTAACTCCGGGCTGGATGGCGCCGAGCCCACGCAGGACGCGCACCTGCTCCACGGTGCAGACCACCGGGCTGATGTCCAGCCGCTTGAGTTTGGTGTAGACCGTGTGCAGTCCGCCCACCAGGTGCTTCAGGAACAGTTCGAACACCTGCGGCAGGCAGATCAGCTCCACTCCATTCACCGTGAACGACGCCACCTTCACGCCGTGAACTTCAACCATCTTACACTCGGTGTGCGGAGGGGCAGCGCCTAAACCTCCGCCGCTCGTCCCGTTCACGCTGACCGGGACTCTGCAGCTCAGGAAGGCTCCTGCCAAGCGAGCAGCGGGGAGGCGCAGGGAGTTATCCGGGTTCTGAGCGCTATACGGCGGGTCGGAGTGGAAGAGAGAGTCGGTAGGAGGGGTGGAAGTCCGAGAGGTGTTAGTGGAGCCTTCCATGATGGAGAAGATAACTGAAAAGAAGAGGAGTACGTTAAAATTAATTTGATCTTCTTTTGCTTCTATTTCCAGTGTGCGTCTCTTTGCCCCTGCAACTGGGAATAACCTCAGTCTCACTCTCTGAATCTATCTACCTTTCTGAATCGAAGGGTCTCTCTACCTCCCGCTCTCTCTCTCCCTGCACTCCACCTGTCTCCCTCTATCTCTTTTCCCCTACCTATGTGTCTCATTAGGAACCAATCACAATCCAGTCAATCAGACGCATGGATTGTATACGGACAGGTCTTCCATTGGCTGAGAGAGCGAGCTGTGGGCGGGGCCCCCTAGGGAGAAGTTGACAGACAAATGATTGGCAACTAGAGAATAAAATAAATAAACAAATGAGAGAACACAGCAAAACAACTTTAATCAATGTTGACTTATTAGTTAGATTATAGATTTATAAAACTTGTAGTTGATTGAATCCTTTCAGAAAGATTTTTATGACATTTCATCTTGTTGAAGTATATTAAGATCGATGGATTAATACCATAATAATATAATAATATAATAATACTGCTGTCAGTCTATTTATTTGTCTCCTGATACTCAAACTTGTTTTAATTCAGTGCACCCGGATTAACTGAAACTTCAACTGCTTCTAGTCCCTACTGCAACTATCTCTGGTGCTTTAAATTAACTTGGATTTAATTAGTTTCTATTTTGTGCCGTTCCATTTGTATTTTTAACATTCCATTTGCTTTCATTTTTTGCTCTCTTCCGATCTTCATCAAGAGCCTTTCAAACAGATTCAGCAACTTAAAGTGCACATTTCAAGTAGCTATAATTGGTACATTAACTTCATTGCCACTTTCCACATTTTGTTCATGGTTGGACTGTATCGCACTATTTTGTATTGATGTTACAAGGGATTACGATCAAACTGAATAACCAGAGCTGGACAGGGGAAAATCAACTACAGTGTTTAGCAGCTAACTCAAAGAAGAACATTTTAAATAGAATACCAACATAAGGAAACAGTGGGGGGTCCAGGTATTTCTCACCTACCAAGCAATAACTGAACAGGGAAATTAAATGCTGTTACCATGTTTTTTTGGAGTTTACAAAGCTTAACACAAAAAGTCACACTAGATACCAATGCTGTTGTATTTTACATGATGCCTCCTTTGCAATTGGAAAATCGGTTTGCTAAAAAACACTTCATTCAGTGACGTAATGCTGCCATCCCTTTGTTCAGTATAAAAAAAGGGTATCAGAATAGAGGGTTCATTGTGCCACTCTTGTGCAATCTGTGTGAAAAGGGAAAAACTCTTGTGTGTTGGCACAGAACTCCAACAGAAAGACAGCAAGTTTCTGATTCGTACCCAGGCCTCTCTTGCTGTGATAACACAATGTTAACTGTGCTACTCACTCCTAGAACATCATTTATAGATTTATTAGAGTACCAGCAACAAGCAGTCACAGTTTGGTTTAACAGGGACACAGCGGACATGAATATCAGCCTCCTCAGTTAAAGGCTTATGTTTTTTTTAACTCATCAATCCAACTCCGACCTCATGACCCTGTGCAGGATTCTGATTTTTTTTGATTTGGAGCTCTACAGGCTAGAACACAGGATCATGACATCAGCAACTCATATTTAACATAACTAAACTTTACATAACCATGAGGGAAGGGGAGTGGGAGGGAGAATTTTACCCAGGACCCTGTTACCAGTGCACCGGACCCACATCTGTGGCTATGTAAGAACCTCCTCCCTCTGCACTCTTTGTGGTTCTTAGAGGGTTTGGAGTGAGGTCAGGTTCCGACTGGAATTCTGTCTTACAGAGTGACGAATCATCCTGTAACATGGCAGAAGTAGCATGATGGAAGTAAAAGTGTCTGAAGGAGGAGCACCCCTTTGTGGACCGGGTTCCTGGAGGGGTACAATCACAGACGTGAGGAGATCCTTAATGTAAGCGAAACTGTGTGCTTCTAGTAGTATACCACAATGTAGTATTCTATATCTAACAATACTTACTTGTGTATTTTGTGAATTTTGATGGTATAAAAAACATTTATTCGATTTTTTACTTTACAAAAAATGAACGGTTTAATGTGAAATGGACTTTTAAATGTTGAGCTGTTCTGTGATCGTGTTCTGTGATCATAACCTGCCCGGCCACCGTTCTCACAAGCTTATAAGCTTCTCCCCTTCCTCTTCATAGCTAAGACAGCAATTATTGAGGGTGAGCTGTGTTCTACACGTTTGGGCTGTGTTGATTAAGCCACCCAGGTACTCTTAGTACACTGAGTTTTGACATATGTTTTATTTTAGTGTCGCCTAACACACTTTTGCACTGAAACTGGTGAGGTTGTATTATGGAAGTGTAGAGTTTGAGACTCAGCACCTCTCTTATATCATCCCATTGAGATTTCTATCGAAACTAGCAGTAAACACCAAATAATAAACATAAACATAAGCAGGACTGTTTTTAAGCAGCTTGCACAGACGGCTGTTTTTCCAGTTAGGCTCCCTCTGCCTTCTTATGTTCATACACAAAGATTATTTATATTCAAATTTCTACAATTGACAGTTGGCTGCTTTAAATACTGCAAATCACATTCAAACAACAAAATGTTGAAAAGGTTATTTTCAGCATTTGGCAGTTAGTAGAATTTCTTACATTTTTATTTTTATTTGAATTTACATTTTTTTTGTGTATTATTATATTTTTTTTATATATTTAATTTAATTTATTATATGAACATTTATTTATGTTTTTAATTTCCATTTCGTTGTTTTCTTTTCTACTTGTTAATTCATTTTTGGTATTAAGGCTACTGAAGCATGCATTCATATTCATATTCTGGCTTCTGTTATTTATTTATCTATTCATTAATAAAATGTATTGTGTATTCAAATCAAATAATGGGCTTCCTCCTACAGTAATCAGGTTCATTTCTATTCATAAATACCAGGTAAGCTGTTTCCCAGCAGAGATTATAGATTAATATTTTTTTAATCAGTTATGCAGAAGGGAGACTGATGGTGCCGAGAGAAACTCCACCCCATACATCAGCTAGTTTCAAATTAAAAGCGCAGCATCAAATTAAAAGCCTCAAATTAACCTTTACAGAAGAGAGCAGATTAAATGTCAGAAGAAAATACCTGAATATAATCACATCCATATTATCTACTTGTAAAATACCATCACATCCATATTATCTGGGTAGAGGAATGAGTAATGTATGAAATCAGTAAAGACACAGCAAGAAGCTGATCAGAGACCAGAAGAAGAAACAACACACTCTTCATTTTACAGAAAATGTGACGAATGGCCAGGCAGAAAGTCTTCGCAGATTTCTGAGTCACACGAGTCCGCATTAAAAAAAAGACACAGAACGCAAACAAAGCAGAGTAAAAGTAAAGGAGATCAATTTACATTGAAAATAATTCATGAATATATCCTAAACAGATTATTTGCCATTGACATTTCAGGATTTCTTTCATCTTCATATAAACATTCCCATCCAGTGGGAATAAACATTGTTTTCCAGAAAGGAAACTTCACAGTACGAGGCATGTGGTTTTAAGATTAAACCGGTTTGATGTGTAATTTACATGGAAAAAAAATCTGGTGGAAAATCACGTCATTCTTGATAACTCATAAACTGTTGGTGAAGATATGAGTCAAATAAGGCCTACTCGGTATTCCCCGACAGCAAGGGTAAATTCTCAAAAAGCCCCCAATCCCCTGTGTTGTACAAAAAAACTCCCTGAGTCAAAGTAATTGTGACTCATTCATAATCTTCAACAATCCATATTGACTCAACCAAACTATTTCTATGAAGTCAGCACTATGCTCTAAATTTAGATCCCGTAGTGGCTCAATAATGAAGATAAATGCAGTAAATATTTAATTGTGAAACAAGACAGAATTCCTTGAGTCAATTCATATACGCTAAATTTAGACACAACTGGACTTAAAAAAAACTTTTTTTTTTCCGTACACACACACAAAAAAAAGATATGAAAACAGTGACATTTCTCCTTGAGGCTGGTTATATAAGGTAATTTCAGATTAATTCGGGTCAAGTTTTGGGATGTTATGTCAAAAATAGTGTTTTTTACTCTAATATTAACTATTAGAGTAGAATTTCTTATATACAAAACAGATCTCCTCAAGTTGTTTCATAAAAATCAGATTTTGACTAAACATGACCAACTATTGGGAAATGATGGCTCCTAAACCGTGATTTTAGAGATAAAGTTCTCTTTAGTGGTGGACATACGCAACTGACCTTTCCCAAAAATAATCCAGTTCTTTCTCGCTTATAAAATTTGAAAATGTTTGTTTTTGAGTAAACGAGTGAACTCGCTGGGAGCGAATCAATGACAATTCTATAATATAGTATAATATAATATAATATTTATTTTCGGGGATATAAATACAAGAAAATAGGTGGTATTCTAGAATTTGAAATGAGGCCCATCCAAATAAAGCATTTCCATCTTGTTGACACAACAACTTATGCATCATGATCTGGTTTTGACTTATCCTGGAAACTCTTTTCCAATAGTTCAGGTTTTAGTGACAATGGCATTGGCTGAGTTATATGCATTCTATGCTTTCTACTGTTGTTTGAACTCATTTCAGTGCAGATACATAAGTTACGGATCGTCAGCGTATGGATATTTGAAGTTGCGTAGCGAGGTAATTGAACCCGTTTCTGATAATATAGAGAACCAAACTCCACTCGGTTATTTTCTTGGTTCAAGGTTGTTCTTTCTGCCTCTCTCCTCGTCTCTCTAGAGATCCCTCTGCAGTCAGGAAATGAGCGGTAAGCGTTTTGGCAAATGATCACAGCCGTCCTATCAGCACACAGCCCTCGTTAACACCTCGCGCTAACGAGCTACAAAAGGCCTTTTAATGTCAGGAACAGAAGAGACGCCAGGAAAGATTTAACAGAAGAACACTCTCTTTTTCTTTTCAACGCTCTTCAAACGTTTTCAACAACCGGCAGCAGACACACACACACACACACACACACACACACACGCAAAAAACACATACACACACACAGTTTAATATCAATTACAGAGCAAATGTAATCAGATTATAGACAAATTCTATAATTATCTGATTACTTCCTGCGATTTGGAAGGTCAGACTAGTTTGATATGTGTACTATATGTTTATATAACATAGTTGTGTAACAAGTTTAAGTTTAAGAAGTCGGTCATGTCCTTTGTGACTGAGAGATCAAAATACAATCACATGTATTTGAGTTTATACATTAACCTATAGGAGAGAAGATCCATTTCTCCTGAAAGGGTTTTTGTGATGATTTCTTCCTTTATTTGTAAATAAATCGTCTTGGCATTTGTAAAAACTTTGTTGATTAGGCTTAAAAACATGAAAACACAACAACTTGTTTATCTAATTGTTGAATATATGTTGTTGGAGCTGTTTGGATTTAATGAAAAAACAATAGAATCAAAACAATAGAAATGTTAAATGGCTTTAAATCTACCTGTCAAAATCAAGGATCAAGCCATAAATGTAACAGGTTTATTTAAATCTTTCCAAGCTCTAGGATCAGATCCCATAATGAATCGATAATGGAGATAAATCCTATTTTTTCTGCCCTCAGTAATAAAAGTAGATAAATACGCTTGAGTAAATTCATATGAGCTAAAATTTAGAGACGATTTTGCTGATGGTTGGTTAGTTCTAGACAAGAAACTGGGTTTGCATCGGGTTACATCTTTGCATTCAGGGCACAGTGTGTAAACACATTTTAATGATGCTGAAATATTTCCATATCTCAATAATGCAGGAAAGAAGGTGAGGAGATAAAGAAAGGAATGAGAGTATTTTAAACCATCTGGTCTTTTTTCGATGAATAAAGGAGGAACATGAGGAAACAGCCTGTGTTTTTGGATGCAAATCACTCAGTGTGTGTGTGTGTGTGAGTGTCTGTGTGCATTTAGGATTTGGCAGAGGCAGAAAGCACCACAGAAGAAGAAGCTGTTGCCAAATCTGCACACACGCGTCCCGTTGATCAGACAGTAATCAAACGTCTGATGATCGGAATCTGATTACTTTCAGCGAGCGAATAAGTACAAACACCAGTGTGCCGAGGTCGTATTGTCTGTGGTGGAAGACTCCTGCGTGAATTTCACAATGAATCTCTAATCGGATTGAACATTTTAGTTGGAAGAAATATTTGCATTGTTTATCAGTGATCCGATTTAACGCAGGTGAAATACGGAATCTGCTCTGTTACAGATTTTCCGCAGGAGAGAGAAAAAGTTTCTTGAGTGAGCTAAGATGGAAGAGAGAGCAACACTTGGAATACTTATACGATAAATATGTAAAATTTTTTTATCCCTTTTATAGGTTATTTATGCTTCATCTTAGCTGTTTTGACTCATTGTATGGCAGTATGTTACTGCCACACTACCAAAGAAAAACATAATGTGAAAATCTTACTATTAAAAGGTGATCAGTTTCATTTTATCATGACAAAGAATATTTTCATTATGACAAGAGACTTACCGAATTAACAGTATGTTTTATTATCTTGTTATATCTGGTATATTTCAAATTATTGTTTATTAAAAACGATGATTTGTAGCTACTGTGCCTGCATATCATCCACCACGCTCATCTGTTCAATTGTTAGTTTGATAATTAAGGCTTTACAGATTGGTGCATTTATTACTAAGTTACTGTTTTCTCAGTCTTTATACGTTTCCGTATAATATATAATTCATATTTGGAATTGTTGTATCCAAGGATTCTTATTAGTCCATTTTCATTTATGAAAAATATATCGTTTTTCTTTTCTGATATCAACATTACTAAATATATTATTAAATATATGTATTCACAATAATTGTATTGAGGGTATCTGTCAACATTTGGCTAAATCTCCAAATATAGAAACTTGTACACTTCCATCCAGTTTTATGATAAGAAGAATGAATGAATAATAATGTATCCTCTGATTAATCCCTTTTCATTCGACCCATCCCTGTGGAGCAGAGCTGGACCAAATGGAGCCCCTTGAAAACAGGGAGCATAGTTGGGTCAGGGTCTTGCTGAAAGACCCTACGACATGTTGGTTGTGAAGAGTGGAATCCTCTACTAATTGGTGGACCACTGCACCAACCAACCAAAAAAAACCCATTGGTTCCACTGGGGCTCGAACCCAGGACCTTCTGCGTGTAAAGCAGACGTGATAACCACTACACTATGGAACCAGGTACAGGGAACAAAGCAGAGATGCTCTAATTTCATAGGAATTCTGCACATGCGTGTAAAAAACCCAAAATATGGTGCATATGAATCGACAATTGGTCCATCTTTTAAATATCACATTTTACACTAGTAGTTCATTTTATGATACGTAACAAGAAAATGGCATAAACTAAGTAGAAGGCCGATTATGGGCCTTGAGTTGAGCTGGACCAAACTGACCGGATGAAAGTTGATGTTTGATGTTGATGTTTGAAGGCTATTTTCATTTAGAAATTGGGACACCAACATTATCATTTCTTTGCATCCACTTCCAACAAACAATGATAACGTCCATCAATAAAGGAGGTTATGTTTTCAAAGCTGTTATTTTTGTCTGTCTGTCTGTCTGTCAGCGAGATTATGGAAAACTAATGGGCATGAAATCTACCCAGAGGTAGGTTTTGACATAACCTACAAATAAGTAAAATTTGTGGATGTTTAATGTATTGCTGAACTCTGGAGGGGCCCTTCTGGTGGTTCCGAAGTGTAGGCTAAAATCTAAAGGTGAGCGTGACTTTGTATCATTTCTATTGACTTGCTTTAATATTTAGTTGTACTTTTTTTATTTTCTGATGTTTTTCTTTTATTTCTTCTCTTCTTTTTCTTTTTTCTTGGGTATTTTAATAGTCTTTCAAGAAATTTTATCATCATTTAATTGTTCTCTTAATTTTTCTTGTTGATTTTTACTGTTGATTTGTTATTGTAAATGTCCAATGTCAATGTTGGCTGTCTTTGCTTTTTTTTCGGAACACTTTGTAAACTCTGTTTTTAAAAAGTGCTATATAAATAAAGTTGTTATTGTTATTATTATACTTACACACAAACACTTGAACATGTACTCAGAGTACAAACCTCCGTAAAAGGCCGAAACCTAATGTACCTCTAAACCTTCTTTGTTTCTTGTACAAGTTTTTTCCAGCTTCTCCTCTAAACTCCCCTCATTTGAGCTGATCTAATTAAAACTGACTATTTTCCATGAAATTCAAAATTTCATTATGAAAACAATGCGTGTAGCTTTATGGCAACTTTGGAGTGTCACATTAAATTAATAAATGTCCCGAAGAAATTAAATATGCAGAGAAATTATGTTAAATCCTTTTTTTTCTTGTTGAGGACATTGAAAGGTAAATGACAGACCGTTAGTTCAGCATAGTACGATCATCGCTGTAAATGTGACCCGTCCCTGAGGAGCAATGGGCAGCACCCAGGAATCCGGATGACATACTGAGGTTTATTGTCTTGCTCAAGGACACTACGACATGTGGGCTACGAAGACTGAGATTGAACCTCCGATCTTCTGATCTGACCGCTCCAACCGCCATAACACCCAACAGCAAATAAGTGTTTCCACTTGGGGCTTGAACCCAAGCCCTTCTGTGTGTTAAACAGACATGACAACAACTACACATAGAACCAGGTAGAGGTGACAAAGCTGGGATTCAGCATTTTCAAAAGGACCTTTTTCCATTTTCTAGTAATTTTGTCACCAACATTATAATGATTTTTAATCCAATTTTCAAAGACAATGACTAGTATTTTTACAAAATTTAACATTTATGTGGGAAACCTTATGCTTATACCATTAACACGGATAAAAAACACTGCTTGACCCAAATGAGCAGAACCAGGATTGCCCCGTTTATTCTTTGTTCTTAACATCCTTCACTTTTGTTTCAAACATTCATCCAACGTTGTTCTTAGTACTTGTACGTTGAGTTGTACTTAGTGATGGTTACATTATTTTTATTATTATTATTATTTTTTTTTTTTTCAGTTATGATCTATTATTATTATCCTCATCCTCGTCGTCACATTGAAACAGGAAAAATGGTTCTATTGAGAAGCAGATAGGTCACCATTATTACATAATGTTCTGATCGCAATTATTCTGATTTATGGCAATACATTTTCGTAACTGTGATAAACATCTCCAGTCATCGGTTTAAAATGGTTTGATACAACAGAAACATTATATTTCTTCAAAGATCCAAAGTTGTTCCCCTGCTTTTTAACGTAAGGCTGGCACTAATGACGATATCTGGTTGTTGCCTTTATTTTGCCTTGAGTTGAGAATTAAATTAGACTTTCGCACCTAAATGTTAATATCTCAGTCTAGTCTAACTTTTAAAAAAGAGCATACGGATGCAAACACCACAGATCATTTAGTCACCAAGGCAGATACCGCTGTGAGGACATTTTTGGTTTTGAGAAATATATTTTATTTATTTATATTTTACAATTAGTAAATATATTATATTCATATAATATTTAATAAAAATGGGATCGGAAAACCAAATGTCTTAAAAGAGCCGATTTGCTGATTTTCTTTCTTCTTCTAGTCACATGGTTGTAGTCAACGCCTCCATTGTCGGATGCACTCAAAAATGAAATGTCGGATTAAAAATGCCAATGCAAAAAAATTGAAAAGGTTAGCCTGTAGCACCACCCCCTGACCAAATGTTACACACTGGAGCTTTAAGTCTGATTAAAAACAAAAAACAAACATGCCCCACAGAATGCCCACAGAAATAAAATATGCAAGCACATAATTTTACATTGTTTTTCTCTTCTTTTTTCTTGGTGACGACATTAAAGGATCACGTAAGGTCAGTAACTTTCTGCGTTTGACTCATGGCTGAGGAGCGCTGGGCAGCCCTGTTCCTAAAACATGAGGGCTAGTAAGACTGACAAAGAACCGCTGATGTTCTGATGTTTGACTACTGCCCAACCCATCCAAAAATAAGCCATTGGTTCCACTGGGGCTCGAACCCAGGACCTTCTGCGTGTAAAGCAGACGTGATAACCACTACACTATGGAACCAGGTACAGGGAACAAAGCCGAGATGCTGCAAATTCATAGGAACTCTGCACAGGCATGTGAAAAACCCAAAATATGGTGCATATGAATCGATTAACGATCCATCTTTTAAATATCACATTTTACACTAGTAGTTCATTTTATAATACATCACAAAAAATAGAAAAACCGATTCTGGGCCTTGAGTTGAGATGGACCACATTGACTGAATGAAGTGAAGTGTGTCTATTTAACAAAGTTATGTTTGATGTTGATTGAAGCTTCTCAGGTTACAGATGGTTATCAGTCATAGTTTAGGGCGGGTTCACACAAAATCTCTGATCAAGTATTGGCTGTGCAGGCCTGCTGGCAAGAGCATTTTTAGTGGCAACATTATAACTGCACGTAAACAAAACTCTTTTGTGTCAAAAAAGTTTTTGTTGAGCATAATGAGATTATATTTAAGGCACATTAGAAAAAGGAAAATTCCAAATCAGCATTAGGTGGACAGAAGACTGGCGGGGCCGGGTCCGGACATAGAAACAGAGAAGACCTGCCGAGTACAAGCTAGGCTCGATCAGTAATCCCTCAGACTCGGGTCGGGTTCAGACAAATATTTCAAATTAAGTTGGGGTTAGTCAAATTCAGATTCAGTCACAACAGCCACTTTGACATGATACTTTCAAGATATCTTAGTGAAAAGTCAGTATGACAATAAATAAAGAATTATATATGTACTGTTTGCGTCTATGTGTTGGCCTCTGTCATTCTTTTTCTACGTAATAGCGCAATGAGCCCCAAAACGATGTATTACATTCCAAAAAGTAAATTCTCATGTTGTAGTTAAACCGTGGAGGACTTCTTGGGAAAGTTTGAAACTACTAAAAAACATGCAGGGAAATAAACGGTTAGAATTATTATTATTTATTATTCCTCAAATACACTCCTGGTCCTACGCCATAAAAACTGTAAAGAATAATATATACATTGTAGCATTTCTATCAAATTTGATGCAGTACTTCTTAAAGTGTTTATGAGCAAATTAATGAATTATTTTGTTTCTTTTAATGGCGTTACTGTGATACTTGATATAATAGTCTTTTTTATAATTAAGAAAAAATCAAACGAGGATAGAAATATTGGTATTTTTTGTGTTTAATCACAAAATACACACACATAGCAACATGTATAATATTACAAACTGTTAATAGAAACCAAGGCTATGTAAATTCATCTGATAGTTGTGAAGCTGTTTATACCTCTGCCAAGGAGGTTATGTATTCATTACTGTGCATTTGTCTGTTTGTGAGTAAAATAACTGAAAAACTAATGGACGTGTTTACATGACATTTTACCCAGGGATAGGTCCATGCATATCATAGAAGTAATGACATTCTGGTGATAATACGTGTCTTGCAGCATTTAAAATGAAATAGAATAAAATAATAAGCTGGTTGGAGTCATGACAGGGTGAAACCAACCTCCTTCCTTGTTGGAGGTAATTAACTTCTTTCCTCTGGCACACATCTGTCAGTGGACTGATGTTTACTTGGAAGCCTCGACCTCTGTTCTAATGCGTTGATGGTGTGACATATCCTCCGATTCTCTAGAGAGGAAACGGACTAACTTTGTTGTGTACGTCAGACTCGCATTATTTAGGTCAATAAAGGTATATTTAAAAAAAATACCATTATTGAGTAATCGCTCTTCCCACGTGATTCTTAGTGTTTCTTTGATAGAAAACATGGCTGCCGAGGATCTGCCGTCTGAATTTGACGTCGTCATTTTAGGCACAGGTACTGAAAGATTCGGGTTTTATTATCAAAGATCATGTGAATGATCATTGAATGATCTGAATATGTCTCTCTTTGACTACGGCTGTTCGGTTTTTAATATCTCAGAATCGTGTTTTAAACCGGTTTGAACCAGGGGCGCAGGCTGGGGTTAGCCTCGGTGTTGGCTTGCTGCTAATGACCCGTTTATTTTAAATGACAGAGGCTAGTTGCAGCTAACAGCTAAGCTAGGCTAGGCTAGCCTGTAACTCAATGTAAACAGTAGTAGTGTACTAATGTCACCCCTCCAATGCAAGTCCTGATAGTAACGGTTTGAGCTGATGTTAGCAGCGGGGCGGCTCATGTCAGCTGTGTTAATTTTGCATCAGTGTTACAGATTACATTAGTCTGAACTACAAACTAACAGACTAACCATAGCAGTATTGTCACGGGACTTTATTTTGACGCTATCAATAAGAATACAAAGCCTTTATTGCCCACCAAGCTAAAAATGCTATGTTTTTAATTCGCCGACTGCTCGTTAAGTTGGTCAAGTGAAGAAAATATTTGTGTATGTTAATAAACCAGGTATAATATTATATAACACACCCACTATGGGTATCTTGCTGACTCACTGCACTGAATGTATGTGTAAACTATGGAGCTCTTCCAAATGTTTCTATCCTAACCTAAGTATGACTTAACCTAACCTAAGTCGGATAGTTATTTCAATCAATAATTGTATTATATCCTATATATATATATATATATATATATATATATATATATATATATATATATATATATATAAATATCCTATATAATCCTAAAACTAAATGTGTATATCAATATCCTATTTAATCCAAACTAAATGTGAAACCATGCTTCCAAATGCTAGGTGTAGGTTCCCACTGTCAATTACTGGTGATAATAGTGATAACATCATCCATAGTGTTTTGTGTACCCTGAGTCCGATGGCACAGTAACGTATGAACGCTCAAGAATTCTTCAGAAAGCAAATTTTCTGTAGGACTATATGAATAAATCGTTTCACTTTTACGATGTTTAGGATTTTTTGAATGATTGATTAAAAAAAGGTTAAAAACCTAAATTGGTGATGCACATCTGACAAAGAACTGTAACAGGTTTACAATTGTTATAAACGATATTTTATGATTGTTCAGGTTTTTGGTTTGACAAGGGCAGAAGTGAGCACCCTCTGAGAGCTTTACCTTGAAACATATGTTGATTATCGATTATTGATAATTTGCTCAGGTCTTGCTGAGTCGGTGGTGGCAGCAGCCTTTTCCAGAGTGGGACAGAGAGTACTTCATGTTGACAGGTTGGTCCTGATACTTTTTAATCAGTCAGAGTCAGAAAGACCTGAAAGTCACCTATCAGGAATACTGACATACATCCATCAGATCTACTGTATGTGACATGAGATACCAATACATCAAGACTAATGTGAATCCTATCCTTTCAGTCAGTTTAATCAAAACAATTCAGAGCTATCGGCATAGTTTGAAATTCAGCTTCTAAATAATCATATTCCAGAATGTCTGGGATAATATGGAATTGTCATCGCCACCACTGCTGATCCTCCATGAACACCTGATAATTAAAACATATCTAATTTTCAAATTTATATACCCATAGACCATAGTGTGTGGAAGAACTGGAATGATTTTTGGGAAAGGTCAGTTACATATTTCCACCACTAAGGGGAGCTTTATCTCAAAGTTTTCAGGCCATAATTTCCAAATCTTTACTGTCCAAATTTGGTGCATATAAGTCGGCCCAAGGGGGTCTGTCTCGTATATATCATGTTTTAATCACTATGGGGAGCTCTTTTACAAAAAAAATTATTTTCGGACATAACTCTCTAAACATTCATCCAATTTAGTCCAAATTGACTTCAATGACACCGCCTCAAGGAGATCTAACTAAATCTTACTTCACAACCATGTTTCTGTTTGCATATTAACTGTATTTATCGTCACTATTGAATCAAATGATCTTATCTTTGAGCAGATTGCTGACATAGAAGGAGTTATTGAGTGAACGTATACTGTTATTAATTAAGATTATTGATGAGTCACATTTAATTTGAACAGTTGAATCAGGGGGATTCCTTGTACAAAGCAGTGGGTATAGGTCTAGGCTTACTTTCAATTTATTCAAAACCGCCATATGAAACACCAATCATTTGTGTTTTCAGGCAGAGTTACTACGCAGCCAACTGGGCCAGCTTCACCTTCAATGGTCTGCTCACCTGGATACAACAACACCATGTGAGTACTACTTTATGCTACCATTGGCTGCGAGATTCACCTCCATCTTGATATATAAAAATAAAAGTTACATTATTAGAAAATTACACCAGGGAATACTGGTCAGCTTTCCTGGGCTTTAATCAAATTAGTTCTCAGTTTATTGATTAAATGAATGTAAATTGTTCCATATGTAACCTCAGTAACCTCTGTGTTTGTATGTCAATGTATGCCGGTAGGAAGAGTCTCAGTCACAAGAGGTTCAGGATTGTTCAGCCTTGTTGGAAGAAGGGGAGAGGCTGATCTACCTGTCAAACCCTTCATCCATCCGTAATGTGCGGGTGCACTGTTTCACCAGGTAAACCTTAGAGTCAGTGTGATAGTTTTCCGCCTTGTAAAATCTAGGTAACTCTGAGTTCCACCACTGCACTTCTGCTTTATTTGACTGGGCTTGTCTGTGTCAAAACCAACAGAGTATTTAGTAACAGAGAAACAGAGTATTTCCAGCTTTTGCTACTTTTTTTATGAAGAAGTTTTGTTAGTGATGCTGCTTTTCAATAAAGACTTTTACCTTTTAACTAGATATGAACATGTTGTCCTCTTTGTTTTCATTTTACAAAACGAGATCTGACAATTATCAGTCCTGTCATACTCAAACTTACTAATAAACTCTTGTCTCTGTTAAGCTGCTATCAACAAACCCCCAGAGCAAATATGTACCATTAAAAGCCTCAAAAAGGACTCTTCTGATATAGCCTTTAGGTTTTTATTTTCCTCATAATGTCCTCATTTTACATTTTGGTTTAGCGATAAACTCTAATCCAGAAACTGATACATTATTAAATTGATTTTGAATTTTGTTCTCAGTGAGGAAGATGAAACAGAGGAGGATGAGGAAGAAGCTTCGAGTCCTGATCCTCCAATCACCACAGAAGAAGAAACGGGTGGAGCTGAAGAAGAGAGATCAGAGACGGAATCTGCAGGTTTGATACAGAGCAAGTATCTAGATCAGATATTAGTTCTTCAGAAAACACTTGAATAAGATAATTGTACTGATTTCAGTCTTTAATTGTTAATGAAGACTTGTTTTCTTTAATTGATACATCTGTAATATACTCGTAGTTTTTAGTTAGCTTAATGTTTTCTCCCTTGAAATAAAATCATCAGCTCACACCCAGTTTTCACATAAAAAAGAATTCTCAAGGATAGTTTCAGAATTCTTTTATTTATTTTTAAATTCTAGATGTAAAAGAAGAAGACACAAAGGAGTGCCTGGATGAATCGGGCAATGGAGAGGACGAAAAACAGGTAAGAGACTACGATTATTTATATATATATTATTTTTTATATATATTATAATGTACTTTTATGGCCAAGTATGTAATTTTATTTCACTTGCGTGAAAATCTGGGTATGGAATAATCATTTTAGTTTCAGCTTATGAATCTCTCTGTGATGACAATGTGGTGCTCAACAGTTGTCTGATGATAGAACTTTTCTCCCACGGTTTTGGTCAAGTTTAAAAAAGTAAGGTTTTTGTGTAATGTTGCTATCAATAAGTATATAAAAAGCAATTTAGGGGGACATTGAGAACTCTGGAAGAAATCAATGTGCAATTTGGAACCCTATGATCATTTTTCTTCAAAAGACGATCATTTGGATCCTCTGGTACAAAACTTTATCATTAACCATCTGGCATTGCTGCTTCCAACATTCAACTGTAGCTGATCACCACTCTGGATGATGGGTAATCTGCGGTACAGAAGAATAACAAATGACCCCAAATTATAACAACTTTTTCAAACCCACAGGCGTCCCAGGCAGAGGGGGAGGAGCCAGAGGCAGATCAGCCAACCCCCTCTGCTGCTCAAAGCCAATCAGAACCGATAAAGAAGAAGATCAGCTACTCTCAACTAGTAAGGGAAGGACGCAGGTTTAACATCGACCTGGTCTCCAAGGTAACGCAGTAGTACTAATACAACACAAAGCAATAAGGTCATAAACACAATACTACATAACAGATAATCTTCTTCAGCTTATGTATTCTCGAGGGTCATTGGTTGACCTGCTCATCAAATCAAATGTCAGTCGCTATGCAGAGTTCAAGAACGTCTCCAGGATACTCACCTTCCGCAACGGAAACGTGGAACAGGTGTGTGAAACCAATCACTAGACTCTCTGGGTACCTGACTGACTGTCTTCTAAATCTGTCTGTTCAACTACCTGTATGGTTGTCTACTCCTCTGCTTACCTTTCTGTTTCTGTGTTGATATATTGCTGTTTACCCGGATGTCTCAGGTGCCCTGCAGTAGGGCGGATGTGTTCGCCAGTCGAGAGTTATCGGTGGTAGAAAAGAGGAAGTTGATGCGGTTCCTCTCTTCCTGTATGGACGAGACAGTGGAGCAGCAGAGTGAGACACCGATTGCCTTATCACTACTCATCTATTAAAAGGAATCCATCTACACAATAATTTGTCTGGCCTCACATGGCATTGTGGGTAATGTAGTCCTTCATCCCCCTTCCCTTCAGCATACAACCGAAGGCCATATTTGGAATTCCTCCGTGACCAGCAGCTTGGTGACACCTTGCAGCATTTCCTGCTCCACTCTATTGCCATGGTAACAGAGGACACTCCCACAGAGGAGGGGCTCGCTTCAACTCGTCACTTACTGCGAAGTCTGGGCCGCTACGGGAACACGCCCTTCTTATTTCCTGTCTATGGCCTCGGAGAGATACCCCAGTGTTTCTGCAGGTAAGAAACTTTATTGTCCGTTTCACTTTCTGTCTGTTTGTTTACTTGTACCTTTATTGTGTACTACGGTAGTCACATTAACGAAAGTCTGCTGGTATGTGATGCTAACCGCAGGCTTGATGTTGTGAATTCTCTGTTGCAGAACATATTTACAATCCCTAAAAGATGCTTAAGCAATAGGGTAAGGCAGTGCCTTAGGTAGTGCTTGATTTGCTTTGCAGATGTTTCCTGTACATCTGCTTACAAACAGCTTGTCCCCTAAAGCAAATCATCATTCATTGTTGGAACGTTAAAGGAAAGTGAACCAATCATACGCAAAGATTGCTTTGAAGTTGTGTCTGTGCCACAAAGCAACATAACTAACTTTTTTCTACTTGAAAACAAACCATAAACTCTGCAATGCTGTAAGAAGAATGTATGGGGGCCAAGGATGCTGATGTTAATGTGAAACATCTCTTGCAGCAACCTTCAACAGCACATGATTACATCCAGTGTACAACTAAGAAGCCCAACAGGTCTTTAAGCAATTCCCCAATTTGAATACTTCAAATTAAATGTGACTCATTAATAATCTCGAACAGTCCATATTATCTCAACTTAACTATTTCTATTAACTCATCAATATGCTCTTAGATAAGATCAACTCAATAGTGACTCAATAATGAAGAGCAATACAGTTTACTTTTTTTTCATATGAGCCAATTGGTCTGAGCCAATGTGTTTCTTTGCAAAAAGCCCCGCCTAATGAGTGAAATACAAGCAATTTACTGTGAAATCCATCGAATACATGTTAGAGCACCTTTAGGCAGTTCAAATTAGGTAAATATGGACACACTCAGACTGATAGAAAGTTGTTTTTCAAAATTTTCCCCTAGTTAGTAAAATATTAACTTCTAAAGGAAAATATAACAGATAAAAAATTGTCCTTTGGGGATTAATACAGTTTCTATCTATCTATCCATCTATCCATCCATCCATCCATCCATCCATCCATCCATCCATCCATCCATCTAACCAACCAACCAACAGCAACAAGTAGTGGTGTTTTGGTATTATTATTCTTACTTGTAGAAGTAAATAATAAGTGAATCAGTTTTACTTTTTTATTTCAGTCGCCACCATTGATATAAAAAACAGTAGTTACTAATACTACTAGTAGTAACTAAGACTACCATGCCTGCCTCTGTTCTCGTTGACATATATCAACACAGACAAGTTACATGGCAGGGTGACCACTTCTTCCTATTTATTAGAACAGAACATTAATATTCATGTTGAGGGTGTCGCCCAGGGCTTGACTCATTTACATATTAGATGAGTCAAAGCGGATATTGGATACTCAGCAGAGACACAAAAGACACACACACTGAAAAGGTTGTAGTTCAAGATTTTTGATAATTGCAATTTAAAGTTGCACTAATTAACTTTTCTATATTCGTTCAACTAATTTAATGATAGTGAGTAGTGATAGTTAAAATACATTTGTAGGATTTGGCATCGATATTTATCTACGTTGTCCATATACTTTTGGATATAAAATCCCACCTGTGACTCTCCATGTCTTCAGTAGGGCAGTTCATTTTGCGAATAAGTGGAAACATTTATTTGCCTTAAAAATCAGCGTGCGATTTTATGTAATTAAAATAAAGTTATCAATAATTAAATAAACATTTCAATGGGTTTGGCCCCACAAACAAGCACTCCGTGTTTCTTCGTGCAGCTATGACCACTCTTGTTTGATTCTACTGCAACGTACATGTGTGTACATCTCTTACTCTACAAACAATGAAATTCATTTATTTTAAACAGCTAGTTATAAATTTTTTCACATTCGGTGAATAGTAGTAGTAGTTGAGGGGCTCATTGTATATCCTCACTCTTCCCAAGCATTTATTTTAGAGACCCTTGTGATGCTTTGTAATGCCTGTAAATGTCCCATTCTCCTTCACGCTGATTGGATTTTACAAGGCTGTGTTTGTGTTTCAGGATGTGTGCTGTGTTCGGAGGAATCTACTGCCTGAGACACTCAGTCAACTGTCTAGTGGTGGACAAGGACACCAACAGGTACAAATACTTCTCACTATAATGTACATAGTACTCAGAAAACTACAAGTGATACTTCTCATATGCTGTACGTGTGGATAATGCCAGGGCCTGTCTACTGTCAGATTTGTCCTCCTAAATCTGGACCACATTTTCTTTTTTCTCTGCAGATGAAACTTGAAGTGAAATCATTTTGCAAAAATCAAGTCAGTTGATTGAGTAGGGTCACAAGGTGATTAAATACGTTGGAAGTTTTTTCTTTTGTAGTTCAACTTCAAAACTCCTGTTAGCCTCAGAGCTAAGGTGCTAGCAGATTTCTCTGAAAGCTCTTATGTTTGGTTCAATAACTAAAAAATATTTGTTTCTTTTTATATTTGGGACCAAGCATGTTGTGACCGTGTCTTTGGACAAATTTGCACAAACATCATTACATTTTGGTTTGTGGAAGTGATAGAGTAGGATTCTGGATTTACTTTTAACTCCCACTTCTCCTAAAGTACATGGGAGTTCAAGGCTGAAATACGGCAGGATACCATAGAACTGCAACAATCAAAGGCGTAGTGTCACAAGTAGCTTCTCTGCAAGAAATGTTCTTTCACAAAGGTCAGTGTCCTGCATATAGCATAAAGAGAAATTTAAAAGTAACATTATGTCTCTGGGGAGTTTGCATGTCCCCCCCCCCCGTGTCTTTGTGGGCTCGCTGCAGGTGCTTTGGCTTCTTCCCACAGTCCAAAAACCTGAATATATGTGAGTTTGTGACTAGAAATTGCCTGTAGGTGTGATTATGAATTTGTATCTTTTTTTTGTCTGTGGAGGAAGAAGAAGAAGAAGCATTATTGTCACATACAAACTATACTGTTGTTCAACATCGTGAAATTTTTTCTCCCCATTTGAACGATCCCTGTGGAGCAGTAGGCAGCACAATATGGCGCCCGTGGAGCAAATCTAGGTCCGTATTTTGCTCATGGACACTTGATGTTTCCATAGAGATACATTTTTCGCAGAGGTACCTTCCTCTCTACACACCTGATGATGAAAAACGTATGGAAAAAAACACAGAATAAAGCAGGTAATGATTATAGTCAGAGTCTTTCGCCACTATTCTGTGGAATGGCTGCTAGCAGAATTTCCACTTCCGCTTCTTCCTCGGATAACTTAAGATTCCATCAACCGATGACTGAAGTCCTCCATCCAGAGATAAGATAGCATTAAATGAAATGACTGTAAACTTTAAAAAGTGACTCTGACATGACTTGACACCGGTGTTTTCCAATGTCCTAATATCCTTCCACCCAGCACACAGCTTTCCTGATGGACAACTCGAAGCTAACTGGCGTGCTGTGTTTCAAGCTTCAAAGTCTCACTATTCAGTTTTAGAAATACAGTGAGAAAATAAAAAGGCTTTTTTGAGGTGGGAATGACCGTGTTTGTCAGATGTCCATCCAGCAGGGATGTGAGATGAATCTGCTGCTTCTCTACTGATACCGCGAGCCAGACTTTTCCCCGCTGGGTGAAACAGTTTGCATGCTTCCAACAAATCAACCGTGGGCAGCAGTGGTGACAACAGTGGTGAACTTTTACATTAGCAAGTCCATCGATTGTGGATTTTTGATGGTGGATAAAATAACGATAATTGACTAATAGCAGTGTAATTATCATAACTAAGTCAGCATGCTTTCAGCACAGCAGCCATTATCCTCCGTTTAATGCATTAATAATCTCCTATGCAACTAACAATCTGTCTTATTAACGTTAATTTCATTTCAATATCAATTAAGATTTGCTCAAATTACCTTTTTTTAATCAAAGTATTTCCTAAGGTTGTTTCACACATGTTTTAGAGATAGATATTTGTTTGATATTAAAAATGTAATGTTTTTTTAGTTATGTTGAGGAAAGGTTCAGATTTATGTAAATAATTTGAAATTTGGATAGCGGGTATAGCCAAATCTTTTTTTTTTTGAAGTTTGCCAGTATTTCTGGAGGGCACTGTTTGTAATGTCCCTGAAAGTGATGGAAACAAGGCTAATGTGTGCATGTGTGTGGGACAGGCAGAGTGAGTGTGTGAGAGTGTCAGCAGTCAATCAGTCATTTAATCTGGCAGTTGACAAGGCAGAAAATAATCTTAGGGAGACACTGACACAGACAGAGAGAGAGGGAGCCGTGAGGTGTGAAGAGGAGAAGATAAAGAGGATCAGAGGTTAAATTATAATGTTAATTTCCTCTTCATAAATTGAATATTTTACTGATCATAAATTATCATCCAATCACAGATTTGAACAGGAAGGATAGGCAAGCACACACGAGACACACACAGGTGACCTATTGAAGGTCGGCGTTAAAAAATAGCTGTCAGATTTTGTTATCATGGGGACATTAGTCTGTTAGCATGTCAGCTCTTTCTCCTTCAGCTTGGTGTGTTCAGGTGTATGAAATCATTAAGGGGCCTCAGTGACAGCCTGTATTGACATAATAGTATTTTTCTTTGTCTTGTGTTGTATGGTCACCCTGTGTATGCCCACAGCAAAGGGGGATTGTCTTCTATGACAGCTCTTCAATATCCAACCATATAGGATGCAACAAAATCTTTTCAAAAAGCGCTACACTGAATCCAATGAATGTGTATACTGTTTTTACACTTTAAAGTATATTTGAACACATTTCAGTTGATATACATTTCAGACTGCTCACATCCACCTATGAAATCGGCTCAAATACGGTTTTCCAGTAGCAGGGGCGTCTGTATCCTTGGAAACAAATGGCCCTTTCTAGTTGTACCCTATATGGAGAAAGGTTTGAGATAGTGTGGAAGAATTCCTGATACCTTGTTGGCCACAGATCGTTTGTGTTAACGTGATGACTCAACAACTATTTCATGGATCTTTTTTGAGTTTTATACCCCCGTAGTCCTTGGTGGGAGGAATATCTGGATTGATTTGTGAAGATTTGGTTGCATATTTCCGCCAATAGGAGGTTAGGATTAGTTAGTTTTCGTGCTACAACTTCTCTACCGTCGGTCCAATGTAGTCAAACTTTGTTATACACGAATCAGCTAGATTAATTCTATCATGTATCAGTCATATTTTACTCATCATTTATTTTTCACTGTAATAGTTTGGATTTTCACACTCACACTTTCGCACTAGGAGCATTTTTGTAGTAAAAAAAAAAAAAAAGGCATCTGATGAATATACACAAGGAGATCCATCCTGTTTATTTATATGTATATTATTTGACTTTTAATAGTACAGAGGCTTTATTTACGAGCTCAGAAAAAAATGATTAACTGTATTTGTATTCATTATTGAGTCCCTATGGGATCTTATCTCGGAGCATGTTCTTGACTTCATAGAATTGAACAACATAGAAGTTAACAACTATGAGTCACATTTAATTAGAGGAGTTCAATCAGGGGGGACTGCTTGTAAAACGCAGAGGACTTGGCGACTTTATAGGGATAAACCCTTGCTGTCAGGAAACAATGTTTTCCAACTTTTCCTTTTGTAGTCAACTCAGAAATGTATCGAAAAATAATTCAGGATTACTTTGAAAAACAAAACATTAGGATTTTGCATTAACCTTGACCTTCTCTGAGGTTTTAGTTTCACCCCTGTCTGTTTGATGGTTGGTTGTGTGCAAGATTATGCAAAAACTACCTAACATTGAAGTTACCTATTTGAAGTTGCACATTAGTGCATTTTTCATACATTTAAAACATTTTTTTTTTTGACAAAAAAACGAATTCTGCCTAATGTTGGGAGTTGGTACCTGTGAGTTATTTTGATTTGGTGAAGAACAAAAAAAATCTGGATAAACTAGATTTAATTAAGTCATCTACAAATACAGTAACCTTATATTTTGGTCAAAAGGAAATGAGTATAGAAAGACTTGATTGAATTACAGTGGACAGTTAGGCCTTGGTGAGTCCAATTCTAGTTTGGATTCCTGCATAATCCATTCATTTCACATTTCACTCAGTTATGACTCTAAGAAATAGTGATTGCCATTTTTGCTGATGCAGATTGTGTTATTTTGATTAAACAATTTGAATCTGCTGCTGTTGGTTAACGGTCAAGCTACACCAACTAACCTTTATGTAGTCATGCCTATTATAGTTCTTCCTGGCAGCAGGTTGTGCATTCAGCAAATCTGAATATGAAAATGCTAATGAAGCTAACATGGCAGCACTGAGATTAACAAAGAAGTGTGGATGTGTGAGTGTCTCTGTGTGTATATGTGTATCAATCTATTATCTTTATGTGTGTGTGACCTTCTGGTGCTGCTGCTTCCAAAAATGTGTGCGGGTGTCTGTATGTCAGAGGTTATGGATGAGCTTTTGTGCGCATCATTATTCCCAATAATAGGTTTCAGCAGTGTGTTTGTGTGTGAGAGAGACACCCTTGAAATGGCTGTGTCCCCCCAAATCAATCACTTTTATTCTGAAATCACAATTTAATAGAGAGAAATATTTAAATCTCAAAAGCTGTGAGTTTAAACTTAGTGCTTCAATCGTTGGCTCAAGCCACAATGGTAGATATAAAACAATTCAATTAATCAATTAGTTGATTCACAAGACAAATGGTGATTAAATTAAAGTCGACCAAAGTCGCGGATTCTAGTTCTGGAAATGTGAATATTTTGTGTCTTTTTTTTATGACCTCACAAAAGCATGTAGGGCAACTCCTTTCTGTCTGTCCGTATATAATAGAGTATAACAGTTTATCCAAATCCCCTGAAAAACTGGACAACACTCAGTGAAATTTCACAAGTGATTAGTAGTGCCAATGATTGTGCTTTTCATAATACAATATTCTATAAGCTGGATAGTAATTGTTATGGTGTGTTATAGATCTATTAATGGGTAGAGACCTCAGATTTTCTACTAAGTGAATTAAACTTTGCATGTCATTGATGCATGGGGGTGTTTTGTTTTGACTACACATTTCACAGCTAACCCAAATAAAGAGGTCAACTTATCCAGTAATGTCTTCAAATTACGGAAGTAGCAGGATATCTAGAGCAACTTAGTTGCCCAGTAGAGGATAACGCAAACAGTCAAGTAACAAGGAGAGTAGATGATTCTTGTTGAGTTATTTAATTATTTACAAAACATTGTTCAATAAATAATCCTATCCTAGAAGAAGTCTGGGACTCTATGAAATCGTTGTCACGTCCGCCGATTCTGTGTTCTAACGCACTAACTTAAAAACAGTTGTATGGATCATTTACAAATGTTATCCTTGAATAGACTTTACTGGGAGGAAGAACCTGATTGATCTCGGGAAAAGGTCAGTTGCATATGTGCATATATGGTTCACCTTCCCTCCTGATTCTCCTTGATTTATCTGTTGCCTTCGACACAGTTGACCATGGAATTCTCCTACACCGCCTACATCACACCACTGGACTCACTGCCACCACCCTAAATTGGTTTCAATCCTACCACACTGACAGAACAGAATACGTTTCCCTTGGAAGTTCAAGGACCCGGACCTACAACGTCACCTGTGGGGTCCCCCACGGATCAGTCCTTGGCCCAATTCTCTTCATTCTATACATGCTCCCCCTTGGCCGTTTCATCAGTCGATATGGACTCTCATTCCATTGTTACGCTGATGACACACAAATCTTGAGTGATGCTGTAAAGCTGATCCACGTGTTCGTCTCCTCCCGACTGGATTACTGTAACTCACTTCTCATTGGGATCCCTGATAAAAGTCTTCAAAGACTTCAGTATGTTCAAAACAGTGCTGCAAGAATCCTGATGAGAGTTTGTAAACACAAACACATCACCCCTGTTCTTCATTCCCTTCATTGGCTTCCCATCTCCACCAGGATTGATTATAAGATCTCTCTCCTCACTCACCAGTGCATCCATGGCAACACACCCCCCTACCTAAAAGAACTACTCACCCCACTGACCTCAACACGATCCCTCCGTTCTACCCACTCGTACCGCCTCCTCCTTCCCCGGACTAAGCTCAGCACCATGGGTGATCGGGCCTTCTGTTCTGCTGCCCCTCATCTGTGGAACGCCCTCCCTGACCATCTGAGGGCTCCACAGACGACTGACAGATTTAAAAAAGAACTTAAAACTTTCCTTTTTAGCAGAACCTATAACTTTAATTAACATTGCTGCTTTTTGGTCTTGTTTTTATATTGTTATTATTATATTTTTATTGATGTTTTTATCTGCTTTTAATTTGTAGCACTTTGAGGTTTGATCCAAATGTAAAGTGCGTTATAAATTAAATGTATTATTATTATTATTATTATTATTATTATTATCATATGTCGACCACTAGTGGGAGCTTTATCTCTAAAATCATCATTCTATCCATAATTTCTCAACCAGTCCCATTTATTCCACTTTTGATGCATAATAATGGACTCAGCATGATATATATGACGTATATTATATTTTCATTATCAGGGGGACCTTTCCACCCCCAATTTTAATTTTTTTTTTGTTTTTACTCTACTAGTTCATATTTCAGTTTTTTGACTGTTACTTCCCGACCATAGGTCCGATTTTGTCCAAATTGTCTCATAGGTATTGACACAAGGAAATCTGACTTGTTTGATTACTTAGATCAGAAAAAACTGTTAATTGGATTTATCTTCATTATTGAGTCACAGGGATCTTATCTTAGAATAAATTGCTGACTTCATAGAAATAGTTATAGACTGTGTGAGATAATTAATGATTCGATTTTATTTTTGATTAATGGTTTTTTATTTTTGAATTAATGATTCGATTTTATTTTGAGGAGTTTTAATTATAATGATAGTAAGTACTGTATCATGAAATTTATCCTGTGCATTTCACCAACCTCATAGGGAGTTGGGGTTTTAGGCTCTTGCTCAACGACCTATGGCTTATAGAATCAAGGGCTGGGCTAAATCTGCCCCATTCCTTGTACTCAGTAATAATATTTCAGTAATATACCCTCCTTGTCGGGGACGACAATGTGCACCTTGTTTAAACTTGAGTCTAAAGCTGCTGTATTATTAAACTTCTGTGAAAAATACTCAGACTTCATGTGACCGCCTTCAGTCTAATCAATGACATCATGGCATCTTCTCTCATTCTCCTAATTCTAGGTGTAAGGCGGTGATTGACAGCCGAGGACAGCGAATCAGCTGCAACCATTTTGTGGTGGAGGAAGGCTACGTGTCGGAAGACTCGAAAAGGGTCAACGCACCTTCTGAGTCAGCACTGACCAATGGCACAGCACCATCAGAAGAATCTCTTCACACATCATGGTAAGCACCATCAAACTGTTTAGTGATGTAATGTTTCTCACATCGTCCTGAAAGACTATAATATTCTACTGCTGATGAAGATCTAATACGTTTTTTTTATCATTAACCTTTCAGGTAAGAATCAGGGAATCGATTCTGGGTTGGATTGTTTTGGATCATATTGAAACCTTTAACTTCCTGTGTGTTTGTTTCTCTGCAGTTTTATCTCGAGAGCTGTTTTGATAACTGATCGCTCCATTCTGCCCAGTGACTCAGACCAAGAGGTAAATCATTATCAAATCATATTTATTTTTAGTTTACTCGTTCTTTTAGCTCTGCTAGCTGCAGTAGGGCTCTGTTTATGCTAATGTTTCTTTACTCAACTTTTATCCCATCTAAAATATCTTTAAATGTATGTTATTGTGTCCAATATTATTTTACTCACCGAGCCGTTTGGCTGAGGTTTAAAAGATGACTCTATCAATGTTTCCTAAACCTCAATGTAACTAAAGGTGATGTTTTAGTAATCAGTCCCCCAAGAGTGCTTCCTGGAAATATTTCTCCCCCTCGCGGTTCTATGGCTCCCTATCTGGTCGAGCATCTAGTGGTTATTTTTTATTCTTTTTTTTAGACTAGACATGCAGATGAATTCTGTTATAAAAGCAGTCTTTTACAAGATTTAGCTGAGGTCAAACCCTTCCTTTCCTTTAAAGAAATTGAAAACGTATGTTCCAACGATCCAAGCACCTCTATATAGGTTACAGTTCAAAATTCAGTGTCTAGGCTCTTGACAGAAACTTGCACCCATGACCAAGTGTCCACTCTTACAGAGAAGCTACTGTATCACAAATTGGTTAAAAAAAAATTATGCTGGTTCTAATGAAATGGTGTGAGAACACACCGTCGCAGAGCTGATTCTGCAGAAAAGAACAGGACCTACAGAATATAGAGCAGGTGGTTTTAATGTTAAGAATGATTTGTGTATGCTTGCAGCACTATGATAAATTCTGTGTTGTTTTTATACAACTAAATTCATGCCAGTAATACTAACTACCTGGTTAGTGGATCATGCAATTATTGAATGGGGAAGTTGATCACAATATGAAAGTATTTAAGAGTGAAGATTCAGGTCAGAGTTCACTGTATCCTTCACCCCCAGTGAATTGTGGGATTGATGTTCATGAAAAAATGATGGCGAAGAAAGAAAGTCTCATAAAGAGTAACTTACTGAAGAAAATCTCCAAAATTAATCAGTCTGAGCAAACGCACACACACACCCACGCACACACTAACACACCTCGCTAATTAGGTGTGTGTTAAATATTGAAATATTGAATTAGGTTTGGTCAGAGAATTATGATGCTTCATAGATCTTCCTTCCTCTGTGTGTGTGTGCGTGCGTGTTCGTTTGTGTGCGCGTGTGTGTGTGTTAGCCTGCAGTGTTCCGTAATAAGATTAAACTAATTTAGTTTTCAACGCTCTGAGGAGGTTTTTCATTCACGACTTTTGTCTTTCTTTCTTGTCTGACAGGTCTCCATAGTAACAATTCCTCAAATATCAGCTGGCTGTCCGGCAGTGCGGATGGTGGAGCTCTGTTCGTCCACGATGACCTGCATGCCTGGAACATGTGAGACAAATAGGCCTCCTATATCGTTACATTGTGTAAATTCACTTCACTCTCATCACATCTAGTAATCTTTTCTCCTTCCAGTCAACATTCTCATGTCCCTTTTGACATAAATTCTCATTCTTAATTGCAAAAGTAGGTCTCCACAATCTCCGACACAATCAACCATAAAATTAAAACCACCTGCCTGAGAGCAAACAGCTTTTTTTATTATTATTATTTTATGCAGCAGTAGGAATAATAGGCCAGCCTTTTGCGCTTGTTACTGTTCCTTAGAACACTTCAGTGATAAATGGTAGGTAATGTTGACCCTGGGCGACCCAGCCACAGGTGATTTCGCTCAGGTGATTTGTCTGTTGGACTTCCCCGCCTCCAGAATTTGAAAAACATGATCATGATCGTGACCGGCATGTCATCACAGCCGTGAAATTTTATAAATGTCTACGGAAATTCAATAGATTCTGAAGGTCTGGGGCCGCCTGCGTTGTTAAATGGATGAAACGGCTTCAGGGGTAACTTCCATACAGGAGGCCTGGGTCCACACCTCATGGTGGTCTGTTTCATTAGGATTATTTCTTTTACTTTTTGGGGTTTAATGACATTAATAACGATGGATTTGTCTCAGACTTTACCAGGTGTTTGAAGAAGTTCACTGAGGCGGATACGATTGGTAAAAACCTGGCAGTTTCCAAAACTTTAAAGACATCAGGTGCCAATCATATGAAGTCGCCTGAAAAATATTGAGCCATCCTCAACTGTGTTTGCGCCCGCCTTTAACACAAGGAGAAATATGTTATTACCACCACTGTATAGGTATGACGCTACAGCAACAGTAGAAACCTGATACAGCTGTCCAGGATACTGCGATTATCAATGTTCGGGATGGAACTTTATGCTGAAAAAAGCAGCTGAGATGCAAACCCGTTTGGATCATACAGTCTGTACTTTGGACAAAAGCAAAGCCAGACTTCCTGCCTTTTGATTTTGTCCGGTTGGGTTTTCGTTGGTGTGCATGCATAAATGACTACAGGTTAGTATTTTTGACTGAAATGCCCATCCCGGAACATTTTTAAATCCCTTGAGTTTTTGTGCGGTGTTGAAGGGTCCTTGAGGAGCTTTTGGTAGTCGTTATTTCCACACAGATCAATCATGATATGGAACACACGCATTATACGAAAGACCTGAAGCATGAGGCGATGATCATTGAGACTGCAGCTGAAAATCCTGCAGTGTCCTTGAAAAGAAACTTAATGAATCCACGGAGAGAAACACTGATTAATGACCAACAACTCACGCACACACAGGCAGCAGGGGTGTGTGTGTGTTCCGCCTGTCAAATCATCGTCATCTTCTTCTGCTGTGTGCTCCTGGTGCTGCAGTGTGATTGGTTACGGAGTCAGTGAGCCTGAAACCCTTAAAAAAATACCATTTATCTAAACCTACTCACACTCACACTCACACACAAACAAACACACACAGAGGTGTGTTCAATCACAGTGAAGTCAAGCAAAGTTTTAAAAAACATTTTTACAAGGCCTTAATTAAAATATATTTTATTTCTGAGGAAATAACTTACTGGCTATTTTAAAGTTGATGAAAAATGTTTTTTCTCAGTTTTATGTTTCTACAGGTTTTGCAAACAAAATTTAACTCCATCCAGAATCCATCCAGAATATAATGTACCTGAAAATATTTTTAAACATCGACTCCACCATGGTGGCTGTTCTGTTTTTGTTTGCTGGTTTTTGTGTTTGTTGGAGGGACAAAACAATTCTTTACAGCGTTTCATGAAAATTGGTAGAAGGCAAATCAGTTTTTTTTATTTTTCCCCCAGTATAAAAATGATAGGGTGGTTATGGTTGTTAATGTTACGATAATCATAGTTATAATAATAATACACTTGATTTATACGGCTCTACAAAGTACAAAATAAACAAAATACAAACTGATGAAGGTTGTAAGTCTGTGAAAAATTGTACCATAAAAAAAATTTGAATTATTATTTTTTTAAACACAGGGGAAAAGAAACAAGGATTGCATAAAGCGGCTTAAGAAGACCCGGTCACCCCTAGTACTTAGAATGGATTGATGGGGCAGCTGACAGAGGCTCATCAATCTGTCAATAATCATATCTCACCAACTTTAGGCACTTATTAACCATGATAATTAGCAGTGCCTTGTATTCCGTTTTTTCTTTAGATGTTGTTTTGTTGTGTTATACACGCTACACAAAGATGAATAAATAAATGTGTTTTAGTTCAATTTCAGTAACTTTGATTACTGTTTCCTCTATTCATTAAAGTACTTACTACTACTATAGTTATTTCCCCGACTAATCTGCAAGGCCCGCTGCATCGTTTTGCTCACGTTACCCGCTGAGCTGACTGGAGCAGCAGTTTTGAGTTGGCAGTTCCTTAACTATGAAATGATATACTTCCAGATCAGGCCTTTGTCATCTCTTCTAGAGTTCAAATCTCAGACACACTATTTTCTTACTGGCTGTTCTGGACTAGACTGGACTTTTCTTCTAACTCCCTTTGTGTGAGATATTAAAGGCTACACATGAAGATGCTTCATTGTTTTTCTGCAGGAAAAGAAGGTGATTGCATTCGTTTGAGATTGTTCACCGGTTTATATTTCTCATACATGATCACCCATTACATTATAACCACTGACAGAGACCGATCGGTTAACTGATTACATTGGCACCTCAGCTACTGTAACTTGCCAAATAAGTTATTGCTGGACTCAGAAAGGTGTCAGAACACATGATGTGTCGCAGAACTGATATGGCACCTACAGAACTTATGGCAGGTGGTTCTAACATAATGGCTGGATGGTGTATGCTGTGCAGCACTTGAACAATGCTGTGTTAGATTTTAAATTTGCTACACAAATAAATTTCCTTGACTTTGATTTATACCGAAAAAGTTAAGGGCAATGCATGGTAGCTTAACTCCAGCTGTCAATGTTGCTAGGCAACAGGAGCAACACTTCATGATTTAAGAATAAGAATGGACAGAGCTGTTGACAGAAACGGCCAATTCTAGTGACGGCACACCATCTCATTAAACAGCTCTCAGTGCTGTCCAGCGTGTCGACCGCGTCCTTCGATGGATGCGTTACTTACATTGAAAGTAAGACCTATAACAAGAAGAAACTGGGCAGGCTGACGTCATGGCAACAACCATCGCTCCGTTACTGTCCTAGCTACCGATTGAAGTTTCTGAAAAACTTTTTTTTCTCTCAGATTTGGTCCACCTCACCTGTAAGTCAGTTGGCTCCGCCTACGAGGACCTGTCACCGGTGGTGATGAGGATGTTCCGTACATCAGAGTCTGATGACAACGGTAACACGCACACAGAAACACATTCTAAAATAAATGATACTCTCTCTATCCTGTAAACTTTATCTCCTCTCCGACCTCCTCCATACTTTATTTAATTCATCATTTTCCTCTCTGCCTTTAATTATAACAAGAGCAACCTGCAGGGATGAACACACTGAAACTCACACACGCTCATTCACACACACTCACGACTGAGGACGGATTGATACAGGAATGAGAAGATTTATCAAAGATGATGAAGGAGGGAGAAGATTATGTCATGTTTCTGTTAGACTGCAGCTCCGTTCGTCTGGATGTCGAGCGGAAACTATTATTTTCACTAACCATTAATCTACCATTTGTTTGATTAATCAATTAATAACTTAAAACACTGGAAACAATGTCCCTGAACTGAAAGTGATGTTTCTAATATTTTGGCCCTTATAGACATGAAGTGGGATGAGCATCATGTAGTTCAGGGCCATCAGTGTGACTGAATTAACCAGAGCAACAACAGTAGAAGTAGAAATACAAAGTGAATCTCGTGATGTTTTTTAGTTTTTTTTATGATCTGCTTCCATCCCAGAAGTCTTTTCTTTTCTTCTTTTCTTTTTTTTCTTACACTACTCCCCAAACGATTGAATGCCTTGAATGCGTCTGTAGCCCCCAGAGCTTCCGTATGATAATTTGGCATTTTAACAGTTCACTGTTTGAGACTGACATTTATGCTAGTATACAGGAGTACAATTTTTAACAGTCATTATACTGGAGTAGAAAATCATGATCACATCATGTATCTGCATTTGTTCTAAGATGCCATCACTTTCATATCAAAAACCAGACTGGAGAAGGATGTTTAAAGAGGTAGCAGTTTTAATTTATGCCTTTTATTGGATCATCCTCTTGCTGACATGTATTTACTTTGATTAAACTGAGAGGTTATATTTATTAAAAGAGGTTATTTAATTAAAAGACAGTTTTAGCCGGTTAAGTATTCAATCAACAAACTCCCACCGTCTGTCCAATGTGGTTACATTTTCTCCTTGGATCATTCTGTTGATATGCGACCGGACGTTACGTGTGTCTTGTAGGTTTAGTTAAAAGGGTTTTTGTTTCTACAATCACTGGACTTTCAAGAGAAACTTAAAGAACTGCGAGCTTGCCCTTTAATTCTGATTTTTATTTTTTTATTTTTTAGTAACAGGGTTAATTTAGTTCTTTAAAAGTATTTCATGTATAGTACTTGAATAGTTCAAAGTTTTAAATGCAGCTTTACTGAGGAATAGAAACATTTTTATTGAAGACGTGCGTCTGGTTGTCTATTAATCCTACTAAACCCTCTGATTCCGACCTCCTCCGACATTTGAGTAATGACCTCCCTGACATTTAAACTCGACACCTCGCCTTTGTCGTCTCTTCTGCCTCCTTTAATTGATATTTTTCAGATGTCTGTCTTTATGTTGCCCTTTCTGATTAACACCACCACAGGTTCCGCTGACAGTAGCTGAACTCGTTTCTGGTTTAGACCTTCTCATTAAAGACACCTGTTCACTGTCTCTGCAGAAAACTGTCCGTCTGTCCTCTGGTGTCTCTATTTCAACATGGCTGACACTTCAGGGCTGGAGATCCAAGATCCCAACCTCCCCTCTAACGTGTACCTGTGTTCTGGACCGGATGGAACTGTGGGACACGAACACTCCATCAAACAGGTGACGCACACACATACAATTACAAAAACAGTGCATCCATGGCAACACACCCCCCTACCTGAAAGAACTACTCACCCCACTGACCTCGACACGATCCCTCCGTTCTACCCACTCATACCGCCTCCTCCTTCCCCGGACTAAGCTCAGCACCATGGGAGATCGGGCCTTCTGTTCTGCTGCCCCTCGTCTGTGGAATGCCCTCCCTGACCATCTGAGGGCTCCACAGATGACTGACACATTTAAAAAAGGACTTAAAACTTTCCTTTTTAGCAGAACCTATAACTGTAATTAACATTAATGCTTTTGGTCACGTTTTTGTATAGTTATTATTTTATTTTATTTTTTTTTTATTGATGCTTTTATCTGCTTTTGCCTTGTAGCACTTTGAGATTTGATCCAAATGTAAAGTGCATTATAAATTAAATGTATTATTATTATTATTACAAGCACAGACATTCTTTGTCACGCAATGGTCAGCAACTTTCACTGAGGTCTCGCTCCTCTTCAGTTACCTCATCTATTTTTTCATAATCAAATTAGAAAATGAAAATCAAACCATTTTTCAAATTTTTCTCATCCCTATTTGGTCTTGAAAAAGAAAAAATGTCTTGTTTTTCAATTTGATTCTTATATCTCAAAATGAAAAATCTAATTATCACTAGTTTTGTTTTTCAATATTCATTTCTGAAATGAAATACCAAAACATACACAGACCCTGTGGTTGTCTTTCAGATTGATTGATCCAAAAGACTTATTCTACCCCTGCGCAACGAAACATAATTTCAATTGGATTGGATGTTCTTATTAGGAATGCAGTGTTTACATGGAGCATTTTAATACTGATTAGCTTTTATTCCGATTTTATTCGGAATAAAGTCCATGTAAACGCACCTGCTGAAGGGACTGGTGGAGGGAGTGGTGGGTTCCTCTGTGAGGACAGTGGCTGAATACTGAGCGGGTGTTTGCGGAACAAATGACATTAATCATGTCGTTATAATAGCACCCGTAGGTGGGTGGTATTTTGTGAAAAAAGTGAAAATTGTGTCCTTAAAGATAATGTTGGAAGCAGGAAAAATTGGCATTTGTAGGATCTGAACCACTTCGACAAATTGTAAAGGCAAGACGACACTGCAGACCTGAATGAATAGAAAAAAAGCTCTGAACCAGAGCTTTTTAAGTGACAAAATGGAGACGGGTGGTTTTAATGTAATGGCTGATCATTATTTCCCCCAAATTTTTGTCACTTTGTTTGGCTCTGCCTCATGCTGGTTTTAGCAATACCTCCCAATTCCTTCACCCTCACCATCTTTCACAATTATCCATAATGATGTGGATCTGCTGTATTTTTCTGTCAAAAAATAATAATGAAGCCAGTTAGATTTGTGACATTAAGGACTGTTTTTATTCTGTCAGATTGACTTTCATGTTTAAGTCGAAACTTTTATCAAACTGATTTCATTTTTAACATCTCCTCAGGCGGAGTCGATCTTTCAGAAGATTCTTCCAGATGAGGAATTCTGTCCTCCAGCTCCAAACCCTGAAGACATCATCTACGATGGAGACGATACCACCCTTTCCTCAGGAGGAGGAGATGAGGATACAAAGGAGAATCAGGAGAAAGATGGAGAAGAGGAGGTGTTGGCGGAGCAGTGCCTTCCGACTGAGGAGAATCAGGAGAAACATGGAGCAGGAGAAGAGGAGGTGTTGGCAGAGCAGTGCCTTCTGAATCAGGAGAAAGATGGAGCAGGAGAAGAGGAGGTGTCGGCGGAGCAGTGCCTTCCGACTGAGGAGTAAAAAATCTGTACCTGTGATAAAAGCCAAAAGCTCCAGCTAAGTTTTCAGATAAAATGTTGCCTTCATTTATTGTTTTAAATCTTCATTATTTTCTATTTGTTATTCTGTATTATTTAAATAAATTAAAAATCGTCATCTATGTTTCTCCTGTGGAAACATTAAAGCTTCAATATGAACTCCGAGTATTATCGGTTTATTCTTCCACTCAGTACTTTGCTCTGATTGGCTCCCTGCACTGTCAGTCCCACCCAATATAGGACTAAAGACCCAGTCCATCAATAACTGTCTGAGCATATTCAAACCTTTAGAAACAAGAAGTGGGTCTGTGGGGGGTCAGACAGTAGCAACAAGAACTCCTGTAGGACCTCAGATCTCATGTTGAGCTGCTGTTCAATCCCTTCACTGGCCTACCCATGATCCCCAGAGACCGCATCATGATGGGAAACTAAAGGGTAGGTATGGCCTACAGACAGGCACAGATGTCTAAATGCCAGACTGTATTAAAGGAGCATCCTGCTGTTTTACAGCTTTCAGCCAGACTTCATTATCTGCTGATTTTGAGTAATATGAGTTTATGAAAATTAATTGTCTTCAGGCTGTGTGAGAACGACTCTTGCTGGATAACGACAAACTTCCCATTCAGTACGAGGACAGGGAAGTAAACGCACACTATGTGGTGTAGTGTTCTCTTTGACAGATTTAATAATCCGATTTTTTTTCTCTCCATTTAATCGTTGGTAGTTCTGGGGCATTCTATAAGATCTTCATTTGCAGGCCATTGATCAAATGGTAATTGTTCCACTATTTGATCTCAGGTTAACATTTGAATTAAAAAGCAGTTAATGTGTACGAAGAGGATATCCCTGATGCTATTAAGAGAGGATAAGCTTCCATTAGGAATGAAATCTATTGAGTCCATTCCTCTGATCAAGACTCCTTAGCATTATATTTGAGATGATGAGGTCCAACGTGGGCGAGTCGATCTATAGAAGTACCAAATACCGATGCACTTCAAAATGAACTTTGGCTGTGGAAACTATCTGGATCATGTATTTGGATAATTTAACATCAAAATGTAGAATGTATTTTATCGAAAACAGACGGCTAAAGAAATGAGTAATCATCGTCTCCACTTAGGCTGTTCTCATTACTGCGGACCACTGATCAGTTGTGAACAGACACTCGATGCAAACAGTGAGTTTAATCTTTTTATTGTCAGAAAATCTTGGTGCAGTTTACAGACGGCGACCACGACGTCCACCCTTCCTCCTGGTCGAGTCTGACGGGATCGGAGTGACGTCCTCTGATTAAACCAAAAGAAAAGGTCAAGGTCAAACATTGCAGGCTAAAATAATGAATGTTTACCAAAATCCTCCACACAGATCCTAATCAAGAAGAAAAAAAATTATGTTTAATCTAGGAGCACTTTTAAGTTGGTTCCAGACCTTAGGTCAGTGGGTTAAGTTTCTGCACCAACATAAAATAATCTTCCCTTTATTTATCACATTACACAGTAAATACATACAGTACATCCACGTGAAATTAATCTATGCCCCTGTGAAGCGCCCTGGGTTCTGAGGTTTCAGGGTCTTGCTCAAAGACCCTAGGCTTGCTGTGTCAGGGGGCTGGGCTCGAACCCTGGTCTCCCATTAGAGGCATGACTGCTCCATCCTCTGAGCTAAAGCTGGCCCCTTCGTATTTATGTTGCATCCACTAATACAATTTTTATTATTTAAGAAAGCATCAGTGGGACTGGGTTAGCTGGACAATCGCTCCTGATGATGAAAGTAAGAGCAGAATCAGAAAGGTGGCGATTTCAGTCTAGATGTTTATGTGGGAAAGTACTGAAGGATTTGTAGTGCAAGATGAATGCAAAATAGTTTGTTCAAACACAAGGTGATAAATGATTTACTCAGAAGAGTTGGTACATATTTAAGAATATAGTTGGAGTAGCAACAAATTCTATAATTAATATTTCAAACATAACAAATTTTATAGTATATACTATATATCAAGCCTCAATCAAAAATTTAAAACCAGCAGAAATCCTTTTTCAATATAAACACTGACTGAGAACTACCTCCTTAGTAAGTCCAGGTGGTTCACACCAGTTAATAGTTCTCAGACAAGTCCAAAAACACATCTCTCCTTTCCAACTAAAAAGATAGGATTCGTATTTATACAGTCCTGAATTAAGGATTGGCTCCATCTGCCCTCAAATGGGTTATAAGAGCATCTGGTCACATACTAAGAGGATCACACTAAAACATAAGAGCATGATTCAAAATTCCAGAAGAAAAGAGAGGATATGGACTCACCGATGCGTCCGATCTTCATGCCGGAGCGAGCCAGAGCTCTGAGAGCAGACTGAGCCCCAGGTCCAGGAGTCTTTGTCCTGAGGCAAACAAACACCACGGGTTAAAGCATACATACAAACATGATCACAGGTATTCAGAGACAGTTGAAATCTCATACCTGTTTCCTCCGGTCGCTCTCAGCTTAATGTGCAGCGCTGTGATTCCAAGCTCTTTGCAGCGCTGAGCAACGTCCTGAGCTGCCAACATGGCGGCGTAGGGAGAAGACTCATCTCTGTCTGCCTTCACCTTCATGCCACCGGTCACACGGCAAATTGTCTCCCTGGAAACACAAGAAAGCAGAAGCTGTTAGTACAATTCATTTATTCTGACAAAACACTCAAAGCTTTATTTACAACATGTGCCGGCATCTAGAGACATTTTATTAGTAGTGAAAGATGACCACGCAAAGAACTTCCTAACCATCATGTGATCACTCATCATCAGGACTATGCCCAAAGTAGAATGTATGGTTGGATATTGAACCACCACACTGACAAGTGAATGACCATTTACTAAAACTATAGGTTAAAAAAAAAAATAGGACCATCTGACATTAAAAAAGTCAGGCAATTCAATTGTTTGTCTTTTTTTGGGAGGAAATTGTAAAAACAAATCTTAGATAAACAAATTCAGAACAAACTAGATCAGTAACTCCCCCATGCACAAAGGTATTTTTTATAAATTCACACATACAAATGAAATACTTCTTTTAAACAAATGTCCAATATTTCAACTTCAGGTGTGATGTGTTTCAAACTCATGGAAGGACTTTACTAAGCTAGGAAATACTGAAAATCCTCACACTACATTATCACTGTTGTGGATCTAACAAATATTACATACAACACACTGACTATTGTCCATTTCTTTAATTTTTGTGCAGAGTTTGGGTAATACAGTTTCAGCCCCATAAAGGCGAAGTGCAACTTTTGTAAAATTAACTTATTGTCTCAACCGAAGGTTCTACGCTGTCTCGCATTGGTTTGAGCCTCCCATTGCTGCAAATTTGAGATGTTAAATCAAGCTTTTATATTTCTGTAGCCAAGTTGATGCCTGTTTTTAGGCCTATATTGACTTTAGTTTCATCTATCAAATTTAAGCGAACTGTAGCTACACATCAGTAAATGTATGCCAGCACGTCAGCAGAACCATGGAAACCCGTGTTCAATGTGTACTTACTTCCCAGAAAGGTCAGTGACGTGAACGAAGGTATCGTTGAAGGAAGCAAAGATGTGACAAACTCCGAACACATTTTCTCCTTCGGCCACCTGAGGTCCCAGGCTGATGACCTGCTCCTCCTTCTTCTCCTTCCCTTTACGAGGAGCCATCGTCTGTTGAAGAGGAAGAAAGAGTTGGACATGATGAAAAGTTCCAAACCATCATGGATGAGTTAGTCTGAAAAAGCTCCAACAGTTACCCCTGAAACAAAATGTTCATGATACACTGCAGCCGGTTTTCACTCAATCTCTTCGTCTGAAAAGCTCTTTCCTAGACTGAATTCAACTTTAATAGCAAAACAGTTCAGATATTTTAAATCTGTCCAGCCGATGTTCAGTTGACAACGTAAGTTATCAAAATTCTTTAGGATAACTGAAATATGTAAAATGCCTTTTCGTTTCACACTTACTGATCAGCTCAATTTACATGTATAGAAACAGCTCAATTGAAACAGAATTGTACATTTTACAATAACTTTTATTTGGCAACTGGCACATGAAATTGTCCACAGGGTTCAATAATTGTCCAATAGTCAGGAAAGAAACACACAACCCTTCCAAAGAACTCAGCAGAAAAAAAAACCTCAATAACATGAAATCTTATCGAACACCCAAATCTGCAACACCCCCAACCAATCCACACAACAGACAAGATAGCAACTATTTTGCGAATGCTTCCAGGTGATTGATAACCAAACAAAACTCTAAAATATCAACTTTAAACGGCAATACGTTTAATTGTATAAGATGCATTTCCTTTGATAACCAAACTACATTGAGACTACAAGAGTGGGACAAGTAGACAACTATACCGAACTATTCATGACAGAGGCTCATGTAAATATTAAATTGCAATATTAGACTGCCAATATATGCTTTTCAAGTATAGTCGACCAAAGATTAGACAAGTCCAAAGGAATGATTTGATTTCATGCTCATTTGTGAGTCCATGCAGGAAACTGTAGTTACATAGTCAGATTTCCCTCTTCAGACTGCAAGCTAATGCTAACTGCATATGCACTTTCAACAATGTTGCTTCCATGGCGTCAAAGCAAATATCTACCAACGTCAATCCTACCCAATACAGTTACAGAGAACATCGGACTTAATTGTGCTCTTAACGGCGCAGATCAAGAATGAATAAGTAGTTAAGATGTTAACGTTAGCCTAGATGCTAATGGCAGCATGCAAACGTCCGTTTAAAATCGGGGCAGAAGTTTCACAATTCACTTGAATGCTTCTGTCGACACTAAACTATCCCTGGACAACTTTGGACATTAAAAAGCATAAATAATTTAATGGTAATGACAGTTTTCATGCTCCTAATTTTCGCGATAGAAACTAAGATGGCGACATGATGCCGCTAGAGACGGTCCCGCGGTTAAACATCTAAAATCCGTGATAAACCTTCACACAGACAAACAATATAACCTCCAATAAAGTCAATAACCATCACAGATTCAATGCAGACACATAAATTAATCGGATGTTCACCTAAACACAGGATTAAAGTTGGATGTATCGTTGAGGAGAACCCACCTCTGTGTGTCTCTTAACCAAGCAGAAACAAGAAAGGAAAGAATTTCCGCTTCCGGGAGCAAAGTTGAGGCGAAGCAGCTTGGAGAACGTGCCGCTGCTCTGCTGCCGCGCCGTGGTTCATACATGAACAACAGATCTAGGACACACACGTGTATGTATATACTCCACTCAAAAAAAAAAAGCCAACTTTAAATCATCAAAGTATGACACCAAGCCATTTAAACTTCAGGGATACCAATCCGTCCATTTCCGAAGCACAAGGGATTGTGAATTATTCACATGTTTTCTTGCAAATGAAAATGACAACATGTAAAATGGTGAGGCAAAAGCATGACAACTCCCCAAAAGGGAATGGTTCTGCAGGTGGTGGCAACAATTTATTTACCTCTACTTATCTTTTCTGACGGACTCTTCTCTAGTTTTGTGTTATGCTGGTGTCTTTGTCACTGCTTGTAACATGAGGCAGTACCTGAAGGTGCACAGGTGGTTCTGACGGTCCACAGGTGGTTCAGCTCCTGCAGGATGGCTTATCTTTGAATGCAGCTGCTGTGTCTCCCATGAGCACAGTCTCAAGACCGTGGAGGAGATGCCAGGAGACGGAGCGTTACACAAAGAGAGCTGGACAGGTCCGTAGAAGGACAACAACCCAGCAGCCATACTGGTATCTGCTCCTCAGTGTGAGGAGGAACAGGAGGAGCACAGCCAGATCCCTACAAAATAACCTCCAGTGGGCTAGATGAAACTAGCTGACACTCCTAACTGTAATCCCTGTCAGACTCAGACAACAGGGACAACAATGCATTTGTTTTGGGAATGCGCATCAATTAGTAATTTCTGGACGTGTGCAATTTTGATATTTGAATTATTAGGATTTACAATACTATCTAACGCTTGCCTCTGTACGCGCAATGATGATTCATCTTCCTCTCTCAATCTAAACCAGGGTAGGCTACTATTGGCAGGCATTACAGCTGCAAAAAAAAATTACCTAATGGCAAGATGGTATAAGCCTAATCTTCCATTGGTCCAATACCGGACGCCCACATAAGTCATTAATATAAGACGTGGACGGGCCAGCACTAATAGCGAGTAAAATGGATGGTTGTATAAAACTCATATTTTATTTTCGGTTCACTTTTTTTGGAATATGTCCCTCACTGAAATGTGTGTATCTGAAGGTAAATGCATATATATACACACACATATACATATATGCATTTAAAAAAAAAAATATATATATATATATATATATTTTTCTTGCTTTAATTTTTCAATCTGTAAAATTCAATATTAATATTATATGAGTCTATTCTTGTCCATTCGTTAAATATTACTAGTTTGCCGTCCCATGGTTAGTGTTATGTTGTAGATGCGGATATTGCTGTCTGTTTATCATTTATGTTGTGTATACTCAAATACAAAAAACCTCTAAACTGTATAACAGAAACCCTGTGAAAATTAAATATCCACTTATTCTAAGTTATCTCTTATGTCAACAGCTCATTAATAAATGTGTTTGTGTCTTTAAAATAAATAAGAGAACCGTGTTTTAACACCTCAGTTTATTTACAGAAACACTTTAAACACGATGCAGAAGAAATACTACAAAATACTACAAAAGAAAAAAATATTAAAAACTTACATACTCTCTCTCAAACACACACATACACACGCACACACACACACAGCTCACACGGTTACACACTGAGCATGCAGCATTGGAGTTAATACAGTACAGTACAATATCCATCATAGTAGAAAAAGCTGAGTGGATATGAAAGAGCTGATTATTGATCACAGGTTATTGATTATGCAGAGCGCAAAACTGGTGGAGAAGAAACAGCAGGGAGTCAGTCTGTTTGATGTTTGGATTGTGTCTTTCAGACGGCAATGAATAAGAGTTTATGCAAATAAAAAAATAAAAAAATAAAGAAATACACAATTATTGATGGATATTTTAGTTATTTCTTTTTCTGTTTTTAAAAGAGAACAAAAAACTCTTGATAGATCCCAGAGAGCATCGGAGAAATGTTGAGAAAAAATAGTTTGTATAATTCAAAATGATGAGGTTTGTTCACATGAGTAAATTAGAGGGTGGTTATTAGCATGATACCACTATCTGCTGCCTGCATCCATCTAACATTGGATGCTTTTTGAGTGCAGAAGGAAACAGGAGCACCCAAAGGACACCCACTCAAACATGTGGGGAAAACACGAACTCCACACATTAAGGGTCAACATCGGGAAGCCAAATAATGGTAATTTTGTGAAAATGAAATAAAAGGTTTGGTATCGGTGCTGGAAAAGCCACTTTAGCTCAACCATAGCCTCCTGGTAGTAGCTCGTTAGCAATATTAGCATTCCTATCTGTAACAGATAGGACCTTAAGCCACCAATTAATTTGTTTGGTTGACTCTGCTATTTTGTGGCTGGAGGGAAAACTAAGGATTGCTAACAACGCTCAGAGTTGCTGCAGCGGTTGGAGTGACCTCCTGCCGTTTCCCATGATTTTGATAATACGAGCTCCATGTGGTGAAAGATCCACGCAGGTGAAGCTTCAAAGCAGAGACTTCCAACTTTACCTAATTCCAGAAGTGATCTGAAACCAGAACCAGGAGCTAAAACATTCAGAGAAGAGATAGAGCATTGAGAGCTCAATGCCACTAAATCCAGAATAAGTCATCCTCAGTGGATCACAATCTGAATAAATCCTCAGACCGTTAGAAAACTCTGCTTTTGATCGAGTAGCCACACCCACTGAACATCTGTTAAAAACAGGAAAAACGTCAGATCATCTGTTCATCGGAATGACGTGAAATCAACTTAAGATGAATTTTTCATTTTCAATCATAAACACAATCAAGATGTAAAATAAAGACATCTCGGATAGATGCTGGGAGCATGTGATCGTCACCGACGCTCAAGCATGTCCCCCATAGATAAAAAAAACCTTCAAGTGTTGAAAAATGTGAAAGTGGCGGTTTTGAAAACACAGAGCAGTCTACTGTATAAAAACAGCCATTCACTCTACAGGCGCCATTTGGTGTCCCGACTGAGTTCACAATTTGTCGTCAACTTGTTTCCAAAAAATCGACTGAGGTAAGATTTTAAAGCCAGACCGTAAAGAAAAGTCACATGCTCCATTTGTACATCCTAAATCAAAAATGCAGCAAATACATTCGGTAGCAATAAGGAAGGAAAAGAGTAAAGTTGAGAAAGTGTTTAAACTGTGGTCTGTCGACAGAAGAACATAAGCTTAGGCTATTGCTGCATTCAGGACATGTTAGAAAATAGGACAAAAGAAGCTCAAACTCTGTTGAAATCATTTTGATGCAAAGCTGGTAGGCTCCCGAATTATCTAAATAGATGTAATAATCGTTGAGTCCTTCACTGTGACCGACTATAGTATTCTTACACTCTTTCAATGATTTTATCACGTCACATTTATCAATCATATATCAATATGACAAGTTTACATTCCTATCATATAAGAGATAAGATAAGATAAACCTTTATTAGTCCCACAACGGGGGAAATGCAGGGTTACAGCAGCAAAGAGCACACAGATCAGTATATAACAGAATAACATTATATTAAATTAAAATAAATGCGCACTTTGAAATGTGGACATGTTGAATATTATACGGTCCCATAGTGGGGAAGGTGCAGCATGTGACATACTGGGTGAGAGTGAAATATTAGTGAAGCTGCCAACTCAACAGTTTCTTTCAGAGATATCTGTTATAATTAATATTATCCCATGAATCTAATCCTGATTTAACAGTATAAAAATAATTATGTTATGTTATGTTATGTTTCTACCTTGGTTGGTCGGTTTATTATGATATCATGATTAAAGATAAACTAATAATGGATTTGCAGGAAATGTAATAAAATAATGATGGCTGGGATTATTATAACTTTTGGGGTCAGGGTGGTTGAGCCCGGATGTGGAAGTGAAAGGCGTAAGAGTTTGTTTGAGTTTTTGGTAGCTGGTGATAATTCATAAATGAATGGATGAATCTGAATGAAATTTCCTGATAAGAGCAAACAAAAAGATTCTGATCACACAAATGTCTATCTTGGGAACTGTTTTGCCGTGTCCGAGGTTTGTGCCTTCTGAGCGCAATCTAGTTGCTAAAGAGATATTTTCCGGTTTCGGTTGTTGACATCACTTCCTGTTTCCAGTTAGGTGGGTGGTGGCATAAGACTGAATGTTTTGTCTGAGACTCCGCCACTGTGCTTGTGATGTATGATTACATCATTTAAGAGGCTCCATTCTTTTTCTATACAATTGTAAAATGTCATTGGTCAATGGTTATTAGTAACCAGTCATAGGTTGACCTTTAACCTTATCCTCCTCAAATCTCTGAGTTGGGACACCAAATGGCTTGGAGATGTCAAGTTAAAGAAAAGGCAGCACCACTGTGGTAAACACATTCAAGGATCTCAAAGGGAACTTGTGTCACACGCTACAATGCATATCACACCAGATAAAATGATGAAGCTAATGATATATAACGGGATCTCCACATGGTGATTCACACGACGCTAGCACTGGATGTCTGGCTCGAACAGGAAAAAGCTTTTAAATATACAAACATGAAATATCGAGAATAACAATATCATCATGGTAAGAATCTGATTGTACAAAGTTCTACATTCTCCCGACGGTAAACAGCTGCTTAAAGCTTCTGAGATGAATACGAAGGGTCAAAGGTTACAGAATATTACAGGCGACTCCGCTGTCACTTTGCTAGCTCATCGCTAGCTGAGCTAACAAGTCCGAGTCTAGTCACCGGAGAGCCGGAAAACCACATGGCAGCCGCAAATGCCAAAACGCAGCAGAGAACAAAGCTGAAACACAAGACACAAAGTCCAGCATGCAGAATATCACATCATCTGTACAGAGAGTAGGGTTAGAAAATATAATCTCTCCGTGTGTAGCCAGTCATGCATCCAGAACGCCTCCCTTCCCTTACAGAACCTCACATCTCCTAAAAATCACTTCACCGTCAAAACTCAAAACACCTTTGAGCAGATTAACATTTCCACCTCACAATCTAAAACATGATTATAATTTTGTGTTTTAACATCGCTGAAAAAAACAAATGACAAGAGATATAAGGTTTCATACAGAGACCACATCGCCAAATGACCATCGAAACGGGAATGCTGGTCAGATCGTCCGGTACGGAGGCTGAGAAGTGACACAAATGACTTGTTGTTTCTCAAAAGTAAAACTAAATTAATTAATAGAATAAATATTTAAAAAAAATTCTACACTTTAAAAATAAAATCTGTATAATTTATGATAACATACTGGCAGCTTTGGTTGCCAGATTTTCACCGTGAAAAATATGTTGACCGTGTACAAGATGGTAAAATACCATGAAAAAACCCTAGATCTGCTCTTGACTTGTTAATAGTACAATGGTATTACATAAAATGATAATACATTCCAATAAATTAAGATATTTTTTTAAGCCACAAAACAATTTTATTTTATTACTTTTACAGTATTTAAAAAAAAATTCTGTTGACATTAAGGCATACTCTTACACTCTTTACACTGTAAATTTAAATATAAATATCAAACTATAATGATTACCGCAAAAACAGAAAGAGACAGCGCAACAGTAAGAGACGGTAATATTCAAAACAGCAGGAGATACGGTGAATTATGCTAAATTAAGAAATACTGAATAACTATTTTTTATGTTAAAATTATGTAGAAAACACAGAATTTTACTGTGAAAAGAAAATAGCTGTGGTAAAATTGAAAGAAAAACGCCATGGCGTCAGATTGTTGCCTACTTCAATTTCTACAGAAACAAAATATAATATATGAATAATGAATCTGGATTCATTGTAATTAACTGTTATTTTATGAAATGCTTTTTTACTGTAATTAAGTTAACAGTCGATCTGTTTTTTGTCATGGTACTTAACGAATTTGTCGAGGTTTTCTGTGAATTAAACAGATTTTTTACAGCGTAGTATAAATAACTCATTTTCTGTTCAGTAATAAACTTTTTATGACAACTGTCTTGTCAATTATGTATTTGTTGAACTGATTGTTACCGTTAGTATCTAAAATGCAATCAGAAGGATGATTGAAAAATGTTTAATAAATAAAAATAAATTTAGGAGTTTAGTTTTTTTGCCTACTTAACTCAATATCAGCGACAGCATTACAAAATGTAGTATTCATAACCTAATACCTCATCTGTATATTTTATTATTATGATCATAATCAATATTACTATTAGTGCTATAATTATTATGATATTTGTATTATATCATTTATTTATTCAATCATACCTTTGATATTTTAAGTCATTTTGTGTCACTTCTGGGACTCTGTATTAAAGATTTTTTTAATCGGCAGACGTCTTACACCGTCAACACATGATGAGTCATCTTGTCCGTCAGTGTCATGGCTATCTAACTCTGACTATTTTTTGTAAAAATGTGACAATTTGAATTGTTTCTCAGAATTTCAAAGATTCTGAAAACCATCAACTGTCACTTCTATAACCCCCAAAGAGATTATCAACCATATATGTCAATCAAATATTTATAACTGCACTGATTTTGTTTCTGCACGTATATGTTTAAGGTGCATAAGAAAATCAGGCAGCATCATTTTTCCTGTTCCTTTCTTTTCTTCGTCTTTCTGTCACACCCCTTCTTCTTCCTCTTACAGACCATCTACATCTAAAACATTTTGTAAATGAAAGGTTCTTCCTTTAATGACGCCCAGAGTGGAGAGCTCACAGCAGGCGGACTGCTCATTAAGGCCCTCCTCATCAGGACCCCCGGTGGGGTTGGGTGGGGGGAGAGGGTGTGGCTGTTCATGGAAGATCACAGGTCGGAGATTGCTGGAAGCTTGTGGAGATCTCCAAGCCCGATGGAAGCAGAGGGATGAGAGTCCAACATCCAAAAGGATTCGGCATTTCCTGAACTGCTTGTATTCAATATGATTCATTCAATGTTACACTATTATTACATTTATTATGCTTAATGATGTTGAAGAAGACAGAAGCTGAAAAGTAGCTCTAGTTTCTGATCATCACCATGAGATAAAATACTGTTTTTTGAAGATAACTTATGATTAATTTTACTAACGAAGTAACTGAACCATAAATCCATCTTTAAAATAAACTGTGAGCACAATATTTTTATTTTATTGTAATACTTCAAGACTTTAAAGAAACTGAGGATGTAAACACGTCATGTTACAGTTGTGGATATTTAACTGGATAATTCCTGTATTTTAAGATGGTTATTAATTTTAGATATTAGGGAAATAAATATATACGTATTTTTAGCAGATACATCTTTATTTTGCGGAGAAAATAAAAAATATGTCATTCAGGGTGTTGTTTCCCATTATAATTTTTTTTTGTTAATGCTCTCGTTATTATTTTTGAGGAAATAATGATTTAATATTGAGAGCATCGGAAAGAAAAAAATATTACTGTGAAGTAAAATAGGAAAAATTTGTGGGAAATAATAATTAATATTATAAATGTATGTGTTTATGTTTTAGTCCAACCTGTTTCTGTCAGTTTATTTGAAATCTCCTATCTCCAGGAAGTAAAACTTGAACTGTTGAGAAAATTGTTTCCCCCCTATATATACAGGAATGAAGCACCCAATACCTTTTTAATCATTTTTTTTAGTTTACCACTAGATGAAAAAGAAGAAACATATTTTCCACAACACTTGAATTCATACATTTATATGGATTTAGCCATTAAAATTCCATAATTGATGCAAAAGCCTATTGAAACCTATTAAAAATAATAATGAATCTAATAATTTGCTAATATCTGAATACTGAACAAGAATTAAGTAAATACTTGAGTTTAGAAAATTTCATGCAAACAAAATCTTTAGTGGAATTTTCCAAAAAGTGTTTTAACAATGTGTTCGTTAACAATAGATCTAACGTATCAATATTTTTAATTCAAACGTTTCCAAATAAGGTCATTGGTTTGTTTTCACAAGGGGATTAAAAACTAATTCAGAATTAATTAAATATAATGAGTCAGCTGTGAAGGAAGCCCTGTCAATCATCCTGAAGGAGGAACTGAAGATTAGAGGTTTTCACACATTATTACTATCTTTGCTCGTAGTGGACTGGATAGTCAGGAGGGGGCGTGGCTGAAGCGAAGTCCAGACGAGCTGATTGGTTGATAGATTGATTGGCTGCGCAATTCACTGCTTTCTGGCCCCGCCTTCCTCCTCCATCTGATTTTCTACATCCTGATTGGTCGGTGTCAGACGCCTGGCCCAATGTCAATCAATCAGTTGTCGGGGTGATGGGGGCCACATTAGAGACCCACCCACTCTGGAAGTAAACTGCATGAGCAGAAATACATGAAAAATTAATATTAAAAAAAAAGGAAAACCTGAAGTTCTTTTTTGTGTGAAGCATGGTGATTATCCTGTATGCAAGTAAGCTGTTAAAAACTGTCAGATTCATAAAGAATATTTAACATCGAGTATATTACATATATTCTGAGGCTTTGAATTTTGAGGAATGGACAGAATCAAAGATCCAATTCGCCTCAGCCTCTGGAAGATCAACTCTCACATTCACATTACAGTCTAAAGATTCAGGTGGTAAACTCAAATCTAACATTTAAACCGTTGGGATTAAACAAAGTGGATCTTTCTTGATTGTCATAGCCCAACCTATCTGCAACGAGTTATGGAAAAGCTAAACAGACCTTCATTTTCAGATCTGTATGATGTTGTCCCTACTAAATAAACCTACATCTATGAACTTGTTAAAACTGATCTCTAACTTTTTTTAAACTGATCATAGATTTGTCCAAACAAATCTCGAACTAGTTTAAACCTGACCTCGGCCTTTCAAAACTAATCCCTCTTTTGATCTCTGACTTGTTAAACATGACATCTGACTTTTTTAAAACTGATCATTGGCTCGTTAAAACTTGATCTCTGACTTGTTAAAAACTGATCTTTGACTTGTTAAACATGACATCTGACTTGGTTAAACATGACCTCTGACCTGTTTAAAACTAATCACTGACTTGTTTAAACCTGACCTCTGACCTGTTTAAAACTGATCATTGGCTCGTTAAAACTTGACCTCTGACTTGTTAAAAACTGATCTTTGACTTGTTAAACATGACATCTGACTTGTTTAAAACTGATCATTGGCTCGTTAAAACTTGACCTCTGACTTGTTAAAAACTGATCTCTGTCTTGGTTAAACATGACCTCTGACCTGTTTAAAACTGATCACTGACTTGTTTAAACCTGACCTCTGACCTGTTTAAAACTGATCATTGGCTCGTTAAAACTTGACCTCTGACTTGTTAAAAACTGATCTCTGTCTTGGTTAAACATGACCTCTGACTTGTTTAAAACTGATCATTGGCTCGTTAAAACTTGACCTCTGACTTGTTAAAAACTGATCTTTGACTTGTTAAACATGACATCTGACTTGGTTAAACATGACCTCTGACCTGTTTAAAACTGATCACTGACTTGTTTAAACCTGACCTCTGACCTGTTTAAAAACTGATCTCTGACAAGTTAAAACTGATCTCTGACTTATACAATCGTCATATTTGACTTGTACAAAAGTAATCTCTGACCTGTTCTTAATTGCAGAGCGTGGAGGCGGAGCCTGAGCGATGGAAATGGACGATCTGCCATTTCCCGTCACGGCGATGCCACACCCTGGTCTCCTCTGATTGGGCGGTGCGAGGTGTCCCATTGGAGTCAATATACTGTGTCACTCTGATGTAAGCGATGCAGGCAGCCTCGTCCCCGACCAGATGGATGTGAGGATTCAAGATAGTGGTGTGGACTGGTTTACTGTTCTTGGACCACACTGAGGACAGACAGAGACATTCACCTGGACAGGTGATATTTTAACTTCCTGTGATTCCAATGGAATCACAAGAAGTTCTAACAAAGTCATGCGATGAGGTTCTCCTGGTTTAATTTTCAAGTCGAAACCAAGTATCATATGATATAAATCACAAGGAAACTCCAACCACACAGGAAGTTTAGTTCAACTCACAGTTTTCAAAATAAAAGCGGTGAAAGTCAAGGCCTTCGACTAGATTCCCCAAAGCCTCTGGCTCGAAAGCAGTCACAGACGGGTCACACATTTTCCTGAGAGCACAGTGATACTCTCACAATAAGAGTCTTATTGAAAAGATCACAGGGATAAAACAGATCTAGAGTTTGCACACATACGTGTAGCTTTCAAAGTCGCCGTTGCTGATCGCCTCAATGAGCTGCTCAGTGACTTTAATGATATCCTGTTTCCTCACTGAAAGAGAGCAAGAAAACGAAAGAAGGAGATAGAGAAAGAAAGGAAATAGAGAAAGAAAGGAGAGGGAGTGAAAGGGAGTGAGTCAGATAGTGGTGTTAATTTTATTAAATGAAAACTATGACGGAAGATATCTACTTTTTTCCTCCATGACTAATATTAAATGATAACAAGACGACACCAATGTCAGTATTAACTAGATGTTAATCAATCAATATGCAATAAGGTTGATAGAATGACAGTTTAAAAATAACAAAAAAAAAACATCTGAGGGGTGTCAATAATTGTGGCACTCCTCTCATTTGTCAAAAGTAATTTCAGGGCAGTGTAATTGTCAGGAGAAAAATGTTTAAAAATATAGATTTGATCTTGACCAATCCATCACATAAAATTCATAAAGTCTAACCAATCCAGTTGTGAAAGCCTTCATAGGTGTTGTTCTTCATCTTTTAGGAAAAGGTTTAAAGTACAAGTGAACTAGGATCATTATTTTTTGCAGAAAATCTGGGAATTTTCAGCTTGGGTCCAGATCAACAGAACCGAACTAAAGGTGTGAACTTGACAAAAACAATAAGATAATAATGACTAAAAATTAAATTAAGACTAATACGGTCTATTAACACAGGAACAAGAATAAACCAAAATAAAGTGGAAAAATGAGCACTACACTGTAAAACTGAAAAAGTTGAGAATATTCAAAACTTATGTTGTAAACAATTACCAAAGAAGATTTAAGTTACCTCCAATTTAAACGCTTCCGTCAGTGTGTGTGCATCTGTGTGTGTACCTCTGGTGTCTTCATCCTCTATGGTGGTGTTTGTACTCTCGGATGATTCCTACAACAACAACATGAGTCACAGTTATGATGTTAAAATCACTATCACCCTGCTGTGACGCTGATTCAACCACATAGACAACCAGCTCATTCTCAGCTGTTACAATAAGCTGCTGAGTGGCGGCCCAGCCTCTTAAGGCGGGTCTTATCATGTGGCAAGAATCTGGTGCCTGTTTTCAATCAGTTTCTGTTTGTTAGACATCGATTTTATATAACAAATGTGATCTTACCAGACTAGAAGCTCAGTGAAGATGGTCTACTGAGATACATGCTAACATGCTGATAGTGAGAAGTGTTTGAATTGTTTAAAACCTTATGTGTAGCATATTCACAATATTTGATTAGAATATTAGTTCCCTAACATTAGGTAATTACTATAAAGTGGAAAAAAATAACAAATTCTAAGTGTGACAGGAACAACAACAGCATTAATAATTTAAATTCAGTTTTCACCTTCACTCCATCCGCCTTCTTGTTGCCTCCGCTCTTTCCTCCTGAACGAGGGATGAGAAGGAAGAGAAAGAGAAGCAGCAGAGTCAGAAAGAAAGGTACAAACGCAGAGAAGAGGAGCGAAGGCATCCTGAGGAACAACCTGAGAGCAAATCTAACAGGAAACACTTCAAAATAAAGGAAAGATGGTAAAGCGCTAAAGCAAAAAAGACATGTAAAATTAAAAGAGTTGAAATTAAATCACACAAATAAAGAAAAATCGTCCATTACTCCAGCTCTATGATTAGGTTTGTACGTGTGCACGACAGACGGACAGTTAGAGCAGATTCTGGAGTTGAGCAGCAGACAGAGAGGTTTGAGGGAGGTCCCGGCGTCACATGGGGGTCACTCAGAGAGAGTGGAGGCCAAATTTAGTTTCAGCTTGAGATAGTTGGAGAGCAGAAACACAGAAACACATTCCTGAGCGTTCACACTTGAAACATCAGCTGGCAGCGCGGCTGCAGCTTCTTTCAAACAGCCTGATAAAGGCGGGACTGTGTGCAACTTTTACGGCGCCTTAGAGTTCCGTATGTGTGATGCGATTCATTGCTCATCCGCCTCTGAGCTGGTTGTTGAGGTAGAATCACTGCCAGGGTGACTTCTGTATAAACCTAGCAGACGGGCGAGGCAATAACACTCAATGATACATTATGGCCGCGAGATTTAAAAGTAACTTATAGCAGTTAGCAATGAGGTCGACCGCCATGGATGGTTAAAAATATTAGTCGCAGATGCTCCTGTGTAATGTGCACCGCCTTGTTTTCTCCTGAAATTAGTCGCATTGCAATTACATCATTGCCGTGTGAAGAACGTTGTTAGTTTCTCTCTGAGTACGACTTCATAATCACATCGACAGTGTTTGCATAATTACTACCACAAAGGAGAGATGTAAGTAGTAGTAACCCACTTAATAGTCGATTTTAGAGATTCGGGACTGTCAGTGGCTCTTGGAGTAGATATCTGTTTTTTGTTTTTAACTCATTAGCATTGCTGATCAATAGCAAATATTCATTTCTATTTAGTAAGATGTCTAGAATTACTATGATTTACATTGTTTGGATATTATGTAACACAATATATTCCTGTATTTAATTTCTGGCCTGCATGCCTTTTTTTTACAACCTTCACCAAAGAAGTAATGTTTTCACCGGCACCTCCTGTTAGCATTGCTCACATGGAAACTACAGTACAGATTTAGATGAAACTTTGTCTGGGGGGTGAAGCAAGGAAAAACCTTTTACATTCTGGATTAAAAGATTAAATCTGGCCTTTTTTGACCGGTTGCTACCGTGACCCGGCCCCCATAAGCATAAGAAAATGGATGGATGGATGGATAACTGTGAAACCAGGTTGACTTGTAAGGCATGTAGGGTGGAATCAATGGGGTCAGATCCATTGATTTTCTCGGGGGATTTCTTTCAGTTGGCATCTGGAAACAGTTCCAATTTAATGAAAAAGGATTGCTCCCTGACCATTTTGGGTTTGGTTTTAGTTTTTCAGTGTTTAATTACTCCAAACTGACTCAAAAGATGAATAACGTATGTTGCGATTGAAATTTGTGTACCTTTGATGGTTATTATCTCTGTTTTTGGTAATTAATTTCTATCTTATGTCAAAATTCCATTAAGATGAATTACCAAAATAAAATATACTAGCTCTCTCTCTCTCTTTCTCTCTCTCTCTCTCTCTCTCTCTCTCTCCGGGTGGTTTCCGTGCTATCTATAGATCGATGGTATCCTGAGTGTGTTGGAAATGTTACGACAGCTGCGACGCACACACAGAAACACAGTCCCTCAGTGTTAACGCGTTAATTGTGTGTACATCGGCAGCGGATTGGCCGGTCTCTGAGTTTTTAACCCACTGCTACTGTAACACACACCTGCAGGTCAAAGGTCAAAACCCCTAAAATTGACAGTAAATTCCACTCAGATCATTTGAGCCCTTGATGACGAAAAGGAAGTAGGAGTCTGATCACACTGGGACAGGTGAACACAAGAACCCATGACCTGAGACCTGCGAGTGACGCTTGACATGCGAGTAAATGAGAATAGCTGTCAGACTCACCGGAGAAGTTTCTGGTGGCCAACATGGTGGTCAAAATGGCTCCCTGAGGAGAGAGGGAACAAGTTTATTTAATTACAGAACAGAAGAATTGGAGGATTCCTATTAGATGAGATTTGATTATCCTTTTATTGTCACATCCTCTGCTCACTATCTCACTCCCAGCTAGGCGGGAGTTTTTGGTTTTCTTTCACATTCTCTTAAACTCTCTGATTGCAGTGGGATCAGGTTCGTAGGAGTTCGACAAGTTACCATACATCTGTAATCAAGTCCGCTACATATACCGACCTCAAACTCCAGAACGCTGCCAGATTGTAGATCCTAATACAATAAGTCTAAGTCAAGTCATTTAATATATCCCTGAAAAATCCACTGTAGATCCTTTGTGTAAATGCGATAACTCAAAAATCATTTCATGGATACATTTCATAGACCTTAGTGCGAGGAAGAACACAGGATTAATTTAAGGAAATGTCAGTTGTATAGTGTTTATTATTATAATATTATAAGTTTCTCAAGTGTTGACTCATTTTAGAGTAAATTTGGTGCATATGAATCAATGAAGTCAAGGAGGAGGGGCAGTCTCGTTAAGCGCTCTGATGGGCAGAGGGAGTCACTATGGGATGTTTTCTTAGAGCATATCGCTGACTTCCCAGAAATAGTGAACAGTCAATACGGACTGCTTTAGTTACAAATGAGTCACGTATGTAACTCATAGTTCAATCAGGGATTACTTGTACAATGCAGGGGATAGGGGTCTTTAGGGAGCTTATACGTTAGTTTTCATTGTCGGGTCAATTTGCAAAAATTTTAAATCCTTTAAAGAAATCCTATGAACTTTTTAAAACAAATTTTTTCTTTGTATAGATACTTTCAACACAAGTGTGATATGAATGGATATTAGTTTGACAAATAGCGGCACCACGATGACAGGGATTCTGCTAATCCATGTGTTTTTTTTATTCCATTTAGTCAAATACTTCCATTAAAAGTAACGTTTCTCTTATCAGGTCCCGTTTGCAGCGTAACCACGGCTGTCCAAACAGTTGTTAGAAGATCGCTGTGATAGTGAAGAAATTGAAAAGAAAAAAACAGGGTGATTCATAGTGGAGTTCAGAGGTGCGTTTTTCCTCCCCTTCTGATTGAATTTCTGGATGTTTATTCAGCAGGAACATAAAAAGATAACAATACCCTGAAGTCGTGAATGATATCACTGTGTGTTCACTCCGTTCTAAAGGAAGAGTGAGCTGTTTAGTACAAAGCATTTCTGCTGCCGACAGAAGGTGTGATCTTCCTGCTGCAGGTGTTAAAGTGGCAAAAATGACTTAATAGATCTTATAATGGCTGCCATCAAAGTGAGAACAGCAGCACTCCAGTGAAAATCTGATTGATTCTAGAGAGATCTAACCAAACACCTCAAAAAACAAACAATGAGGCATTTGAAGGTTGCCATGTTTGCGCTCTGACCTCTGAACCCTGACCTCACCTTGAGTTTCCTCCTGGCATTGAACTTCTTCAGACATTCAACTGTCTCCTGTCGGTGCATACAGGAAGCCACTGTGGAGCGATGCTGGGAGGAAGATCAAACAACATCATCATACACACTGTGTGTGTGTCTAAAGCTCTATAAATACACTTATCAGCCATAACAAAGTATATGTGTAGAAGTCTCACAGAGATCCAGGGGTGTTTGAGAGCCTCGGCTGCTGTGATCCGTTTGGACGGATTGATAGTCAACATCTTGTTGATGAGGTCTTTGGCTTCAGGAGTCACTGTGTCCCATTCAGGAGAAGGAAACTATGAGTCGGAGGAGAAGAGAGGAGGCGGTAATGAGTCGAAATGAGGTGATCTGGAAGAGCTTCAGCAGCATGAGGGTGGTTTGACATTTGCTAAGCCTGCACTGAATCTATCACCGACTTCCTCTGAACACATTAGCAATAATAACATCACCATATCAAGGTGGCTGCAGCTTTTAGAGCCAAACAGAGATGAAAACGCTTCTCTGCTGCCTGATCAAAGAACCGGTTGGAGTAGCCGTTGGTCACTTCATTTTTTGTCTGAATTGAAAGTTTATTCTATTAACAGGATACAAATATTTAACTGATGGTGGATGTTTAGTTGTTGGAAATGACCTACAATTTACCTAAACTATATAAAAGCATGTGAAGTATGTAGCAAAATAAATCCAAAATAAATCCCCAGTAAACTTTGAGGAGTCATCAGCCACCACCACCAGTGTACGTGTAGTTCAGTCCTTAACTCGAATTGCAAGTTGAAGCAGCCTCATATCAATATATACATAAAAAGAGGAATACTGGCGAGGGGCTAGTTCAGAAAAGTAAATATATTTTGACAATATGTTATGACAGATTCTTTCAATTTGAATATTTAAAGAAACAAAAAACTAGTAGCAGTTAGCAGCTAAATCAAAGAACCAAATCGTCTTCAAATTGGGTAAAATCCATCTACATAATCTCCTGGATCAACAGCGATGTAACAGGGGAGTTGACTAGAACTCACACTAGACGCGGGTGCTGCTGTGTTAAATGTTATAACTCTTTTGCACGTGCTATCCAAGGGGTCACGCTGTTGGTTTGTTCAGTGTAAATAAAAAGGTAGCGTAGAGAAGGGTCTTCATTGCGGCATTATCAGACAATCAACTTCTCTGACACTTGTTTACTTGTTGATCATCTACCATTCCTGTGTGGCACAGGAACTTACACTCAGCAAAACAACAGCAGCACAGCAGCTCTCCAGTGTGTGATTTTAGATGGCATGCCAGCGTTCTATAAACTAAACAACGATGTGATTAATCTGATAAAAAACAAAGACATAAAACGGAAAACAATCATTTACCGCCCCGGTTCAAAGCTGGATGATCTCATCCTCTGCTCATGGGGTAAGGACCTCCAAGACTTCCTGATGTCTTACCAATTTGGAGAAATGTTCATCTGATTTTATTGTTTGAGTTAGCTGATATCCAATAATAGCTGCTATTTTAGATCTCGTGGTTGTGGGTAACTCGTGTAACACATTATAAAATCGCCGCACCCCAACCTGTCCTACCACCGCTATCGTTAAAAAGTAAAAAGTAAATTTTGTACTCATCAGGGGGGGCTTTTTGTGGGACACACATTTTAACATTCTTAACTTAGCTGTAATTTAGTCAAAAGGAAATCTGTCTTGTTTTATTGTTGAGTTTTATCACTGTATTTATCTTCAGTCAGTATGGGATCCTATCTTAGAGCATAATGCCAACTTCTTAGAAATACGTTGATAATTGTTGTTAATATGGACTTTTTGAGATTATTAATGAGTCACATTTATATTTAGGAGTTCAATCACCGGAATCGCTTGTACAACGCAGGGGTTTTGGGCTTTTAGGGGATGTACTTTTACTGTTGGGGATGACAGCGTAGACCTAGTTTTATTCAAAGAAGCTGCTCTATGTTAATGTTTCTTTGGAAGCCATGATGCATGAAGAGATTACCAGCTAAATAAACGTAATATAATAGCATGAAAAGGGAAATTAAAAAAGGTAAAAGGTCGAGTAACCTACATCATAAGCTCCAGCTTTGATCTGTTGGTAGAGACGATGCTGGTCTTCATCCCAGAATGGAGGATAACCGACCAATAAGATGTAGAGAATCACACCTGAGAGAGAGAAGGAGAGAAGCACAACTGAGAGACAAGATGCAATAAACAGAAGAGAGGAAACAAGACAAGGAAACAAGGACACCAGAATAAGGGGTAGAAAAAAAGAGAGGAATCTGACCACATGCCCAGAGGTCGACTGCTTTTCCATATGGATCCTTCCTCAAAACCTCTGGAGAGAGATAACCAGGAGTCCCTGCAAAGCCTGTAGGCACACATACCATAAGATTAAGTCCGCTACAATGAAAATACTGGCATGTAAAATCATGCAAAGTAAATATTTGAATGGAATCAAGTTAAGAGAAAAATACAATTACAGTAAAATAAAAAACACACGCAGAAAGGGTTTAGTGTTAATGTAAGGAAAGATTGCGTCGTAATACAGCAGTACAACAACCATTATTCTTACCGAACCAGGCCTGCTGGTCTCCTTCCACCTCGATGGCGAGACCAAAATCTGCCAGTTTCACCGCCGCGCCTTTAGACTTCGAGGCCAGAAGCAGGTTCTCTGGCTGGAAACACAACACACATGCTAACATGCTAACTCTGGGTGCTGGTTTAGATTGGAGGTGCTAACAATATAACCAGGATTTTAAATGGGGTCAGGTTTTCTCTCCTCAAACGATTAACTACAAAAGAGGGTTTTTTAAAGAGTCATGTTTATGAAACCAATGGAGACGGTAATGAGAAGTGGACAAGCTCTCAGATTGGGTCCAAAAATTATAGTACATTATAGGACTGAACCACATTTTATGATGATAACAGATTGTAGACAGACCTTCAGGTCTCGATGGACCACCCCCATCTGGTGACAGTGCAACACCGCCTCCAAAATCTGCTGGATACAGTGACTGTGTTGACAGAAAGACAGAGGTCAAAGGTCAGACCTACAATAACCCATCCAGCATCAGTGTCTAACTGTGTACAAGTAATCAGTCGACCCTTTGCCCAGCCTGCAGACAGTGAAGCTGACAACAGCTCTGGATTGAAGTTTAGATAATCAGAGTGAGAAAAGTTGTTTGATCAAGAACCTACCATGAGATTAGAAAAGCAGCGAGCGACAGTTAGAAAGTCAACCAAAAATGTCATCAAATTGAGGAGAAGGGAAGGTAAACCGCCGAGTGACATTTCATCGTTTACAAAGGGTATGTACGTTGTAAAATACTCAGTAAAATGTCAACCATATCATCATGCTACTGTGCTATAATTTTCGCTGCATTTGCTTGCAGAAAGCCTGCAATCTAAATTCACACATTGAGACACATTATGCCGTTGTTGGTTTTGTACATTAATGTGTGACTAGGTAATATTTTTGTTCTTTTAAATGTCACTAATGCTAGCACTAATGTGTTTGTATGAAAGAAAAATGAGGTGGAAAAAAATAAGAAGCTTAGCTGAAAGTTCTTTCCACAAATAGATCTTACAACAGCACCTCAATATGTTTTCTTCATGTATAGCCTAATAGGCCTAATCGGAAATAAAATGTATGTATGCATGTATAGCCCCTTTCTGAAAGAAAAGTCCCTTTACAAATGAGATTGCATTCCTTTGCAAGGAGGTAGTCTTAGTTATTTGGGAAAAGCCTTTCTGTTAGCCATGATGTCGCTAGATGTAAACACTGTTTCGTAAAGCTTTCTGTTTGACTTGGACAGATGATCCCCCGCCCCCCAACACCACCCACCACGCACACACACTGACACACACACACACAGAAAACACACACACAAACAAATTCACTCATAGATTTGAAGCCGTTTTTTTGTAAATTTTCTTATCTGGGTTAGTTGCTATCTGCTACTAGCTACATTTTCCATCAGTGGGTTGAATTCCTAATACAGTGTCAAGCTATCACACACCTTCCCTGCATTTGTGCCTGGTGTTAAAACAAATGTTTGATTCGCTTCTGTTACTTTCTACACTGCCAACCCAGAGACAGAACAACATAGATGCCCCATCACAGATCCATTGTGTTTGTAGAGAATAGTGGGTTGGAATAAAGGGACAGCAGCCCTGCCGTGTCAATGTTGCTTGAAAATGAGAGAGAAGAACACTGGTGACCAAAAGATGAATGGACAGATTTAATAAAGATATGTGAAGTGTTTCCCTACCTTGCGTCAGCTTCACTGTAATATTCTCTGGCTACAATATCTTCAAATAACTCTCCACCTGTTACCCTGAGGGATGAAAACAGCATTATGAGAAAACTGGTGGAATAATAAGGCTCTGTGAAAAACAAACGCTTAGGGTAGAACCGTGGAGTGTAGAGTGGAACTCACAGGTCAAAGATGAGATAATGGTGTGCCTCCTCTGAAATACTGTCATGTAGCCGAACTGAAAATAAAGAATAAAGGAAAGGCTTCCGTGAATATGTATAGAAGTGCAGGTTGGTACTACGAAATGATAAGAATAAGAAATAATAAGAATTTCCATTCTTCCATTTTCTGTATCGGCTTATCCTGTGAAAGGTTGTAGGGACGATGGAGCCTTTGTGTGGATGACACTGGGCAAGTTGCCAGTTCTCCACAGGATCCACACATAAAGGAAACAACCATTCACACTCATGTTCACACCTACGGGTAATTTCCAGGTTTTATAGTGAGTGTACAGTCACTAATTAATCCATAAGGCATGTTTTGAATGTGGGAGGAAGCTAGAGCATCCAGAAGGAACCCACGCCGACATGCGGAGAAACGTTAACTGCATCCAGACTCTTACTGTGAGACTGAAAGTATGTACCACTTCATCACCGTACTAGCTATGCTAGCCAACCATAGTAACTGGTTACTTTGTAGATTTAAAATACATTTACCTGCAAAAGCCACAACACAACACATTATGAAAATCTTTGTTAATTTTTCATCCATTTTTGTCAATTAACATGTGTTTTATTAACTCCCAGTGTCATTGCCCCTGTCAAACACTGTAAATATAACATTTTTTTTTATCTTACCCAAGTGCCAACAGGGCCTGGGCTAAAATGACCTGAGGCCACCATTACTGAGGATCTAGCACATATCAGAGTCTGATCTGGATTCGTACAGTATTCCAAAATTGGAATATTATACCAGAATTTTTTAACTTATGAGGCTGATGGAAGCTCCACTACAGCGAGATGACAAATAATAGTTTGTTAAGTGTCAAAATTGAAATATCTTCAGAAGTTACCGAGTTGGACTCGGACTAAAATTAATGATACACATTTTTTTCTGGAACAAGAACAACTATCAAACTAATCATATACCGATGTTACTATGATGGATCTATTTCTTTTACGCAGTAGAGCCTCCACAAAAATCCCCCAAAATTATTGAGAGCATAAAAAGATTATTGGATCATGGCCTCCAGTATTTAATGGTTTCCATTCTCACCCTTGCCCCAGTTCCCTCCACAGTGTTTAGCAGAATTCCATTTTTTAGGGAAACTGTTGAAAATGGCTCTATCTTGCAATGGTAAGGGACATTATTAAAAAATCGCGGATGTGGAACATAATGTATTGGCTCCCATGAGATTTGATCAAGAACTTTGGGGTATTATTCCACACATGGCTGAAACGATGAATGATGAGAAAAGAAAAGAAAAGAAAACGCCAATCCTACAGCTATTATACTCGAGGATTTTATGGTGCGATATTAATACTTTCACTGCAGTAAAAGCTGTAAATACTTTATCTGCAGCCCTGGATGCTGAATGTTGGTCTTTTTGTGCTCCGAATGTTCAAACTCTGTAAAGATTGTGTAACCGGTATAACAACAGGAGAAAGAGGCTGCTGCCTACACACACACACACACACACACACACACACACACACACACACACACACACACACACACGCACGGACACACATGCATGCGCGCTCACACACACACTCTCTCTCTCGCACCTGTGTGAAGCACTCAAAAAAGAAATAATCAGGTTTTTTTCTCGAAACACTCCCACACAGATCAGCAATGGGATTTGATTTGTGTGTGTGGGAGGAGGAGAGAGGGTTTTGATGCCTTCACCTAAGGACACTGTTGCTTAGCAACACCGCACATACACACACACACACATACACACACACGCACTCATACAAACGCACACAGTTGGAGTTACGTAACATTCCTCAGTATCTGCAGATCATCACCTGCCCACACAGAGGTCTGAGCTCTGATTGGACGTTGGGTTCAGCTGCAGCCTGCTGATTGGCTTCTTGAGTCCGTCTGAGGTCACATTTGAACGTCTGACTGATTCTGGTTCAGTTTGATTCGTCTTTAATGAAGAAAGAGATTATTTTCTCTAGAATGTCTAAACATCTGGAAGCCCAACTATCAGCCAGAGCACATTTAATTAGGAATTAGAATCAGGAGGTGAAGTCTGAACTCCGGTTTATTGTTTCTCACAGATTAGGTTAGGGTTTGCACGTTCTGTCCTCGTCATTTCACACCAGCTCTACTTATTTTTTACATGTCCATATTAACCATAAATATTTCTATCTAATATTTCTTATAGTACTTGTGCTCTCTCACTCTGTTTATTGTTATGCGACAAAAGCTCCAAACCAACATCCTTCTTTTGGAAAACCTGATTTTGATTTTAAATTAAACTTTGGTCCATATCTTCTCACACCCATGATGATGAAAATTCAAGTAGAATTTCTTAGTCCATAGGCTTCTCAGCAAAATCAAAACCAAAACAACCCCCATGGACAAACAGACACACAGACACACACACACACAGACACATAAATGGCAGCTTTCTCATTCACATGTTTTTATACACCGAGAACCAAGAAAAATCCCCAGGAGCCAAGAGACCAAACTGATTTGAAAAGAAAAAAAGTGCACTCTTTTTTAAAGCTCTTAGATCAAGCGAGAGCATCCACCCTGCCTGAAGAAGATACATACGATTGAGTTTCAGACGATGCACTGCGAGACGAGATCAATGACAACCTGCAAATTCCCCATTCTGAAGTATACAGAGATTAAAAGCTTTCGCATTTACAGGTTTTCTTCTGACGGCTGTGTACTCACACTTTAGCTTCAGAATCACAATCTAAATACCTTTACTGACTGATTTGATTCATCTTTAGGACTGTATCTGTACCGTAACTGTACCGATTTAAAAAACAATCAATATCAATATAGCTAAATAGTAAAGGAACTGTACTTAAATACTGCCTTTGTAGTCTGACTGACCGCTCATACACATTCATAGAGTCGTGGGAGAGGCTAAAATGCAATGTGCTCATCAGAAGTGTAAACCATGTATTTGGGGTTCAAGGACTCTTTGATATATAGACTCCAGTGGTCCAAGATCAAACCCACTGTCTTTAAATAAACGGATGATCCTACACCTCTGAGGTACAGCCATATGAAAAGACTATTGGATAGAATAATATATCCACAAAAAGTTGGAGATATTATGGAATCAGCGGATCCTTCGTGTTAACGTACTTAATCATAACTATTCCATGGATCATTTTCAAATTCTATACCCAGATAGACATTAGTGAAAGAAAGTACTGGAGTGATTTTAGGAAAGGTCAATTGTTTATTTCCAACACTAATGGGAACTAGTAAACTGTAGTACCCTACAATTTATTTCCAAAAGTTGTCCTATGACGCTGGAAGTTCTTTTGAGGTTTCATTTCACTATGTAAATATCAAAATAAATGTCCTCTATCCCACCAGCTTTGTTCTGATGATCCAGCCTGAAGGGGAAAGAGCATCACAACTAGATACAACTCAGAGTAAATTTACAAACCCTACTATGGTGACACCATGACCCGTACTGCTCTGCCTCTGATTGGCTTGACATCACATATCACCAAGAGTCCACACACAAAACTTGGATTTGTGATGGCTAATGTGATCACCATATTGAGATTCATGAGAAGATAATAATGACTCTATTCAATCTTTTATATAAGCCTCATAATCTTATTACCGGTTCCTGTCCCCAGGATACACCTTTTCACATAATTTTATTAAAATCCGAGCAAAACACACACACCCACTCACACGCAAATTGCACATATCACATAACATCCTCCGACTCTCATTGGTGGAAGTAATTATTTCACAATCAGGAATCAGTTCAAATACATTGACTCAGCTAATTCTCTCCAGCAAGGACAACAGTGTGGATGTGATTAAACAGGTGGAGATCAAACATAATGGCAACTAACAGGTGACCACTGTAATCACAGGTGGAAGTAGAAAGCACATTAACATTACCCCATGGAATATCACTCGCTCGGATGATGTCACCACTTGGATCTACATCACCATTTCATTCATCAAGCCTGGAAACTCCTGCCTAGCGATTAGATTTATGTGTTTACGATCAGTAGTTTGTGAGTTATCAACAAAATAAAATTTGTTATAATGTAATATTCAGAGTATCTGACTGTAATTTGGTTTGATTACAAAAAAGGTATTACTTTCTAATAATAATACTAAGGATTGTGACATATCTGACTGCAGGAACTTTTAAACAATTTTCAAATATGTTTTTTCTGTCTCATATATTGTTTTACTTTAATGTTGCTAAAAAGGGATTTCATTTTACAACTGAAGACTTTCTTCACCACGAAAGATCGATACACCACACTAGGCCATGGTTGCGTGGTGCAAAGAGCGCCATCTGGGGTCTGTTGGGTGACTTTAACACTCTGGTTGTTAATGACGGAATAACCAAACCCCATTCAGTGGGAGGAATGATTTTTCTTGATTCTAAACAGAAGAGCTTTGGATGGTAATAGGATCTCTGTTGAGTCAGATAATCTTGAGACTACGAATTTTACGATTACACTTATTACTGTTAAACCTCTTCGGGAACTTTCCTTGCCTTGACATCCAGTAAGACAACATGAGATTCTCCCATTTAAAGACAAAAGGGAACAATGTGTGAAGGAAAGAATGGTGGTCTATTCTTAGTTTTGACTATGCTATATTTCATTTTGGATGCTCACTTTCATTGCTTTTATTAATCCATTTCAGATTCTTTTTATCCTTGGATTTTTGCTTTGGATTTTTTATCGTCCATGGTTTGAATTTTCAGTCTTTATTATTTCCCCTTGTGCCAACCTGTTTAGTCACACATCACTGGAATTGTTATCTTAGTGCTTGTTTGTTGTAAAGCATAATGTAATTTTACGTTTGATAAATGCTTTACAACTAATGTTTTTGTTTCCTTGTTTTTAAAGCTGCTATAAAAGATGGCCTGCTTTATATCTGAACATGTAAAGCTAGCAGCAGTGCTAGCATTACCATAAGTATTAGTTATATCACTAGCAGTGCCGTTCATGTATGATACTCACCGATGTTGGGGTGCTTCAGTAAACGACAGATTCGAGCTTCACGGTCCAACTTCTGATGATCTGCAAACACACACAAATACATAGATCAGTGATCCAAAGTAGGGATATTGATCATATTAATCATAGGCAAATCAGTGTAAGAGTCTCTGTTACTGCTAATATTAGTGTATATGATAACACAAGGACAAGCGGAATCTCTCCTCTGTTCACATGAGATGTGATTTAATAATGAAAATTGATTATTCAATCCCCAAAGTCATCATCATATATTACTGTGAGCTCAGAGTAATAAAGTTAATGAGCAGCAGTAAATTGTGCAACGACTGCTTTCCGTTGTTTACCCTGAGTTTTTTTTTTTCTCAGGCTACATAAAGGCTTTCCTACCATGTTTGTGGCTGCTGACATAGTATGCAACCTTATTGGTACCTGCAGACACTGCTCAGGGCTGGTCTGCCCCGAAGGCTCCATACACTCCAACCTCCTGATAGCAGCTCTGCTGCTTGTTCAGATTTAATTAAATTTTAAATGATTGATGACAGAAAAAGTTTTACATGACAAAAAGTTCTTGTCAGACTGCAAAGTTCTCCCCCCCCCCCCACAAACACAACTTTAATAGATGAATAAAGCCTGGAGATCCTTTGTGGTTGGAGATGAATGTTTTAGTTTGGATGGAGGCTGGAAGAAAAAAGGAAAAAATTAATGAATTCGTAAACTGCATGTGAATATGCAGTGTGTGCAGGGGGGCAAGTAATTAACGGGAAAGAAGAAAACACAGATTTTTCTTACACAAAGTTTATAAGGCTTTCCTCTCATATTTCACTCGATCACATTCCATTGCTACGCTGATGACACGCAAATCTATATGAAAACTGACACATCTTCCTCTGCAGCCTCTCCATCCTCATCGTCATCATCATCTCCCCTGTCAACTCTCCGCGCTTCTCTGGAGGAGATAAAGGTGTGGATGAAAAACAAGTTTCTCCAGTTGAACAGCTCGAAGACCGAAGCAATTTTAATTGGCACCTCACATCAGACCCAGTCTTCCTCCATAACCAGAATTACCTTCTCTGGTCATGACATTCCCCTCTCTTCATCAGTCACCAACCTCGGCGTAAGATTTGACCCTCAGCTCACTTTTGAATCCCACATCAAACACATCTGCAAGATCTCCTTTCACCATCTTATAAATATTTCCAGACTGCGTTCTTCACTCACCTTGAGTGATGCTGAAAAGCTGGTCCACGCGTTCGTCTCCTCCAGACTGGATTACTGTAACGCACTTCTCATCGGGATCCCTGATAAAATTCTTCAAAGACTCCAGTATGTTCAAAACAGTGCTGCAAGGATCCTGATGAGAGTTCGTAAACACGAAAACATCACCCCTGTTCTTCATTCCCTTCATTGGCTTCCCATCTCCACCAGGATTGATTATAAGATCTCTCTCCTCACTCACCAGTGCATCCATGGTAACGCACCCCCCTACCTAAAAGAACTACTCACCCCACTGACCTCAACACGATCCCTCCGTTCTACCAACTCATACCGCCTCCTCCTTCCCCGGACCAAGCTCAGCACCATGTGTGATCGGGCCTTCTGTTCTGCTGCCCCTCGTCTGTGGAATGCCCTCCCTGACCATCTGAGGGCTCCACAGACGACTGACACATTTAAAGAAGGACTTAAAACTTTCCCTTTTACCAGAACCTATAACTTTAATTAACATTGCTGCTTTTTAATCATGTTTTTCTATAGTTATTATTATATTTTTTATTGATGCTTTTATCTTCTTTTACTTTGTAGCACTTTGAGATTTGATCCAAATGTAAAGTGCATTATAAATTAAATGTATTATTATTATTATTATATTTGCTTTATACAGTGGGTTGAGGTGGATGGTCCCTCCTAGCGCTAGGAACTGCTCAGAGGTTTCAGCCATAACACTGAAACCACCTGAAGCCCCACTTTTGCAGCTCTTGAAGTAACTGTGGGTTCTGACACCTTTCTGTCAGACCCAGCATTATCGTTTTCAGTGCTACGGTAAATATTCTGTGGCATCACCATTGAAATCTTTAAATTGACCCATGATTCCAATATCCAACACATCAACTTTAAGACAAGCAGAACCTATGCTATCATCCATGGCAGCGAAAATATATCCCCGAAAAACACCCAATCCCCTGTGTTTTACAAGCAATCCATTGAACGAACTCCTCAAAATAATGAGACTCATTGACAATCTCAAAAAGTCCATATTGATTCAACCTAACAATTTATTTGAGGTCAGCAGTATGCTCTAAGATAAGATTCCATAGTTACTCAATAATGCAGATAAGCAAACTTTGACGTCATTTCTTGATAATCATCTCAATAAACGACTTAAATGTATTCCTCCACTTCTGTTTTGTAACCATGAGATTACTTGAAGGGCTGGTGGAGTTTATGCTCCACTTGGTGTCTCTTAACCATCACAGAAGGAGAGGACACAACCAGATGATTTAAAAAGAGGCCCAGTGAATATTCAAACGATGGAACATTTCTGTTCAATGCATTAAATATGAAGATGGCTATTTCATCACTCAACACTAGTGTGATGTTTTCCATTGCAGGAAGGGACATTTAAGTCAGGGTTTATGGTATTCATCCTCATTTAATCACTCTGTCTGTTTTTACCCACAGGCCGACGTTTTACGCCTTAAACGAGAGGAAAATTGTTTTACACGCAGTAACACTTTTTCTCACCTTTTGACAGAATGCTTATGCTTGACCTTTTCAAACCATTCATGTCCACACAGTTTAAAACCCACTGCAGTCTGCATATTCACTAGTTCGGACTGGAGGAGGAATTCTGATCACAAATGCAAGGTTACCCACAAGATATCTCAAAGGAATTTGATTGCATTTTTGTGTAGAGGTGGAACTTGCACCAAATAATGTAGATCTGAGTACAGATGAAGATTCTGGAAAACATTTTCACTTTCAGCATTGTGAGATGCGAGGGCTTTTGTGAGGGCTGTTTTTAGCATTTTGCCAAAATCTTGAAAAGAATTATTGGCAAATTAATATAAAAAAGAGCGAATGCTCAATTTAAAAAAAAAATGTTTTCACTCATGACTTTTCATGAGTGAAAATATGAATGTCCACCACTAGGCACAATAGGATTCAGACCTTAATAATAATAATAATAATAAAAATAATAATAATAATAATAATACATTTAATTTATAATGCACTTTACATTTGGATCAAATCTCAAAGTGCTAGTGTTACCTTCATCATAATCTGGATCTTTAAAAGAATCTTGGACATTAAAGTATGACGCTTTACCAAATAGCAAATGTACAGCCGGGAAGACTGTCCCCTTTCATACTTGGCTCACAGCCTTTTCTAATAAGGCTCAGTCATTCACATCTTCCACGAACGTTCAGGCTCAATTGCCCACTTCACGGTCTGGGGCATTATTAAATATCTCTGCCCATCAGTCCGGCCATATCAACTGAATAACATGGTGCCAACCTTTTTTCATAAATTTACCATCTTGCTGCTGTCTTATTAAATATGGTTCTCTCCATCCATCTTGTTCCTTCAAACTCTCGGCCTTCCCATCCCATCGTCCTCGCAGTTACATCAACTTCATCACTGATCAGTCTCAGCTCAGTCAGTAGCCACCACCACCATTATCCAGACACCAAGGGGGAGTATACCTGCTGATGCTCAGGCAGATACCTTCCAATCACAATCTCCCTGAAGAATCTGACAGCTGAAGTCTGAACTAATAATGACATATCATCTGTTGTAATATATATTCATCTTTTCTTCTCTCTGTCTCTCCTGATAGAAATAGATTTGGTGGGGGCCAATATATATTTGGGTTTATACATGAAACTGCAACCACAATGTAGATAAGGGGATGCATCTAGAGGAAAGAAAAGAGCTGTATCTAACACAGAATACATTTTCAATATATCAACAAGTTTAAACTGCAGGAATTCTTCAAATCAAAGAGACGGGAAAGAAACAGAGAGCTGCTGCAGGCATTCTGCTGCCTCTCAACGAAACTCCTCTATCTTCCAGCAAACAAATGTCACGCTGGCTTCATACCCAAACCCCACACACACACACACACACACACACACACACACACACACACACACACACACACACACACACACACACACACACACACACACACACACACACACACACACACACACGCGCACGCTGTTGATTTGAAAACCATTTTCTGGTTTCAGCTAATATTTTCTTGTTATTAGTCCCACCTCCATTAATCATCAGAGAGCCTGTCTGATCGGAGGATTTTTGGGACCCCGGACTTTATTTGTGGTATTTTTACATTCTTGTATCGGCGAGGTTCACATTATTCATTGTAAAGTTGAAAAATAATAAACAGAGCTGCAGGCTGTCGCGGTCAGGAAGTAATATTTAGGATGTGGAGGAGGTGATTTGGCAGGTGAGCGGCTGCAGTGTCCGATGGTGAAGAGAAAATATTTCTGTTTTCTCCTGTCTATGATGCTATCAATATTAACCTGTTAAGCCGTTATTTAAAGTGAAGCTTCGTTTGAATTTCATACCTAAAAATTAGCAATAAATGACTTCACATTTAATCAAGAGTTCAAATCCGGGATATTGCTTGTACAAGGCAGGGGGTTGGGGTATTTTCGGGGATATACGCTTATTGTTGGGGTCGAAAGCGTAGGCCTAGTTTTTATTATCATAAAGTGCTGATAATGTGAGGCAATGCAGAGACAACTAAGACTCCACTGTAAGCACAGATGCTCATGCACACACGCACACACAAGCACACACACACACACACACACACACACACACACACAGAACGTCAACTTTAAAAGGTGTTGCTAAGCAACCACAGGAAATATCAAAAAAATGTATGGATATGGAGAGAGGCAGAGAGACTGAGAGAAGAAAAAAAGACACATACAGATAGAGATAGAGGACAGTCCGTCCATTGTAAACACATTGGAGCGGCAGAGAGAGATCAAGAGCAATGAGAGAAATAGAGAGACAGGCAGACAATAAGACAGACGGAGACAGAGAGAGGTAGGGAGAGAACAGCAGAAGCCTCTTCCACACAGCTTGTTAAAAGCAGCGCTGTGGCTCTTTTATTCCGTCCTGCAATTCTGTAATATTGGCATGAGACGGCAGTGGAGGGAAGTTTCTGTATAAATGTGACGACGAGATATATAACGGGAGGTGGGAAATTTTGAGGGAGCAATGCGTTGGCACACAACTGGAAGATTTAATATGGAGCTAACTCAAGATAAAGAGGAGGTCTTAAATTTGGCAGACAGCTCGAGGTCCAGGAGTCCCTTATACTCCGAGCAAAGGAAGAGATTAACAATCAGTATATCCCCGATAAGTTTGGGGATATTATGGCATCGTCATTGCTGCATACACCGCAGATCCTTCAAGTTGATACGCCGACTCAAAACTATTTGATGGATAATTGGAAAAACACAACTTGTGAAAACTGTGATGAGAGCCCCACGTTACACATGGCTTTTTTGTTACACATGCAGCTTTTCATGCAGCCTCATAACCATGAAAGGAAAGAACAATAATAATAATGAACTTTATTTGAATAACACTTTTCAAAGTTCTAATGTGCTTTACGTGACAGAATTAAATGAATGAAAAACGGTGATACCATCTGTAAAGGCAAAGTAAAAGGATAATAAATCAATAAAGAATGTAAGAAGTAGACCACCAATGAAACAGAGAATGCATGAAAAAGGCTTAAGACTTATGCAATTGATACAATTCCTCCCAGGACCGTGAAAGTGCATTCATAAAAGGAGCTTTTAAAAAGAGATTTAAAATTGGACAAGGAGCTTGCCAGTCTCATCTCCTCAGGAAGATGGTTCCAGAGAGTAGGGGCCCGGACCGAGAAAGCCCGGTCACCGCTCGATCCTCAGAATTGAGAGCAATGGTGGGATATCCCGATGGTACACAGGCATGTGTTCTTATTCTGTGGGGTTGATTTTGGAAAGCTGCACTGCCAACCACTGGCATGGCTACTGCCTGATGGTCTTTTTCTCAAGGTGGACATAGGAAAGCTGAACATTTTTAAAATGCATATTGTTGTGTAAACAGGGCTTGAGTCCATACTCTGAGTCAGTGTTACATATCTGCTGGTACATTCAGTACAAAAGAAAACCTGGGCCTAATACAAAAGGGTTTTCATTGCAGTGCTGCTGTGCAATCTTTGTGTAAGAAGGGTAAGCGATACAGAAAGAGAGATAGAACGTTGGAGACAGAGAGACAGGCAGAGGTTAATAACTGAAGTGATTGTTAATTTTTTTTGATATAATGCTTTCCTCTTGAAATAATGAATGCAAATAATTTGTGATTCAGTCATGTTGTGCCTCTGATGTTTCCTCATGACTAATGAACTACTGCATTCATGTTTGATCAACTGAGTGTTCAAAGGAACCAAAAGAGAACCTGATGAAACAAACTACCCAAACACACTGGGATCTAACATTAAGTTAAACTTTATTAGGTGACGTGAATGTAATTTTAATGAAACCGTCTCATTAATGACAATATCACTGAGCATCCTGGCCAGACCTGGGTGTAGAGGTTTAATCAGAAATGAATAAACAGGATATGGAAATGAAGTGCAATCAACAAGCCACCAACTTCATCTTATTTCTATCAAGGATCATAAAATACAATTCCAAGAACTTCAGAACTATGGCGGCAAACAGAGGACACACTTCCTGTAACTAAAAATTCACCGCACATACCGTTCTTACAGTTGTGTTCCGCCTGGAACACGTTCCCTGCATGAGATGCGCATGTGCGTAATTTAATCTCCTAATTAAGCGCATGAGCAGTTGTAACCTTTGTCGCCATTTTCCCTATTTATAGCCTCGGAATGTTGGCGACATTATCGATTAACGTGAAACCCCGCAATTGTGTTCGAGATAACCCAAAAACTATGTCAAGGATCATTTTAAAATTTTACAGCCAAAAAGACCTTACATTTTGGGAAAGGTAATTTTTGCATAATCTACAACTAAGGGAAGCTTTATCTCCAAAATCCCAGTTTTCAGGCTATAATTTATCAAGTAATTGTCCAATTTAGTCAAAATTTGGTGTATAATAATAATAATATTAATTGATACTTTTTTCAAAATGCTGTAAATTCTTTTCGAGCGTTTGACCCAACCCCGAGGGAGCAGTGGGCAACCCTTTGAAGTGCTGGGGGTGCACATTGGGTTCAGGGTCTTGCTCAAGGACCCTATGACACGTACACCTGCTGGGGTTTGAACCAGCTACCTTCCGATCAGGAGACATCCACTCCACCCACTGAGATGCAACTGCCAATAGAATCATTGATTGCGTCTAAAAACAAAGATTTCCTTCCAAAACTTCAGGACCATGATGGTGTCTGATTTTAGCTCATGTGAATTCACACAAGTAAATCTGTCTTGTTTTATAACTGCGCTCAGAAAGAAAGGTTAACTGTAGGCCTATTTATCTTCATTATTGAGTCACTTTGGGATCCTATCTTAGAGCATATTGTATACTTCTTAAAAATATTAAGGTTAAGTCAATATGGATTTTTGATGAGTCACATTCAATATCCAGAGTTCAATCAGGGAATTTCTTATGCAAAGCACGGGATTGGGGAATTTTGGGGGATATACCCTTGCTGTTGCGGAACACAGCGTAGACCTAGTTTTTATATGTTATATGGCACTCTTTACGACATTCAAAAATGCAACACTTATTTCCTTTTTGTACTAGCCTTTTTTCTCTTTTAAAACTGGTTGTTCATTTATATGTAGGGCAAGTTTTGGGATAATTCTTAACATTCAAGGGTTGATCTCCCATGGATCAAACCTGAAAACAAAATTCTAGCCATTATACCTTTATTCAACCAATCCAAAATGACCGCCCCCTTATTAAACTAATTCACTTATTTGAAGCATGGCCCAATTGTATCTTAATGTTGCCATTGGCATACTGGAAGTAGAGCAATCCTGGTAGAGAAATGGTTGGGTTTGTGAATTATTCTACATTCCACAATTGTATGTCGACGCAAGCTTTATGAAGCCAAATGGGGAACGACGGACCATCTGTGCCAAAGTCGACCAAGTGTATCAACCCAAAAAAATAACTGACACCTCCGCCAGACGCAACCCAGTAACAGGTTCCAACAAACACTCAGCTCTGACTGAAGAGTGGGGCCACATGACGACATGAGAGGTTGTGCAAGTCCATGAAGTAGAGGATTATAAATGGCTGAGAGTAAAGCATGGTCTGACATTATCATTAATATTTCACAGCGGAGGAGGCTTAAATGAGTTCAATGAAAGATAAATCAGATTAAGCAATTTACGTGGAAAGCTATTTGACACCCTCTGTATTGTTTCGATTTTTCTGTTCGTCTCAGACTAATCTGTGTCGGATCTTCAAACTAAATGTGACATAAAACAAAGGCAACCTGAGTTAGCATAAGAAAATGTTTAGCCCATGCCTTAACCAACAGTCTGAATAGTATTTGTAGTATACTACATGGGTAGTATTTGTAACTCTGAATGGAATGCCCCAATGTTCCACCTGTAGGTTCAAAAATTGAAAACAAAATTCCTAAGAACTGGAGCTCAGTCTTTGACATCACTGTGGGGAAATATCGGGCCACTCTTCTCTGCAGAACAGCTTTAGTGCAGCCACACTGGAGGGTTTGTGAACAAGAACTGCTCTTTTCAGGTCCCACCACAGCATCTCAGTGGGGTTCAGGTCCAGACTTTGACTAAGCCTCCCCAATATTTAAATTTTATTCATTTTGATCCATTCAGCATTGGACTTAACCTACTGTTTACGATCATTGTCTCGGACTGATGACCTGACATTCTCCTTCGACAATTTCTGCGAGAGATCAGAATTCACATTTCCATCGATTATGGTAAGTCCTCCTGGTCCTGAAGCAGCAGTTGATCTCCACAACATAACACTTCCAACTCGTGGTTTGACGGTTGGTCTAATGTTCTTCTAGTGAAATTCTGTGTTTGGTTTACACCAGATGGAACGAGACTCCTGGCTTCAAACAGTTTAAATTTGACTTCATCAGAGCGGGGAAGAATCTCACAGAAGCTCTGAGGCTCGTCAAGGTGTGTTGGGACGAGATTCAGATCAGCCTTAATGCTCTCCAGAGTCAGCAGTGAATTCCCTCACCACTTGTCCATCATGTCATTTAGCCCAGTGTCTTTGGAATAGTAAAGCCACAACCTCTGACCTTTTTTGAGGTGTGAAAGGGATATTTTCTTTGGATCCTCGTCCTGATTGATCATTCTCCTTGCTCTTGGAGCAACTTCGGAAGGTGGTCCACTACTGGGAGGGTTGGTTATTGCTCCAAGTCTTCTGCATGTAAAGATACAGTGTCTCACTGGGGATTTGTGGAGTCCCAGAAATTAGAGACTATGCGACTGTGTTTCCATTAGAATCCTTACTGTTCAGGTCTAATTTATTGCTCTGTCATCTACGTCATCAATGACAAAAATCATCTTACTGTGAGACAACTCGTGGTTGCTGCTGATGTCAGCTCTCACAGCAGGGGTAAAATGCATGAAACCACATGAATCCCGATCTGACTGCTCTCATTCATGTCGCAATGCCATGAATCTGGTGTCACATGCTGACATGACGAAGGTCATTTGAAAAGACTGGACGTTTGCGTTCTTGAAAAAAATCTAATTTCATTCATATTAAGGCATTAAAACACAAAGGTTTTTAAGGTCAACTTCACATACAACATTTATAGCTGAAAAACGTGTTGGTTTGATACGTTCCCTGAAGAATACGGTTTATATATGTTAACTAAAAACTGTCTTAATATTCATTATTCAATAAGTCTATGGGTAAACGCTTGTAGCATCAAATATTTTCGAATTTTTAAGTGATGGATAGAAACTAAGTTTTTTGACTCAAGTACTGTGCTTGAGTACGAAGTTGAGGTACTTGTGATTTACATGAGTATTTTCAATTTTACTGCTACTTCACACTTCTACTATGCTACATTTCCACTTAATTTGATTAACTGGTGGAGTTTCTAGTTACTTTTCAGATTACAATGTTTCAAACTAAGGTCTGTGGGGCAATAAAATTTGAAAATGATACATGACATAGTTTTTGTGTTATTCACGTTAAAATGAAGGGTGATGATGTTGATTCCCTTATATTCACAAGTTTTCAGGAATATACTAAGTGATATTAATCCATTCATAGCTGTAGATTGCTAAGAGGGTAGGTTCTATGAAATGAGTACTTTTCTTTGGTAATTTAAGTACATTTTGCAGATACTTACATACTTTTACTTAAATAAGGCTTCAAATACAGAGCTTTTACCTGTAGTGGTGTATTTCCACATCATGTTATTAGTGGTTTTACTCTAGTTAAGGTCTGAATATTTTACCACTGGTAATTTTCACCTCATAATTGAAGAGATGTTGTTATAATGGTTATGCTGATTTGGTTAAGGAAAATATTGTCATCAGTATATGGCAAGAAAAGCTCATTAAAGTTTGATCAAATCGACCCGGGTATAAGCCCTTCGGCTCCAAGTCCTCGATTAGACTCATCATTTCCTGCAACCATATTGAATTAAATACCCGTTAGCTCTGTGTGGAAAGAATCCCTACGTTTGTTATAAAGGCTTTATTTATGTAAAATATTTAGAGCTAAAATCCACGTGGAAAGAAATGTCTGGCAGTCGGAGCACGGCAGCAGGCTCTCTGTCTTTGTGGAAACCAGCAGCAGCTTTTCAGAGACGTAGGAGTCATGCATAAGGCAGAGTAGGCAGTGTGTTTCGGGCAAAATGCTTCCGGCAGCTTTGTATCAGAGGCACAAAATGGAGAGTCCTGCAAATTCATTCGGAAGTCTGTATGCAATAGACCTCAGAGTCTTTCTACTACATCACTGTCAGGACGAGCAGAACCAAAAAGCTGTCTACAAGCTACGCAAAATATTTAATGTGTATTTCCTCCTTAACACCAGTCAGCTATATTTTGTGTTACTATCACATTAAACACCATAATTATCAAGTATAATCACAATGAAGTTTAATTCTAGTGACACGCTCCCCAGTGCTTAAAGGGCTGCCAAGATCGTTAAATTCTAGCTCACATTTGTTCGTGATTTAATTGTTTTCCTCTGTTCATTTTATGAAACCATTACAGCATCTGTCTAATAAACAGTGTAATAATACAAATATGAACCTTATGAAAGAGACATTTATTGGTACTGTCACATTTATATTCAGACTCTCAGTGAAAGTCAATGCTTGAATGGATGGGTCCAAAGTTTTCTGTCCCATTTCAATTAATCGGATGCGGTGCAGACATTAAATGTTTTTTTATTTATTTATGGTATTATGTAGTATAAAGTATGTGAGTCTGAATGCTACTTAAGAAAAAAAAAACTAAACAAAACCAAAATATCACCCCCAAATTCCGACATTCGCCTTTTTCTTCTTCTTTTTTGTCTTTTTCTTTTGGCTTAAAATCAAAATGTGCTCAGTTGTGCGTTGGTGTTATGTTGAATTCTGCCACCAAATGATCTGGAATGGTTTTGTTAATAGTTCTTCATCGAGAAAATTAAACACGTAGGTAGGTTCAAAGGCTAATTTAATTCACCACCACGGCAGAATAAGCACCATCAGATGTTGTAATTAACACGTGCCAATCAAATTTAAGAGTGGAAAAAGATAAGGAAATAGTGACGCAGTCCAACATCATGAAACACAACGTTTCTGTTTCATAAAGCTGTTTTTACACAGTTTAAAGGAACGGCATGATTGAACTCCTCGACTTAAATGTGACTCATTAATTATCTAAAGCAGTCCATATTGTCTTAGCCCTAATTATTTCTATGAAATCAGCAATATGCTCGAATATTGGATCCCGTAGTGACTCAATAATGAAGATAAATACAGTTTACTATATTTTTCCTGAGCTCAATACTAAAACTATAGTTCCTTGTATAAATTCATATGAGCTCAAATTTGATACAACTGGACTTCTGGTTGGGAACGTAAAACTCCATCCAGTGTGTAAAATATGAACTAATGTAGTGAAATAATATATATATATATATATATATATACAAGATAGATCTCCTTGTGTATATTCATATGAGCCAATCTGGACATAATCAGAGATATTGTTGGAACGTAACACTGAAAACACTGTAGGTTTATGAACAATTGGAGTAAAATATAACAAATAATAGATGGATCCCCTCGAGTTTATTTACATACCAACTTCGGGGAAAAATCGGAGCAGCAGTAGAGAAAGTGTGGCCCAAAACTGTGATTTGGGAGATACAGCTCCCCCTTAGTGGCAGAAATATGCAACTGAAAATGAAATTTCCATAATCAATCCTGTTCTTCTTCGCACTAAGGTCTACTGGGCGATTACATTTGAAAATGATCCATGAAATTGTTTTTGAGTTATCCAGCTAAAAATGTTCAATAATTTTTTTAATTTTTTTTTTTTAATTTTTGGGGGAATAATAAGTCTTGTTTGTCTGATTGAACATTTCTGGCTGATATCATACAGTGATTAAGCAATATGTTGGGCAAAGCAACAATCTGGACATCCATTGATGACCAGCCACCGGAATTATTTGACAAGTTACGTTGAGTAAGACATTTGTCAACTTCTGGATATCTATTGACACGATCACAGAGTTGCGAATAGATGACAACTATGTATAAAATCAGATCAATACAACTTCAAAGAGGGGAAAAAAAAGATAATTATGGCAAAATTTTTGTCAAGGGGGATTTTTTTGTAAAAATTGCCTTTTATGTAGATTTTACAACCAGCCACCGGTGCTTAAATATGTTTTTGAGAATTGAATAAATCATTGCAACCAATATATATTTTTAGTCCTTCTTTCCTGCCGTGTTAATCATCTGAGAACCAAAGATTTCATGATTGATACACATGTTTGCTTGTGATAGATGCTTGAGCCTCATATATGCCTGATGAAACTGATGTCACCTCTGATAGTTTGTATAAATACTAATCATAAGTCGTTCAGCAATGGTGTCCGCCGTCAAGTCCTCACCTCTGGCAGATAGTTTTTTGGTGTTGATGATCTTGGCGGCATACTCCTGGCCTGACAGCACTTTGATACAGCGTCGGACCACTGAAAACGCTCCCCTTGAAACACAACAGGAGAAAACGATCAGCTTTTCTTTTTTATTTATTTATTTACTTTTTTAAACATAATCTGATAAATAGTCCTGTCTTGACATACTTATTTATTTTGCACAACATAAAAGTTATGATATATTTTTCCTCTTAATTATTGAAAGGAAGGTTAAGTTGGATTTTTCTCACAGGTTCACAAAACCAGAAGGACTGGATGCTTAAAACACAAGACTTGGTCCCTTTGCTTTTAGAGCTCTGATGTCCCTCCCTAAGAGCTTTTACTGTCTGGAGCTACACACACTTCTTCTTCTTCTTCTGTTTCCATCTTGCCCTGTCCTCTGCATTGTCCTCTGTCACACTAACAAACTGCATGTCCTCTCTCACCCCATCCAGACTCATCCTCTTTGCTCTTCCCCTTTATCTCCTGCTTATCTGTCACAGATAACTCCTGACACTCTTCTCCACCCACTCCACCCTGCCGGCACTCGATTTTTCACCTCCTTTCCACTCTGCCCGTTGCTCTGAACGCTCTACCCCAAGTACTTAAACTGCATCTTCTTCACCTCTACTCCTTGCATCCTCACTATTCCAACCTTTCATACACACTAATGTGTTCTTTTTTGCTTTGACTGATCTCCAGTGCATACCTCCACCTCTCCAGGTTTTCCTCCACCTACTCCCTACTCTCACTACCGATCACAATGTCATCCGCCAACATCATAGTCCACAGAAACTCCTGCCTGACCTCATCTGCCAGCCTTTCCATCACCATAGCAAACAAGAAAGGGTCTCAGAGCCAGTCCTTGGTGCAGTCCCACCTTCACCTTGAACCTGTCCATGACTCCTATTGTACAACTCCCTGCTGTGTTATTGTTGTCATACATATCCTGTGCCGCATTAACGTACCTCCCTTTCAGTCCAGACTTCACCAGGAAATCCCACAACTCCTCCCCCGCCACTCTGTCTTACGTTTTCTCTAAATCCACAAAGACACAGTGCAACTCCTTCTGAACTTTTCTATACATCTCCATCGGCACTCTCAAAGCAAACATCTCATCTGTAGTGCTCCTCCTGGCATCAAACCATACTGTTGCTAACAGATTGTCACTTCTCTTTCTTAATCTAGCTTCCACTACTTTTTCCCACGTCTTCATCGTGTGGTTCATCAGCTCCATGCCTCTCTAGCTGTATACCTCACTTAAAACATTAAACATCATTTTCAATTTGGCATTCATTTTCATAAAATTACCAGTAATTGAAAACGACATATTTGATTTCTTGCTTAAAGAAGGAATTAGTGAGTGGAATGTGGAATTATCTTGATGATTGTTGACAATCACGGCAACAGTGTCGGTACAAAGGCAAGAAGGTTCTCGAATCCGCCTGGGGACATCGGAGAGTTTGCATGTTGTCCCCGTGTTTTCCCTGCGTGGATTCCCTCAGGGTACTCTGATCTCCTCCCACAGTCCAAAAACACGAGTTTATAAAAAACATGAGTTAATAAATACATGTATATGAATCTTATTCTATTATACTCCTCTCTCGTCTTCAATTATCACACCTGATAGAACTGTGTGCAATGTTTTAACTTTTTAACTTCTGTTTTATTCTTTGCACTAGATAGTGTTAATGTGTTTCCTTGTTAAGTTTCTTTAACAGTAATTCTGCTGTATGTTTGTGTGCATCAGCATTCCAATGCACTGTTTTGCCAGTACAGATGGCAAATAAACCTCTTTGAATCTTGGCAATAAAGTACAAGTGATGATTTCCTCCTGAGGAGATTTTGTCCTTGGAACTAAGGAGAAAGCTGAATGTGTCTGTTTCTCATGAAAGCTGTATTCTGCCACCCACCATTACATTATGTAAGAGACCTGGCACTATGAGCGAGTGTGGGCTGTGAGTGGGATAGGGTCAGAAAGGTGATACGCTCCTCTATCTATCTATCTATCCATCTATCTATCTATCTATCTATCTATCTATCTATCTATCTATCTATCTATCTATCTATCTATCTATCTATCTATCTATCTATCTATCTATCTATCTATCTATCTATCTATCTATCTATCTATCTATCTATCTATCTATCTATCCATCTATCTATCTATCTAGATTTTAGCAGCAATCATTAAGAGTAAAAACTTATAATGAATTGAAACTATAAATAATTGATTAAATATACATCACTATAAACCATAATAATTCAGATACATAAAGATATTTACAGTATAGCGAAAATTATATCGATAGACATTTTTATCAGTACACATCATTTTCGACAAGATAAGAAATATTTAAAAATGTCTTTTTCTAAAATGATTAATAAAAGGACCAGATGTTTGGACCAGAATGTATCGGGGGGAAATTAAAATATATCAATTAATAAAGATTTGGATTAAGTTAAACAAACTTGATATATGGTATTCGTAACACAAGAAGTATAGAATACACCATATTGAGGCAAAAGTACTTGGCATGAATTTTGATGCCAAGTACTTTTTTATGAAATGTACTACAGTAGTTATAATGATGATGATGATGATGGTGGTGGTGGTGATAGATGATACTTACTTTCCCAGCTCTTCATACAGCTGATACTCTTCAGTGAAACGAGTGCAGATGACCGTTGCCATGGTGACCCGGCACGGAGAGGGTCTGGGGGTACCCTGTCCGTCTTCCTTGGAAGATGATGATGATGGTGATGAAGGACAAGAGTTAGACCTGTCTGGGGGATGGCGCAGAGAACACAAAAAGAGGAGAAAAGCAGAGAGACTGAGAAACCACGAGAGAGTTCTGGTCCTGAAAGGAGGAGAGGATCAGGATGCGGAGGAAGAGGAGGAGGAAAAGGAAGAGGAGGTAGAAGAAGATGGAGGGAAGATGGAGAGAGCAGTGAGTAGAGCTGCACTTCTCTGTCCTGATCTGTGTGAGAGACAGAGAGACGGTTTTAGATACTAAACCTGCCCGCCCACTCTTCCCCCTCAGCCAATCATAGTCCACGACACACACGGACGCACGCGCGCACACACACACACACACACACACACACATACACACACACACACACACAAACACACACACACACACACACACACACACACATACATACTTGTTTTTCCCATTTGAGGGGTCCAGCTTATGTTTGCATCTTTGTGGGATCCACCCTTTCCAGTGGTTCTACATCTTTGGAAAAAATCAGGCAGCATAAAAAAAAATTCCTATTCACAAATATCACTTTACTTTCATAGAATTCAAAACTTTTTGTCTTTACGCCAGTTTTATCATCACTTGTGGGGCTCAGTTTCTAGCAATCAGTACTTATGAGGTCCATTTTCACAAAACACACACACTTACACACATATATCTTGTTTTAATATCATACACGGGATGAAGATACCATCCAGAGACACCAATGTCTAATTGTTTTCAGGAACTGGCTACCCCGGTTATGAAAGTGGTTGGCCTGAACAAAAAATGAACAAATGAACAGGGCAGAAACAATGAACTCAACAGTGCCCTCTTTTCTTTTTCTAACTGGTCTTACTTTTCAGTATTTTGCTCCTGCTGGTCTACTTTTCGTCTCATTGTACAGATTCGATTTTTCACAAAGTATTTAACTCCTTTCCAGTCTCGGTTTCCAAGAGCTTCTGGTTCTGCAGAAATACAGTGCTCACAGTCAATTTTCCCTGGAACTTGGTGCCTGACAATGAACTTTTTTAGATGCTTTTCAACTGCAGCAATTTCATCTGGTGTCCAGCTTCTCTTCACAGCAGTTATTGTTCCTAAATAGGTGTGAAAAAAACAAAATATATATGTTTATAAGTTTGTTCATATGTTGCCACATAAGACTTTCTAACAATTACTGAGAAATATAGCTGTCAGGAGAGCTGTTGGGACCATGTTTAGACCACACTACTGTATACTTATATGCCTTTTAAATGTGTCAAATTAAACAAATACAGCATAATTTGTATATGTAATGATATGGACAAAAGAAGCTCCCACAATTCAGAAAGCCATATATAACAGAACCATGCACACCTAAAGACATAAAAATTGTGATATCCATTAATCAAAAAACTAAAATAGCACTTTACAACTAGTGAATTGTAATTCTAAGAGCAAACAGAAAAAACAGGCACAATATACTTCTAATTAGAGGTTAACATTAGAGCAACCATATTAATTACACATGAGAACAGGCAGGAGAGGAAAATATAAAATTACTGTTGTCCGATAGCTTCTATTTAGCCTTGATTTAAGTTTGATAGTCAGTTGTTAAGTTTCTAACCATTTTCATCGAACACTGAAAACATATTATTATTGCTCAAATGGTCTTTAGCTACTGGGCAACTCCCTTGAGCAATTTTTCATTTAAATACTGGTTTTAAATGGATGCAAAGCAATGGTAGTATTCATAATACAATTAGCCATTTTTATGGATAAATATTTTCACAGCCCGGCTCTTAGACTGCGACAAAAACTCGGCGACACACGGATAAACTGAACAACAAAGTAAATTATGACCCAAAAATCTGTCAAATAAAGCAAAAACACTTGGGTATCTGGTAAAAATCTGTAATGTTTGTTTTGTAGTGAGTGGATGGGTGGGAATAAGCTGCATGGATAAGTGGATGAAAGAGAATATTAAAACAATTTTGAATGCTAATATGTTTGATGGTGGAGATTTCACTGTCATGTTGCATCCTGTTAAGCCTGCTCAAGGTGTTGGTGGGAAGACTGCTCCTGGTGGTACTGTTTTAAATCCAGGCTTAACATTTGATCAACAAAACGAACTGCTTTGTTACATTTGGAGCACAGTAGACCCCGCATCAGGCTGAGCTGCAGACATTTGCTCCTGAGAATAGGAAACATGAGAAAGAACTTAACACTTTTGAGGTTGAATGGTACAAACTAAGTCTGTACACTCAAATCTGACTCAGTTTTGGATGTTGCTTCTGAATCCCTAGAGGTGTCACTGTTTTAGCATGTCGCTAACAGTAAGAAATAGCTGGATTCAGAGCGTAAATTATTTTTACAATGTGCAAGAACAGGTAAGGCTTAAGAAGCTTTCTGTTCGCCACCATTGAGGGACAGTCAACGTTATTCTTTAGTTAAAGCTGCTGTGTTGAAAGCATATGAGTTGGTACCAGAAGTTAACAGGCAGTTGTTTAGGTTGTGTTTAAAGGCCCCATGCTTGTGTCACTCATCTCAAGGCTGTGCTTTGTGTCACCAGGGCTTTTTTGATTTTTTGGACAGCAGAACACTCGTGGCATTTTCCCACTCATCCACTCTTTACACCAACTTACACTACAGATTGTTCTCAGACACACACATCGTTTTGCTTTATTGAACTGATTTTTGGATAATAAATTACTTTGTTTTTTAGTTTACCCACGTTTCTCAGTTTTTGTTGCAGTTTAACAGCCGTGCTGTAACAAATGGGTGAGAGAGTTTGATTTTGAAGACGTTGTGCGGGCCCGAACGAGGTTAAGAACTGTTGTTCTGCACTCACCTCTCTTTGATGCAGACTTGCCCTTTTTTGGGTTGAATGATGTGGAGGGCAACTCTATGAGAGATGTCACACTGGCATCATCTTCAGAATTGTGTGTTTCTGACCTTCTGCAGTCTGGGAAAAGAAAATAGATGTTTATAAAGTAACCATCAGTATATATGGCTGGATTAGGTTTGGATATCATAATGAAAGCAAAAACATAGTAAGACTTAAAATAATTTTGAAAATGGCATGTGTGTCTCTAAAAGATGAGCAACATTTTATTCATGTTGTTTGCATAGTTCAACGGAATGTGAAAATCAAATACTGACTGAAATAATATTAAAAAAACTAAAGTAAAAACAAAGGGATCTTAGGGCATTCAGAAAACAATATCTTGCATCTTCTATCGTCTTGATAAATGTAAAGAGCGCTTCATTATCCGAGTAGGCCGTTGCACTTCCAGAATGCAAGATTTAGTTTTTGGTAACATTTTTGGCTCAATAGATATAATTTAAATAGTTTATTTTTGTGCATTATCAGATATATTTGAGTTGAATTTATTTAGAGATTTCAAATCGGTATAATTTGAGAACAGCCTAAAAGTGTAACCAACTCTAAATTATTTACATATTTACCTTTTACACAGTTGGATGGCTTGTAAAACTCTCCCTATGAACCAATAAAATCTGACAGATAATTTATATGTTGACTATATTTTACATGTTATCTAAATCTGATTACAAGTACGGAAATCTGTCCGACATAAAGCAAAATAGCAAGTAAAATATTTCCCTCTGATATGCATTCAAATTGGAATATAGAAATGCCCTCATGAAGTATAATGCCTCATATTTGTACTCAAGTTAATGTCCTTAATTACTTTGAGGCACTGGTTACTAAATTAACTGATTGCATGAATGTAGCTAATGCAAGCAAGTTTAATTAAAATTAAACATCAAGAAGGTGTATTACATTGTTTTGTAGGTGGTGGTTACTGTTATACAAGCAACTTAAGTTGCTCTATCCATCTTATTCTGGCCAACTGTCTTGAGGTAAATTGTCAATCAGCAAAGAATGTGCACGCATTAAATTACACAAACGGATGCATAAATACTTCTATCCAATTAAAGATAATTCGTAAGCGATTTAAAGGAGTACCCGAATACCTTCTATGTTCTCTTGTGAATCTTCTATGTCCTCTTGTGAACAGCCTTCCATGTAAACAGTCTCTAAAAAAGTCAATTATAGAGAAGAGTTAAAAAATTGAAACGTGATCAATTTAACTTAAAAAAATACAGAAGCACTACGTAAACACTGAATTGATAATTAAACCAAAATTATGAGTTATGGGCAAACTATAAACCTTTAAATCTAACACTCTTCATATCTTGAAGATATTACTAAATTTTATAAGCTCTTGAAACCAAAATATAAACATAAAGCAAAGGCAATCTGAGTTACTCTAACACTGAACAAAAATGGAGGAGTGACCAGGTGAAAGAAAATCCTAAGCCATAAGGATATAGTATAAATTTTGGCCTCTATACCCTTGAATGATACACACAGGCACAGGGAGAATACTGTATGGACTAATAGATCAAACATTTACCTGTGAATCCCTTCAAACCTGGCAAGAACCAAACTTATCGTTCCTCAAAAACGACATAAAGGTAAGGGATAAAATAAAATCTTTGGAGTGGTCTAGTTTAAGTCTGGACCTGAACCCCACTAAGATACTGTGATGGAACATGAAAACATCAGTTCATGCTCACAAACCGTCCAATGTGACTGCACCACAACAATGTCAGAGACTGATATTGTATATGTAAATCTTATACGCAAAACGTATGCAATTGTTACATATTACAATGTTGAGTTTGTCCCTGACAAATAAACAAATAAATAATATCCTGTTTCGAACTTCCTGCTTTTGCACAAATAAAAATTATGATAAGAGGGAAGAATAAATATTCATACTAATAATTTAGGTATTGCAAAACATTTTTGCTTTATTGAATGATCAGGTTGCCTTTGCTGATGTTAAATTTTGTCTTTAGATCAAACAGTTTATTCCATATTTTTTCCATACATTAAAATATAATATTTAATACCGTTTGCATCGAGGTCAATTTCATCCAGACTCTTCCCTTTGTATTCTCCTAGCCGTCCCTGTTCCAATGCCAGAAGAACCTTGCTTATTTTCGCCAACTGTAGTGTGCCCTCTGGAAGTCGGTAGTGCTTTCTGTGGACGTCTATGTTATGCCCAAGAAAATCTGCTAGCTGGTCTAATTCTGTAGTCTTGAGATTCAAAACAGTTGAGAGGGTAGCAATATGTTTCCTGAGTTTTGTTGAAGTTAGTGCTTTGGGAGTTTTGAGGTTGTCACATTCATTCACCAACTGCCTCATGCAATCTGAACCCCTGAGATAATATTCAGAATGTGGCAATGCAAACAAGTATCCATTTTCATTCAGCACACCACACTCCTCTCGCTTCTCCGTCAGAGTATCCAGTGATTCCCTCATGAGTGGGGTGAGGAGAACAGGAACTTTCCTTCCTCTCTTTCCAACTATGGCTATCCGAACAAAATGTTTGCAAAGCTTCTGCTCAAGGGCTGTAAGGGCCAGGGTAACATCTTCATGTGTTTCTGATGTATCCTTTGATAAGTATGCAGACAAAGGCATTCTGGAAACCTCTCCTGCTCTCCGGCGGTTGAAGAGTATAATCTGCACCAGGGTCACTTTAGCAAGTTCTTTCCAGCTAATGGGTGATGGCTTTTGTTTGATGGCATTCAAGTGTTGCTGCTGTTTCTCAGACAAATGACAATGAAGAGTTTGGACATCCTTTGTGAATGGTAGGAGTTGAGGAGAATTCCATTTTACCTGGTCAAGTTGAGTTACCGCTTGGCTTGCAATGTCGAATTTCCAACTTTCCTTGTACAACTGTGCAAATTCCTCGGCATCCTGGGCAGTTTGCTTGTCTTTCCTTTTTAATCCTTCAGACTTGATAAACAGTGACAAAGAATGCAAATTGTGTCCAACTTTGCGAGCAAGAGATGGACGTTTGTATTTGCCAGTTTCTCGACTGAATCCAGCAAGGCCTCTTGCAGCACAAACAACACTACCATAGTTTTCAGGTTTGACGAGTTCTCTTATAGTCTTCACAGACGTTATTTTTTTCACTTCCAACATTAGTCTGCCAAGCTCTCTGAGTTTCTGCCGCAGGTATTGATGTTGGCTGTATACCGTTTCATTCTTGTTAAAGAGTCTGAAACCATAGTCCAGAATGCAGCGGTCTCCCTTAATGCAAAGTGTTATTTTGTCCTGATTCATGCAACTTAAAAACTTCCAGTAAGCAGTGCTATACTCGATTGGAGCTGGTTCAGCGAAGGCACACAATGCCTGCACTCTTGTTTTACCAGGTTTAGTTTTTCCCTCTGGCTTGAACATGCAGAACTTGAAATGTCGCCACATCACTCTTTTGGTGAACAGTCCATAACAATACAGACAATGCAAATAATCGTTTCCCTCAGTTTTACTCTTTGGTTGCTTCCAGGGAATGAGTGTGCCTTTTTTACTCTCTAAAACTTCAGTGTTATGCTCAAAGTTCCCTTTATTTCGGATATAGTTTAATTGCTGTCGTCTTTCCTTGGAGTTCTTTGGGAAACTGAGGGCTTTTGCAACATCAACCTTTTCTTTGTGCTTACGTGACAAGTGTCTAGACATCTTTTGGAATTTTTTTCCACAATAAAGGCAGCAATGCCTCTTGTTGTATTGTCTTGAACCATCCACCCCCTTCAAAACCGGATCAACATACACAGCTGGCTCTTCCTCCAGGGAACTGGACTCCATAATAGCTTTGGTTTGCCCTATTGTATTTTCATTCACCTCTGTGCTGTCTGGAAAACTTTCTTTGGGGAGCTCACTTTTTTTCCTGACTTTCTTTGGGATTTCAAATTTTCTTTCCTGACCGGACTCAAAATGGCTTGGATGAGAAGATTTGCCTCTTCTACGATTCTTAGATGCAATTTTCTTCTCTGCTGGACCTTCCAGGGGAAGTTCAGTGCTGAGATCACTTTCTGTACTTTCCTCGTCCTGTTTTGGAACATACTCTTCCTCGCTAGATATGCTTGAGTCATCTGATCCGAAAAGATTGTTTGGAATCTTGAAAGAAAAAGGAACAAATTCGCTCAACCTCACTTAACTCAAACTCCAACTTAAAGTTAAAAATGTCAAATTAATACAATTTTAACCATCTACTACGTAAAATGATGGATGATGATGATGGATATTCTAAAGGGAGACTAGCGAAATCCAAACATGAAATTCATCATTAATATTTATTCTATCCTTTTTTTGCAGCCAAAACAGCTCTATGATTCACAATGTGTTTCTATTTTTCAGAACTGCAATTACCTTTTCAGGAATTTGTTCAAATTTAGTTCTTCAATGGAATTGGCCAACAGGGCCTACTCTTCACTCTCCACAAGAAACAATGAGCAATGAGGAACAATTGTCAATTATAACACACTAAGCTATATCAATTAAGATGGCTAAAACTTTGACAAATTAAGACTCCAATGAAAATGTTCATTCTTATATCCTTTTCCATAATCTAAGCGTGTGCTGAACTAATGGAAATCTATTAGCTATGTCATGGATGATGTGACAATATGAGGCACAGCCATAATTGCTCTATAGGTATTGAACAAGCTAATGAATTTGGGTTACACAACCGCTTAAGTGACAACATGAGAGAATTTAAAAAAAAAAAGACTTACAGGATGGCAACACTCTCTACTTGGCCGTTGTGGGGCCATTACAGATTCAGTAATGGAAGGTCCATTTGTGCTGTCATCACTGAGATCATAGAGGGAATCAGAAAAACTCAATACTTTATCCATCTGCAAAAAGGGAAAAGGAAGATATATAAAGGAATTATTATCCAATTTTGACAACCTTCTATGAAAAAAAAAATACAGTGGTAGTATGTATGGGATGGCAGGTCAACAAGTTATTAGTATTCAGTGTTAGAGGATTACGAGAATGCTTTTTGTCCTCCTCAGTTTTGGGGAAAATGCATGTTCATTCACCTCTGTGTACCTTCTGCTAAAATCAATTCACGTTCTGTTACGTACCAGAATGTTTTCAGTCGATTTATTTGGCACGTCACATCGAGTCAGATGTGGGTCTTTTAAACTGTCACCTTCAGATTCGTCACTGTCAGAGTAATCCACCAGGGAAAAACTTCGGACATTAAAAACCTAAACATGCAAATAGAAAACAAGAGCAGATAGAAATAAGTATGGATATTTTACAAGTTACAAAGGTTAGCTCATGCTAAAAACATTTTTGAATTTGCATGTATCGGGCATGGCATTGTTTACCCACAATAGCTTAATGTTCATTAATAAACTGCTTCAATGCATCATGCTCATAGTACCTGAAACAGATTAGGAATAGCAGGTGGAGGCAATAGTACAAATAAACCTGTAAGGGAAAATATGTAACATCACGTAGGTTATATAACCAGGAAGGTAACCTGGAGTGAAAAACTCTGAGAAAAGCAATGCCGCCAGCTACTTTTCAAGTTACTGAAACTATATAACGTGCAGGTCAACGTACTTAATGATGATGGTGTGTACATCGCTGCCATACCTGTGTGCTGGCACCTCCTCTGGTGGACTCTTTATTGGAAGTGATATCAATAGGGAACATGTTGGTCTCCACTGGTGCAGCAGGAGCCTGCTTGTTCATCACCTGAAAGTAAAATGAAAACACATTAGGAGCTGGTCGAAATCATTAGTATGACGAGTGTTGCCCTTTTGGTATAAAATCACATATAGTATGGACCAAATTGGAGCGCCCCATTAGGCCAAGACTAGAAACATGAGTGATTGAATCTACCTTGTTGAATGAAGGCACAACTAGACCCATGTCAACATTTTACTAAAGGAACTGGTTTCACTTGAGATAACAGAGTATACCTCACAAACTCAAAAAATAAGAGCTTGGCAATGTCTTATCTTGAAATATGATCAAGTATAACGACAAAAAAAGGTGTCAATTTGATTCAGTCCAAAATACCCCATTGAAAACTTAAGCACATCAAAAGATGTCAATTTATCTCTTTTATAAGTTGAGTTTGGTTGTTGACAGGTGATACCCCATCGGTAATAAATCACATATAGTCTGAACCAAACGGGAGGGCCCCACTAGGACTAGACTAGAAACAGGAATGTGTGAAGTTAACAAGCTGCTTGAAGGAAAAAGCAGAAACTACTTTCGGGCCCATTAGGACAGGACTAGAAACAGGAGTGTGTGACTCCAACTGGTTGAAAGAAGACAAGATTAGAACCATGTCTGTCAGGTAAACTCTGTTGGATCAAGCTGACCACATAAGCCAATGAGTAACCATGGCAGGATCAGAAAAGCAATGCCATCCCCCCCTTTTCTGGTTACTGAAACTATATAACGTGCAGGTAAACATACTTAGTGATGATGGTGTCTGCATTACTACCATACCTGTGTGCTAGCATCTCCTTTGTTGGAGCCTTCAGGCAAAGTAAGGTCAATGGGGAAAGTCTCAGTCTCCATTGCTGCAGCAGGAGCCAGACTGCTCGTCACCTGAAAATAATGGAAAGAAACAAGACATTAGGAGATGGTCGAAATCATGTTGGGTTTTTGGGACAATTCCAAATTACAAGCGTTAGCTCAAGTGAAGCAAGTTCCTGAAGTAAACTATAAACTCAAAAAATAAGAGCATGGCAATATCTTATCTTGAAATATGAGCAAATATAACAACAAAAAAGGGGGTCAATTCGATTCAGTTCAAAATACACCTTTGAAACCTTAAGCACATCAAAAGGTGTCAATTTATGTCTTTTATAAGTTGAGTTTGGTTGTTGACAGGTGATGCCCCATTGGTCATAAATCACATATAGTCTGAACCAAACGGGAGGGCCCCACTAGGACTAGACTAGAAACAGGAATGTGTGAAGTTAACAAGCTGCTTGAAGGAAAAAGCAGAAATTACTTTCGGGCCCACTAGGACAAGACTAGAAACAGGAGTGTGTGAGTCCAACTGGATGAACGAAAACAAGATTAGAACCATGTCTGTAAGGTAAACTCTGTTGGATCAAGTTGACCACATAACCCAATGAGTAACCATGACTGAAAGGCAGGATCAGAAAAGCAATGCCACCCCCTCTTTTTCTGGTTAATGAAACTATATAACGTGCAGGTCAACATACTTAGTGATGATGGTGTCTGCATCACTACCATACCTGTGTGCTAGCATCTCCTTTGTTGGAGCCTTCAGGCAAAGTGAGGTAAATGGGGAAAGTCTCTGTCTCCACTGCTGCAGCAGGAGCCTGACTGCTCGTCACCTGAAAATAATGGAAAGAAACAAGACATTAGGAGATGGTCTAAATCATGTTGGGTTCTTGGGACAATTCCAAATTACAAGCGTTAGCTCAAGTGAAGCAAATTCCTGAAGTGAACTACAAACTCAAAAAATAAGAGCTTGGCAATGTCTTATCTTGAAATATGAGCAAGTACAACAACAAAAACGGGGGTCAATTCGATTCAGTTCAAAATACACCTTTGAAACCTTCAGCACATCAAAAAGTGTCAATTTATCCCTTTTATAAGTTGAGTTTGGTTGTTGACAGGTGATGCCCCATTGGTAATAAATCACATATAGTCTGAACCAAACGGGAGGGCCCCACTAGGACTAGACTAGAAACAGGAATGTGTGAAGTTTACAAGCTGCTTGAAGGAAAAGCAGAAACTACTTTCGGGCCCACTAGGACAAGACTAGAAACAGGAGTGTGTGAGTCCAACTGGATGAACGAAGACAAGATTAGAACCATGTCTGTAAGGTAAACTCTGTTGGATCAAGTTGACCACATAACCCAATGAGTAACCATGACTGAAAGGCAGGATCAGAAAAGCAATGCCACCCCCTCTTTTTCTGGTTAATGAAACTATATAACGTGCAGGTCAACGTACTTAGTGATGATGGTGTCTGCATCACTACCATACCTGTGTGCTAGCATCTCCTTTGTTGGAGCCTTCAGGCAAAGTGAGGTCAATGGGGAAAGTCTCAGTCTCCACTGCTGCAGCAGGAGCCTGACTGCTCGTCACCTGAAAATAATGGAAAAAAACAAGACATTAGGACATGGTCGAAATCATGTTGGGTTTTTGGGACAATTCCAAATTACAAGCGATAGCTCAAGTGAAGCAAGTTCCTGAAGTAAACTACAAACTCAAAAAATAAGAGCTTGGTAATGTCTTATCTTGAAATATGAGCAAGTACAACAACAAAAACGGGGGTCAATTCGATTCAGTTCAAAATACACCTTTGAAACCTTCAGCACATCAAAAAGTGTCAATTTATCCTTTTTATAAGTTGAGTTTGGTTGTTGACAGGTGATGCCCCATTGGTAATAAATCACATATAGTCTGAACCAAACGGGAGGGCCCCACTAGGACTAGACTAGAAACAGGAATGTGTGAAGTTAACAAGCTGCTTGAAGGAAAAAGCAGAAACTACTTTCGGGCCCATTAGGACAGGACTAGAAACAGGAGTGTGTGACTCCAACTGGTTGAAAGAAGACAAGATTAGAACCATGTCTGTCAAGTTAACTCTGTTGGATCAAGTTGACCACATAACCCAATGGGTAACCATGGCAGGATCAGAAAAGCAATGCCATCCCCGCCTTTTCTGGTTAATGAAACTATATAACGTGCGGGTCAACGTACGTAGTGGTAATGGTGTCTGCATCACTACCATACCTGTGAGCTAGCATCTCCTTTGTTGGAGCCTTCAGGCAAAGTGAGGTCAATGGGGAAAGTCTCTGTCTCCACTGCTGCAGCAGGAGCCTGACTGCTCATCACCTGAAAATAATGGAAAGAAACAAGACATTAGGAGATGGTCTAAATCATGTTGGGTTCTTGGGACAATTCCAAATTACAAGCGTTAGCTCAAGTGAAGCAAGTTCCTGAAGTAAACTATAAACTCAAAAAATAAGAGCTTGGCAATGTCTTATCTTGAAATATGAGCAAATATAACAACAAAAACGGGGGTCAATTCGATTCAGTTCAAAATACACCTTTGAAACCTTAAGCACATCAAAAGGTGTCAATTTATGTCTTTTATAAGTTGAGTTTGGTTGTTGACAGGTGATGCCCCATTGGTCATAAATCACATATAGTCTGAACCAAACGGGAGGGCCCCACTAGGACTAGACTAGAAACAGGAATGTGTGAAGTTAACAAGCTGCTTGAAGGAAAAAGCAGAAATTACTTTCGGGCCCACTAGGACAAGACTAGAAACAGGAGTGTGTGAGTCCAACTGGATGAACGAAAACAAGATTAGAACCATGTCTGTAAGGTAAACTCTGTTGGATCAAGTTGACCACATAACCCAATGAGTAACCATGACTGAAAGGCAGGATCAGAAAAGCAATGCCACCCCCTCTTTTTCTGGTTAATGAAACTATATAACGTGCAGGTCAACGTACTTAGTGATGATGGTGTCTGCATCACTACCATACCTGTGTGCTAGCATCTCCTTTGTTGGAGTCTTCAGGCAAAGTGAGGTCAATGGGGAAAGTCTCAGTCTCCATTGCTGCAGCAGGAGCCTGACTGCTCGTCACCTGAAAATAATGGAAAAAAACAAGACATTAGGACATGGTCGAAATCATGTTGGGTTCTTGGGACAATTCCAAATTACAAGCATTAGCTCAAGTGAAGCAAGTTCCTGAAGTAAACTACAAACTCAAAAAATAAGAGCTTGGTAATGTCTTATCTTGAAATATGAGCAAGTACAACAACAAAAACGGGGGTCAATTCGATTCAGTTCAAAATACACCTTTGAAACCTTCAGCACATCAAAAAGTGTCAATTTATCCTTTTTATAAGTTGAGTTTGGTTGTTGACAGGTGATGCCCCATTGGTAATAAATCACATATAGTCTGAACCAAACGGGAGGGCCCCACTAGGACTAGACTAGAAACAGGAATGTGTGAAGTTAACAAGCTGCTTGAAGGAAAAAGCAGAAACTACTTTCGGGCCCATTAGGACAGGACTAGAAACAGGAGTGTGTGACTCCAACTGGTTGAAAGAAGACAAGATTAGAACCATGTCTGTCAAGTTAACTCTGTTGGATCAAGTTGACCACATAACCCAATGGGTAACCATGGCAGGATCAGAAAAGCAATGCCATCCCCGCCTTTTCTGGTTAATGAAACTATATAACGTGCGGGTCAACGTACGTAGTGGTAATGGTGTCTGCATCACTACCATACCTGTGAGCTAGCATCTCCTTTGTTGGAACCTTCAGGCAAAGTGAGGTCAATGGGGAAAGTCTCTGTCTCCACTGCTGCAGCAGGAGCCTGACTGCTCATCACCTGAAAATAATGGAAAGAAACAAGACATTAGGAGATGGTCTAAATCATGTTGGGTTCTTGGGACAATTCCAAATTACAAGCGTTAGCTCAAGTGAAGCAAGTTCCTGAAGTAAACTACAAACTCAAAAAATAAGAGCTTGGTAATGTCTTATCTTGAAATATGAGCAAATATAACAACAAAAACGGGGGTCAATTCGATTCAGTTCAAAATACACCTTTGAAACCTTAAGCACATCAAAAGGTGTCAATTTATGTCTTTTATAAGTTGAGTTTGGTTGTTGACAGGTGATGCCCCATTGGTCATAAATCACATATAGTCTGAACCAAACGGGAGGGCCCCACTAGGACTAGACTAGAAACAGGAATGTGTGAAGTTAACAAGCTGCTTGAAGGAAAAAGCAGAAATTACTTTCGGGCCCACTAGGACAAGACTAGAAACAGGAGTGTGTGAGTCCAACTGGATGAACGAAGACAAGATTAGAACCATGTCTGTAAGGTAAACTCTGTTGGATCAAGTTGACCACATAACCCAATGAGTAACCATGACTGAAAGGCAGGATCAGAAAAGCAATGCCACCCCCTCTTTTTCTGGTTAATGAAACTATATAACGTGCAGGTCAACGTACTTAGTGATGATGGTGTCTGCATCACTACCATACCTGTGTGCTAGCATCTCCTTTGTTGGAGTCTTCAGGCAAAGTGAGGTCAATGGGGAAAGTCTCAGTCTCCATTGCTGCAGCAGGAGCCTGACTGCTCGTCACCTGAAAATAATGGAAAAAAACAAGACATTAGGAGATGGTCGAAATCATGTTGGGTTTTTGGGACAATTCCAAATTACAAGCATTAGCTCAAGTGAAGCAAGTTCCTGAAGTAAACTACAAACTCAAAAAATAAGAGCTTGGTAATGTCTTATCTTGAAATATGAGCAAGTACAACAACAAAAACGGGGGTCAATTCGATTCAGTTCAAAATACACCTTTGAAACCTTCAGCACATCAAAAAGTGTCAATTTATCCCTTTTATAAGTTGAGTTTGGTTGTTGACAGGGGATGCCCCATTGGTAATAAATCACATATAGTCTGAACCAAACGGGAGGGCCCCACTAGGACTAGACTAGAAACAGGAATGTGTGAAGTTAACAAGCTGCTTGAAGGAAAAAGCAGAAATTACTTTCGGGCCCACTAGGACAAGACTAGAAACATGAGTGTGTGAGTCCAACTGGATGAACGAAGACAAGATTAGAACCATGTCTGTAAAGTAAACTCTGTTGGATCAAGTTGACCACATAACCCAATGGGTAACCATGGCAGGATCAGAAAAGCAATGCCATCCCCGCCTTTTCTGGTTAATGAAACTATATAACGTGCGGGTCAACGTACGTAGTGGTAATGGTGTCTGCATCACTACCATACCTGTGAGCTAGCATCTCCTTTGTTGGAGCCTTCAGGCAAAGTGAGGTCAATGGGGAAAGTCTCTGTCTCCACTGCTGCAGCAGGAGCCTGACTGCTCATCACCTGAAAATAATGGAAAGAAACAAGACATTAGGAGATGGTCTAAATCATGTTGGGTTCTTGGGACAATTCCAAATTACAAGCGTTAGCTCAAGTGAAGCAAGTTCCTGAAGTAAACTATAAACTCAAAAAATAAGAGCTTGGCAATGTCTTATCTTGAAATATGAGCAAATATAACAACAAAAACGGGGGTCAATTCGATTCAGTTCAAAATACACCTTTGAAACCTTAAGCACATCAAAAGGTGTCAATTTATGTCTTTTATAAGTTGAGTTTGGTTGTTGACAGGTGATGCCCCATTGGTCATAAATCACATATAGTCTGAACCAAACGGGAGGGCCCCACTAGGACTAGACTAGAAACAGGAATGTGTGAAGTTAACAAGCTGCTTGAAGGAAAAAGCAGAAATTACTTTCGGGCCCACTAGGACAAGACTAGAAACAGGAGTGTGTGAGTCCAACTGGATGAACGAAGACAAGATTAGAACCATGTCTGTAAGGTAAACTCTGTTGGATCAAGTTGACCACATAACCCAATGAGTAACCATGACTGAAAGGCAGGATCAGAAAAGCAATGCCACCCCCTCTTTTTCTGGTTAATGAAACTATATAACGTGCAGGTCAACGTACTTAGTGATGATGGTGTCTGCATCACTACCATACCTGTGTGCTAGCATCTCCTTTGTTGGAGCCTTCAGGCAAAGTGAGGTCAATGGGGAAAGTCTCGGTCTCCACTGCTGCAGCAGGAGCCTGACTGCTCGTCACCTGAAAATAATGGAAAAAAACAAGACATTAGGACATGGTCGAAATCATGTTGGGTTTTTGGGACAATTCCAAATTACAAGCGATAGCTCAAGTGAAGCAAGTTCCTGAAGTAAACTACAAACTCAAAAAATAAGAGCTTGGTAATGTCTTATCTTGAAATATGAGCAAGTACAACAACAAAAACGGGGGTCAATTCGATTCAGTTCAAAATACACCTTTGAAACCTTCAGCACATCAAAAAGTGTCAATTTATCCCTTTTATAAGTTGAGTTTGGTTGTTGACAGGTGATACCCCATTGGTAATAAATCACATATAGTCTGAACCAAACGGGAGGGCCCCACTAGGACTAGACTAGAAACAGGAATGTGTGAAGTTAACAAGCTGCTTGAAGGAAAAAGCAGAAACTACTTTCGGGCCCATTAGGACAGGACTAGAAACAGGAGTGTGTGACTCCAACTGGTTGAAAGAAGACAAGATTAGAACCATGTCTGTCAAGTTAACTCTGTTGGATCAAGTTGACCACATAACCCAATGGGTAACCATGGCAGGATCAGAAAAGCAATGCCATCCCCGCCTTTTCTGGTTAATGAAACTATATAACGTGCGGGTCAACGTACGTAGTGGTAATGGTGTCTGCATCACTACCATACCTGTGAGCTAGCATCTCCTTTGTTGGAGCCTTCAGGCAAAGTGAGGTCAATGGGGAAAGTCTCTGTCTCCACTGCTGCAGCAGGAGCCTGACTGCTCATCACCTGAAAATAATGGAAAGAAACAAGACATTAGGAGATGGTCTAAATCATGTTGGGTTCTTGGGACAATTCCAAATTACAAGCGTTAGCTCAAGTGAAGCAAGTTCCTGAAGTAAACTATAAACTCAAAAAATAAGAGCTTGGCAATGTCTTATCTTGAAATATGAGCAAATATAACAACAAAAACGGGGGTCAATTCGATTCAGTTCAAAATACACCTTTGAAACCTTAAGCACATCAAAAGGTGTCAATTTATGTCTTTTATAAGTTGAGTTTGGTTGTTGACAGGTGATGCCCCATTGGTCATAAATCACATATAGTCTGAACCAAACGGGAGGGCCCCACTAGGACTAGACTAGAAACAGGAATGTGTGAAGTTAACAAGCTGCTTGAAGGAAAAGCAGAAACTACTTTCGGGCCCACTAGGACAAGACTAGAAACAGGAGTGTGTGACTCCAATTGGTTGAACGAAGACAAGAGTAGAAACGTGTTTGTAAGTAAACTCTGTTGGATCAAGTTGACCACATAAGCCAATGAGTAACCATGACTGAAAGGCAGGATCAGAAAAGCAATGCCACCCCCTCTTTTTCTGGTTAATGAAACTATATAACGTGCAGGTCAACGTACTTAGTGATGATGGTGTCTGCATCACTACCATACCTGTGTGCTAGCATCTCCTTTGTTGGAGCCTTCAGGCAAAGTGAGGTCAATGGGGAAAGTCTCTGTCTCCACTGCTGCAGCAGGAGCCTGACTGCTCATCACCTGAAAATAATGGAAAGAAACAAGACATTAGGAGATGGTCTAAATCATGTTGGGTTCTTGGGACAATTCCAAATTACAAGCGTTAGCTCAAGTGAAGCAAGTTCCTGAAGTAAACTATAAACTCAAAAAATAAGAGCTTGGCAATGTCTTATCTTGAAATATGAGCAAGTACAACAACAAAAACGGGGGTCAATTCGATTCAGTTCAAAATACACCTTTGAAACCTTCAGCACATCAAAAAGTGTCAATTTATCCCTTTTATAAGTTGAGTTTGGTTGTTGACAGGTGATGCCCCATTGGTAATAAATCACATATAGTCTGAACCAAACGGGAGGGCCCCACTAGGACTAGACTAGAAACAGGAATGTGTGAAGTTAACAAGCTGCTTGAAGGAAAAAGCAGAAACTACTTTCGGGCCCACTAGGACAAGACTAGAAACAGGAGTGTGTGACTCCAATTGGTTGAACGAAGACAAGAGTAGAAACGTGTTTGTAAGTAAACTCTGTTGGATCAAGTTGACCACATAACCCAATGAGTAACCATGACTGAAAGGCAGGATCAGAAAAGCAATGCCACCCCCTTTTTTTCTGGTTAATGAAACTATATAACGTGCAGGTCAACGTACTTAGTGATGATGGTGTCTGCATCACTACCATACCTGTGTGCTAGCATCTCCTTTGTTGGAGCTTTCAGGCAAAGTGCGGTCAACAGGGAAAGTCTTGGTCTCCACTGCTGTAGCAGGAGCCTGACTGCTCGTCACCTGAAAATCCAATTTTTGAAAAATAAAAAAAAAGTATAAGTCTATAGTATAGTCATATACTTTTTGTATCAATTTTCTAGCTATAAATATTCAGATAAAGTAGGAAATAACCAAAAATAGCAGTGCTCTTTTGAAAGTATATCAACCAACTCACCTTTTCACGCCATGGCCATTTCGAATAACCATAGTTGTACTCTATTTCAGATCCTATTTCTATCTTCTTTATAGCAAATAGGCACAAATGTGGACTCTCATTTACTATAATCTTTCTCATAATGGAGTTTGGAGTTTTGTGATTGTCATTGACTAATCTTCCAAGTGATCCATCTTCCTTGGATGCATCAATACGAAAAATGTAAGAAAAAACAACAATTGCATATCAAACTTCATACTACTTGAAAATTATATTTCATAAGGTTTGTGGTATCAACATGTTTTGTATGAGCCAAGTAAACAACTAAGCAAATCAAATTTAACCGTCTTATATGTGAGGAAAAAACAAATTTGTGATTCAGAAAAGGCTATTTTTTTTTAATAACTCCAAGATTGAAAGTCTTATGAGTGAGTTACAACCAAAAACTAATTCATTCTTGCAATCCACCTATCAGGGATTAAAAGTTGAGTCCTGTTTTCATTTCAGCATTATTTCATGTCTGAATTAGAATTTCTCTAACTATGCTTACCACCAGCAACGTTTCTGCCACTCAAATTCAAAGACAAATGTACTCTCTGTCTCAGAGTATCGTCTCGAGTGGCATTCCTCCAATGATAGCAGTTCACCCCTGTACTCCAAGACAAAATCTCCTGGTTCTATAGACTCTTTGGCAAACACTCCTCTTCCTGCAAAGGCATATAATATTCATTAAATTAAACATACATTCAAGTACAAGAAACATTTGAGAGATCCCTACATTGCACATACAGTGAGAGATCGTGAAATTCTAAGTTTAATGAGTTATAAATATAATAAAATGGCAGTATAACCCATGGTGCTACAGCAGCTTAAACACAGTTTGGAGCCTAAGGTTTAGTGTTGGAACACAAAGTCACTGTTTTCATTGTCAATTTAGAAAACTCATTAGAGCCTTATAGAAGACATATAATTTCAAGACAGGCATTTTTAATTCATAACGACAAGTTGCAACCCAAACATTCTGCAATTGAGAAAAATGGGGAGTGGTACTTCAGTTAATTTCAACTGTGTAATTTAAACATTTGTGCTAGAACCTACCCATATCTGCTATATTGGATTTTACATTATAAGCAGCTGAAAGACAGTTTGTTGCCAACAAGTATGTGCTTCTGGCATGTATACTAAATATGTGTTCTTTATTCAACTGTAACATATGCTGCCCCCCAAATGAGCTGATGTACCTTTGTTAGTGTCAATATATCTTTCCATAAATGCCGGCTTGTCCCTCATGGACAGAATGTACGACTTTGCATCATCTGCAGGCCGTATTCTCGATTTCCTTTTGGACATTATGGCTCTGTGAAAATATTTATAAATCATTTCACATATAGCCGAGAGAAAAACGACATCCTTAATGAATCATAAAAATATTTCAGTGAGTCCTCCGTGGTTTATAGTCTGTCTAGACTATTCAAGAGCACATTCTTAATGACAATACAGAAGAAGGGGAGGACAGGTGGGAGAAGACAGACCCAAAGAACCCAGGCGCACACAAAGCAGAACCAGATAGGTGCCATGATAAACATCTCTGGTATAACTCCTGAATGAGTGGACAATAAAAATGCTATCTAAACGACGGCCTTTTGCTCCTACCTTCTCTTCATGGATATTTTGGCACAAAGTTTGACTTTTGACCGTTTATAAGTATTTACACCTCAAAGCCTGGTACATACAAAATTCCACATTGTCTATAAATTCTATGTACCGAGGTCGGACTCTTTAATTCCTGAAAACCATAATTTAAAGCAAAATCAACATTTTCTTCCTTGGTTCAAAATTCTGCATTATATGCATTTGCTACTAGTGTTTACAGTTGCTGAAGAGAATGGTTGGATCTCTGAAGCTGAGATAATATTTCTATTAAACCAAAATTCATAAATGGCTTCTTTTTTACTATCTTCCAAAAATCCATAGATATTTGGATAATCCCCAAGGTACAACTGTATCCAGGGAATGACAGCCTGACTGAAACGGTGCCTAAATCTATCGCAATCATTTCTACCATCACTTTCTGCATTTGTTGTAGACACTACAGATGTTCTCAGAAAGAGAAAAACATTAAAAAAAACATTGACAATAAAGATCTATTCTATATGAACTAAGGATATATCCACTATTTAACGTTTCCTTCCCTCCTTCATGACTGTACCAGGGTCTAAGTTATTACTGACAATGGGCAATTTAGACATGCAGTATTTTCAAAATAAATTTGACAAAGCTTGTCCAACTGATTAATAATAAACATCATTGTTATCCTGTCAGCAGCTTGATCAACAGAGAGGTGTCGCAAGAACTCTTAAAGATCTCATAAATTCAAGAGCAGAATAATAAAACATGTTTTTTGAATGAACTTTAAGTCGGAGCATTGTTGTGACTGTCAAACATTATGAGGCAAATTCCAAACAAACTGAAAGAAAAAGCTCCAGAATCTCAGATGCAATCTGAGCCACAGCAAACAGGTTTAAAGAGAGCAACTACAGTAGGTGGGTTTCCATGGACAGCCTAATTCCGATTAAATTTTGAAAAGATGTGTCATCGTAAAGAAAATGCTGCAGGTATACACCCCTTTCCGAATGGGAAGAACCTTTCCGAATTAGATTTCTTTCCTTTGCAAGGAGAAAGTCGAAATCCCTTCGGAAAGCCTTTCCGATAGCCAGTTGCTGCATGTAAACGCTGTTTCTGAAAGCTTTCTGTTTCAGTTGAATCTGTTCAACTCAAACAGTTCATGCCCAGCATCGTGACGTAGCTTTTTCAGCGGTGCGACGCATTTTAAATACGGCGACTTCCAAACAGTACCGGTCTGCATCGGAGATTGATTTATTCATTGTTAATTGTAAAGACTTAAACATATTTGGACGGTTAGATGGGCAAAAAGTCACTTCCGTGCACGCACTACTTGTCATATTCTTCTTCTGGGGGGATGTTGGCAGTCGGCACCCAACTCACCGAAGCATTATCGCCACCTTATGAACGTGAGTGTGGATCGTCTGCGCATGTGTGAAAGCGTTTCTGATTAGGTGAGTTTATGCATGTAGACACTGGGTCGGGAAAAGATCACAAATCAGGTCTAAGTCGGTTTAGGCGACCGACATTGCAATTCGGAAAGGAGAAAAGTGTCCTATGTAAACCCACTAAGTGTTTGTCAAGTTAATTTTATTTAGTTTTATTTTCTATATAGCGAAAGATCACAACAGAAGTCATTTAAGGATACCTTTCCTATAGAACAGGCCAATACCTTGTCCTTTTATTATCTTATTTACAAGATGTCATTTCGGTCTCTACATGGTGCAATATTCCACTGCTCTCAGTATCGCGCACGATTGAGGTCCGTATCCGCCGATGCGCGCGCACACTACTACCAGCGTACAGAGAGCGCGCGTCGGAAAATATATCGCGTCAAAAAAACAACAACTAACCTACATACGGGAAACACTGAAAACACTACCTTACAAATCAAATCAATGGGTATAACGTTTAACATATTCTACAAAGTCTATAACATGTAAAATGTCCACTCATGTCGTTAAATGATAAGTATATGGTTACAATCACGTAAAGAAATCATAACACAGTGATTTGAAAGAAAACCCCAATCCACATAAACTTTTCACAGCTAGCCAACGTGTATACCCAAGCATCGTGCGCGCAGACTAATGAGACTAGAGAAAGAATAAATGAAAAAATACCGGTCTTATTTCAACCATCTGTCAAAAACCGTGCTTGACAAACATCAATGCAAACCTAAAAAATGCCTATCCGGCCGCTTCCTGTGCAGTAGCAGCGTTTTGAAGTAATATAGCAGCAGACTTACCTCGTTTGCGTCGACGTGGGCATCTACGAGTCCTTTCCAACTCAATCGATGCAGACGGAGTTTTGCTAGCTGAAGTGAGGGTGCGCTTCCTTGCTGCTTCCAGCCTGTCAAAGGCGGGAGGTGCTAAACCTCCATTTTGGTTTCACTACACCGCCCGCCTGGAATGGGAAGATTTTAAAACGAACGAAACAGGAGTGTACCTATCCAAATGTGCGCGAATAAGTCGGAAACAATTAATTCACTTTGAGATGTTTTTTTAATGGGGCAAGGCCGACACAGCAGGAGTTCAATATCAATTATGTTTGTAGATTTTAGAAAGAAAATACTTCTGTGTTTCACTGAACTGTTGGCAGCCCTATTTGTAATAGTTAGCTGACTCTAAATAATCATTAATATTTTATACAAAGATCCAGCTTATACCAGATTTATTTATTTCTATATTTATATAAATATATATATATATATATATATATTTTTTTTTTTAATGTAATTAGATATGTAATAATATATATATATATATATATATATATATATATATATATATATATATATATATATATATATATATATATTTATATATATATTTATATATATATATATATATATATATATATATATATATATATATATATATATATATTTATATATATATATATATTTATATATATATATATATATATATATACATATATATATATATATATACATATATATATATATATTTATATTTATATAAAATCAACAACACACATTGAGGAATACTTAGACACTGACTTCTTTTACTGTATTGATGATGTGACCCAGACCAAAACCATCACCATCAGGGCAAACCATAAGCGATGGCTGACAGGAGAAGTCCACAGGCTGCTTAGGGCCAGGAAAACTGCCTTTAGAGTCGGGGACGAAACTGCTCTGAGAACTGCGAGAGCTTACTTGGCCCGCAGTATCAGGAAAGCCAAAAAATGTTTCACAAGGAAGGTAACCCGCCCTTTCAAGAATAGCAGGGACACACGGAGTCTAGGGCAGGGCTTCCAGACCATCATGGACTACTAACCCCCACCACAGTCAACAGCTTGTTTTGCCAATTTGTAGCACAAAACAGCATAATCATCAAGTGCTTTGAACAGCTAGTCATGACTCATATCAAATCAATCTTACTCCCCACCCTTGACCCATATCAGTTTGCATACCGGGCCAACCTGTCCACCGAAGATGCAATCTGTTCTGCCCTGCACCCAATTCTCACCCATCTGGACACAAGGGATTCATGTGAGAATGCTGTGTGTAGACTTTAGTTCTACATTCAATACCATCATCCCACAACAGCTCATCTGGAAACTGGACCAGTTGGGCTGAACACCTCACTTTGTAATTGGCTGCTGGACTTTCTCATGAAAACGTTCCAAGGCATAAGGGTCGGCAACAACACCTCGAGCACCATTACACTGTGCACAGGGGCCACCCCAAGGCTGTATGTGTAGACAGATGATACAACTGCGGTGGCCCCTCCAAAAACCTTCACCTTATCATGGTGGATGGGTTTGAGTGCCCTAGTGATCCTAGGAGCTGTGTTGTCGGGGGCAATTAATTATAATATATTATAATGCACTTTACATTTGGATCAAATCTCAAAGTGCTACAAAGCAAAAGCAGATAAAAGCATCAATAAAAAATAAAATAATAACTATATAAAAGCCTTACCAAAAAGCAGCTATGTTAATTAAAGTTATAGGTTCTGCTAAAAAGGAAAGTCTTAAGTCCTTTTTTAAATGTGTCAGTCGTCTGTGGAGCCCTGAGATAGTCAGGGAGGGCATTCCACAGACGAGGGGCAGCAGAACAGAAAGCCCGATCACCCATGGTGCTGAGCTTAGTCCGGGGAAGGAGGAGGCGGTATGACTGGGTAGAACGGAGGGATCGTGTCGAGGTCAGTGGGGTGAGTAGTTCTTTCAGGTAGGGGGGTGCGTTACCATGGATGCACTGGTGAGTGAGGAGAGAGATCTTATAATCAATCCTGGAGGAGATGGGAAGCCAATGAAGGGAATGAAGAACCGGGGTGATGTGTTCGTGTTTACGAACTCTCATCAGGATCCTTGCAGCACTGTTTTGAACATACTGCAGTCTTTGAAGACTTTTATCAGGGATCTTGATGAGAAGTGCGTTACAGTAATCCAGTCTGGAGGAGACGAACACGTGGACCAGCTTCTCAGCATCACTCAAGGTGAGTGAAGAACGGAGTTTCGAGATATTTCTGAGATGGTGAAAGGAGATCTTGCAGATGTGTTTGATGTGGGATTCAAAAGTGAGTTGGAGGTCAAATCTTACACCGAGGTTGGTGACTGATGAAGAGAGGGGAATGTCGTGACCAGAGAAGGTAATACTGGTTATGGAGGAAGACTGGGTCTGATGTGGAGTGCCAATTAAAATAGCTTTGGTTTTGGAGCTGTTCAACTGGAGAAAGTCGTTTTTCATCCACACCTTTATCTCATCCAGACAAGCGCGGAGAGTTGACAGGGGAGATGATGATGACGATGAGGATGGAGAGGCTGCGGAGGAACATGTGTCACTTTTTATGTAGATTTGCGTGTCATCAGCGTAACAATGGAATGAGAGTCCATATCGACTGATGAAACGGCCAAGGGGGGGCATGTATACTATAAAGAGAATGGAGCCAAGGACTGATCCCTGGGGGACCCCACAGATAACGGTGTGTGTCTGGGACCTTGAACGTCCAAGGGAAACGTATTCTGTTCTGTCAGTGAGGTAGGATTGAAACCAGTTTAGGGCCGTGGCAGTGAGTCCAATGGTGTGATGTAAGCGGTGTAGGAGTACTCCATGGTAAACTGTGTCGAAGGCAGCAGACAAATCAAGGAGAATCAGGAGGGAAGGTGAACCAGCATCTGCTGCCATCCGTAGGTCATTTGTGACTCTAAGCAGAGCTGGTAGGGTCTCCCATGGCAAAGGGGTCGTAGGTGAAGGGTTAGACAGAGCGGTGAAGACCCCTGATGAGAGACAAAATTAAGGACCCGAGTACCCTGCCCGAGGGTTACTGGGGCCCCTCCCTGGAGCCAAGCCCCGGGTATGGGCCCGCCAGCTAGCGTCTGGTGGCCGGGCCTTCACCCATTGTGCCCGGTTGGGTTCAGCCCAAAGCAGGGACATGGTCCATGCTCCTGAGAAATCCACAGTGGTCCGGTGCATTGTGGATCGGGCAGTACGAAAAGGCAGGGGCCTTGGCGGTCCGATCCCCAGCTACCTATTGATGGTGGGGACATGGAGTGTCACGCCATTGATGAGGAAGAAGCCTGAGCTTGTGGGAGAGGTTGAGAGATACCGATCAGATATAGTCGGGCTCACCTCTACGCACAGCACTGGTTCTGGACCCCATCTTCTCAGAGGGCTGGACCCTCTACTATAATGGAGTTCCCTCAGGTGAGAGGAGGAGGGCTGATGTGGGCTTACTCATAGCTCCCCAGCTCTCTGCCCATATATTGGAGATTACCCCAGTGGATAAAAGAGTTGCTTCCATCATCTTCGGGTTTGGGAACGGGTCCTGACTGTTGTATGTGCTTATGCGCAAAACAGTAGTTCAGTTCCCACCTTTACTGGAGTCCTTGGAACGGGTGATGGAAAGTGCCCCAACTGTGGACTCCATTGTCCTACTGGGAGACTTCAGTGCACATGTGGGCATGACAGCCATAACTGGAGTGGCGTGATGGGGAGGAACGGCCTGCCTGACCTGAACCTTAGTGGTGTTCACTTATTGGACTGGTGTGCTAGTCACAGTTTGTCCGTAACGAAAGCCATGTTCAAACATTAGGGTGTCCAACAGTGCACTTGGCACAAGGGGACCCTAGGTTGCAGATCGAAGATCGACTTTGTAGTCGTATCAGCTGATCTGCGGAAGCATGTTTTGGACACTAGGGTGAAGAGAGGAGCTGAATGGTCAACTGATCACTACCTGGTGTTGGGTTGGATCAGATGGTGGGGGAGGAAGCTGGACAAACCTGATAGGCCCCAACAAATATTGAGGGTCTGCTGGGAACGTCTGGCTGGAACCCTTACAGGATGGTCTTCAACTCACACCTCCGGCAGAGCTTCAACCGTGTTTTGGGGTTGGCGGGGGACATGGAAACTGAGTGGTCCATGTTCCATGCTGCCATGCCGAGGCGGCTGCTGGGTGCTAGTTGCGGCGGTATTCCCCGAACCTGCTGGTGGACACCAGAGTTGAGGGATGCCGTGAAGCTGACAGAGTCCTAGAGGGCATGGCTGGCTTGTGGGACTCCTGAAGCAGCTGACAGCTACCGGCAGGCCAAGCAACTATGGCCAAGCGGCTATGGCAGTCACGGAGGCAAAAACCCGTATGTGGGAGAAGTTCGGTGAGACAATGGAAGAAGACTTTCGGTCGGCAGCGAAGAAATTGTGGCAAACCGTCCGGAGTCTCAGGGTAGGGAAAGTGGTCATTCGTCCAATCTGTCTGGAACGCTGTTCGTCCTGGAACGCTGGACCAGCTCCATACCCTGTTGAGGGTGCTGGAGGAGACATGGGAGTTTGCCCAACAGTCAACCCTTGCTTTGTGGATCTGGAGACGGCTTATGACCGTGTCGCTCGGGGCAACCCTTGGGTGGTGCTCCGAGAGTTTGGAGTGGATGGCTCCCTGCTACCGGCTGTCCAATCACTCTACTGTCGGAGTCAGAGTTTGGTTCCCATTGACGGCAGTAAGTCAGACTCGTTTCCACTTGCAGTTAGACTTCGCCAAGGCTGCCCTTTGTCACCGATTCTGTTCTCAATTTTTATGGACAGAATTTGTAGGTGCAGTCAAGTCGCGGACGGTGTCGGGTTCGGCAGCCTTGGGATTCCATCCCTGCTTTTTGCAGATGATGTTGTCCTATTGGCACCATCGAACACTGACCTCCAGTTCGCACTGGCACGGTTTGCAGCTGAGTGTGAAGCGGCCAGGATGAGAATCAGCACCTCTAAGTTTGAGGCCATGGTTCTCAGCCGGAAAAAGGTAGAGTGCTCACCCCGGATCGAGGAGGGGAGTTTTTGCACCCAAAGGAGAAGTTCAAGTATCTCGGGTTGTTCACGAGTAATTGTAAAAGGGGGCGGGAGATGGAAAGACAGATCGGGGCGGGTCTGCATTGAGGCGGACGCTATATCGATCCATTGTGGTGAAGAGAGAGTTGAGCCGACAAGCAAAGCTCTTGATTTACCGGTCCATCTACGTTACGACCCTCACCTATGGTCATGAACTGTTGGTCATGACCGAAAGAATGAGATTGCGGATACAAGCGGCCGAAATTAGTTTTCACCACAGTGTTGCTGGGCTCAACCTTAGAGGATAGAGTGAGCAACTCAGACGTAGAAAAAGCGGGAGCCGCTACTCTGCATCGAGAGAGTCAGTTGAGCTGGTTCGGGCATCTAGTCAGGATACCACCTGGATGCCTCCCTGGGAGGACACCCCGGGACAGACCCAGGACACGCTTGAGATATTACATTTCTGGGCTGGCTTGGGAACACTTCGGAATCCTCGCAGAGGAGTTGTGGATGTGGATGTGACCGGGGAGTGGAAAAGTCTGGGCTTCCCTCCTGAAACTGCTGCCCTTTGGACCCGGACCCGGAGAAGCGATGGATAAAGAAACGAAACAACTGTGATGGGTCTCATCTCCAACAACAACCAGACAATCTACAGGAAGGAGATCAGCCATCAGCCATCTGGAAGGTGAACCCATCAGGTCCACATTCTACCGAAGCGCCAATGAGAGCATCCTGACTGGCTGTGTCACTGTCACCCCCTTTTCCACCAACAAGAACCTGGTGCTAGTTCGACGGTCGTTCCAGTTCTTTGTTGGTTCAACTCGCCCACCACCTAAGGACCTGTTTGCTATTCCATAGAAAAGAAGCCAAGTTAGAGCCATGCCATTACATCACCGTATAACGTAATTGGTTCCTGGCTGTAGACCAGCAAAGAGTTGGTGCTTGTCTGGCACTGGTTTTGAGAGCCAGGAGCTGGTGCCCAGGCTTTCGAAAAGCAAATAACTGGTGATTAGTCAGGCTTTAGCTCCGACCTGGCCCTGGAACCAGCTTAGTGGAATAGGGGTAGGAGTGGTGTGGAAGCGCCATCGACTACGGTGGGACGAGCCTGCAGCACATAATGAACACAGCTTTAAAAAAACAAGGCCTTCTGCCTTCTGGGAGTAGGTACCGGAGCCTACGTGCCCACTCAACCAGACTGACTATCGGCTTAATCCATCAGGATGTCAGGAAGCTGAATGCTCTCCCCTCTTTTCCATCCCCCCCCTGGGCTCTGGAGTCCCCCCCAATTCACTTTCAAATTGCTGCTGTGCAAGTGCATGTATGGGTGTTTCTATGTGTGCACATACATATATATGCATATAGGTATATGTGCATATGTATGTATGCACATATGTGCATATGTATGTATGATTTTATTGTATTTTGTGTAGATCTCAAAACTTGCACTTATTTTTTACATACTATATATTTATGCGTTTTGTATTTTTGTGGATGGAGGGAAATGTCATTTCAGTTTCTGCATATGTATGGCACATGTGAGAAAATTACCATAAAGTTGACTTTGACTCTGATACCCTATATTTATTATATATACACATACACTATGTACAAATAGCGAACATAATCTAACATACAAATCATCATCATCATTATCAGCTACAAAAAAAATCACATGCCGATTATATTGGCAGCTAAAAAGCTTTAAAACATTCTCTGTATCTGATCTGATCTGTATAAAATTGTATTTTATTAAGTTAATTTTATGTACTGGAGTTCTATTAAACTGAGTAAAAATGGGAAAAGAACTATATGTTCAAATATTTATGAACACAGTCAAAAACTTACCTGTTTTTTCCCATGAAGAAGGTCTTGCAGTATGGAGCTGATCATGTGACTCACACACACTTCCGCAAGTGTGTATCTGAAATTATACCATGTCCAACCTGTAGGGGCGCTCAAATTCTTACACACCTGCACACACGTGACCATACTTTGTTACCTTCTGGGACTAGTGAAAAGAAAGCAAGAGGCATATCAGGAGAGGTTTCTTAGCTGATTTAAATGAAAATCGTAGTGGGGTCCACCATTTTGGGCCCCACGACGGCTTTGGGCCCTACACCGTTGGTCTAATCCCTGGCCTTGGGCCTCTTCAAGTAAGGAATGCAAGTGCACACACACACACACACACACACACACACACACACACACAGGATCACCATGGTAACTGCATCCTCTTTGTCAGTACTGGAAAGTAGGACTGCAAACATCACCAAAAGATTCAGGAACTGAAACTTAAATACAGTAAATATTACTGCAATCAATGCTACTACAAATAGCTTACAAAAATTAACACCTAAACTATTTCTTCTAATACTTAATATTACTGCTAATACTACTACTGATACTACTCCTTCCACTATGGCTACCGTTCTTACTACATTACAAACAATTACTATATTCGCAGTAGTGCCATTAGAGATAAACTGTTATTACTCTGTTATTACTACGTGCTGTAGCAGTTGTAGAAAATCTTCAAAGATTTTCTTCACTTTCATCTCAAACATACAAACATTTAAAAATATAGATACGTCAAACACTACATGACAATATTGAAGTTATGACTCTCGACTGATTTCACGGGGAAGCAGATGACGTGGTGCAATGACTCTCATTAGAAACTTTCTGCGGAGATACAAGGTAAAGACATTTGGTTTAAGTCTGGTTAAGGACATAGTGGAGGAGACACAGTCGACAGTTACAGTTACTTGGTAACACCCTCAGCTGCTTTGGAATGTCTCTATCATTGGTCCTGATGAAGGAAGTAATGAAATTATCTACCTATTTATCAAATATGTTTGAAATCAGGGTTTAATAAACTCGGTATTTTTATATTCATAATAATAAACATTATTTGTATAGCACTTTATTCTGAAGAACTTTTCAAAACAAAGTTGCAAAGTGCTTGACAGGATAAAAACAAGTACTTAAAAGACACCAACAATCACTTTTCTGCAAGCCGCACCTCCTCAGGCAGGGTATTACAGAGGTGAGGGGCCCTGACTGAAAGAGACCGGTCATCATGGTCCTGAGGCGTGAACAGTCAGCGGAGCTCTGTCAGAAGATCTGAGACTGCAACCAGGCTCATAGGAGCGGATCGACTCAGTGATGTAGCTGGTAGCTGTGCAGGGAAGGCCTTTAAAAGTAACCATTTAGATCTTAAAATCAATTAATCCAACCAACTGTCAACCAGTGCAGAAAGGCTACAACACGACTGATGTGGTTTAGTCTTTTTGTGTGTGTTAAAACCTGAGCTGCTGAATCCGGACCATGCTGGAGACATGAAAGTGCTCTTCGGCTTCAACCTGAACACATGAATTACTGTAGTACAGGCGAGGTAAAATGAAGGCAAGCATGACCTTCTCCAGATCCGAGCTGGAGAGGAAGGACTTTATCTTGGAAATGGTCCTTGAATTGATAAAAGCACGATGTAATGACGTTATTCATCTTCGTTTCAAACAAAGGTCACACATATATCCAACTCAGGTTTCTGACTGCAGGTTTGATATCAGAGGACAGGGATCCAAGACGTTTCTTTAAAAAGGAGAAGCACTTTGTGGGATTGAACATAATTATTTCGGACTTATTTTCATTCAGTTTGACATCATGCACTTTATTTCGAACGGACTTGAAGAAAACTGGAAAGGCCCTGGTCACTGGGTTTTAAAGGGACATAGATTTGTGTATCATCGGTTTAACCATGATAATGCATATTTTGTTTGCTGAGAATATGAATCAGTGGCAGCAGATAGATGCTTAATAGTGAGGGAGCAAGGAAAGAGTCATTGGGGTACACTGCAGGTCAAAGGGGGCCACCTAGGGGGAGGAAGAATAACCCATGGCCATAGAGGAAGACCTATTTGATTAATACAATGTGATCTATTGTAAAGTAATGAATTCATCCCAACGATCCCAGTCTTAGTCTGCTTCAATGATGCTTTTATTCCGGCCCCATTAACTCAGCCCGCTCCAGGACTGTTGCTCCTTCTGGTGAGCCTCAAATAAAAAAGGTGTAATGCTGCTCCTCATTGTTCCACCTCTGAATCAGAAGTTCATGTTCTCGAAGAGCAGAATCCATACCTGTCCTGCGGTTGAAGTGAGAATTTGTCCTTAAGATCAGATCTGGGTCACGGTAGATCGTAATGGATTATGTATTTGTTGTGTGATTTCCTAAATATTAAATTGTGTAGTCATTTCTTTCTTTTATGACTTGGCACTGATATTTCCAACAAACCTCACAGAAATGTGCCTTTAAATTTGATTAATTGTTTGAATTTATTAGTCGATTATCAAAAAAAAATAAACTTGACTATATCTGAGAAATAGTAAATAATTATGGGGGATTTTAAGAAAAGTTTCATGCGTTCTGGCAGCGGCCTGAGGGATGGACTCTCTCCTCTTTTTCTTTCCTTCTGTCTATTTTTAGCTCCGCTTGTCTCCTCTGGGAAGAGCCTCATTCCTTCTGTTAGTTTCTCTGTATTTCTGTCACTCATCTTTTCTGCTTGGTTTCCTCTTTTCAAGACTTCTCTCCTCCACCTCCTCCTCCTCCTCCTCCTCCTTTTCTCTCGAGGGATGACTGGGAGGAGGAGGAGGAGGAGGACCGGGGAAGACATGATTGGTCCATAGGTCAGACTAAGCCCTGCTTGAAGCTGCAGATGTCTAGAAATCCTCAAATCTCTGCTGCTGGAATCAAACTTCTGATCATAATCTTCAACCCTAACATGAAGAACAAAGCTCCCACAAAAAATTCTGAGTTAGTCGGACAAACAACATGTTCTTCAGTGTATTAACCTAATAACTTCGGCAGATTTATTTATATTTATTGCAGGGTTTTTTAATTGTCTGCCTGTTTACATGGCAGACAATCTTAATTCTGGATTTTTAATTCTTTTTCTGGAGGGTTCCAACGAAGCCCACAAATATTCCGATCTCGATGTGGATCCAAGATTGTTTAACAATGCAAATAAGTGAATAATTTTCAATATTTACACTTATTTCTAAAAGATAAGTAAATTTTCAAAGCATTGGATTATGCTACCTGTGTGGGTTCTTCCTCGGTGGCTCATAGTTGAGTTCTAAGTAACATACTTTTTATTGTATCCCTGAATAGGATCAACCTAGGTTAGTCTCATAAACCCAACCTAGGTTTAGGAGACTGGCTGAGACTTTTCTTTGAAAAATAAAATAAATCCTCTCCTTTATTCCGTTCCTCAGTTGTCTGAGGCTGGTTGGGGCTATAAAGCTGGTCTTCGCAGGTATATCAGCAGAGAAGTTGTTGTAGTTCGAGGCATTTCGCATAAGCTTTCAGTTGCGGCGCTAATGAGAAAAATATGGCAGGAGTTTGTAAAGGTTTTTTTTATGCTGTGTGCGGAGATACTCAGGTGCAGAATGAGATTATGCAAATAAGTATGCCTGAATTTTATGTAAGAGAGTGTATAAAATCTGCATGACATTGTGAATGGCCTGGTTTCTGATGCTTACAAAAACTCTCTATGTTTCTTCATTTCACAGTTCAGGCGTTTGTAGACACATCATACTCATATAATACCCACCAGAATTATTGCCACTGTTTTGAAGAAATAAACGGTAAAAAATGTCTTTATTGTCTATACCCATTTCATTTAAAACATAAAAAAAAAAATGGTTGCAACTGTAGGAAATCTTGTGATTAAACGTAGTGGAACTATATTTCCAGTCCTATTTTATACTTTTAGGTACCCCTGTTTGAGCAGGAACAATGACTTCCTGTTTCATTTATTTATTATAAATATGAGGGGACACATGCATTCTTCTTTTTGACATTTTTCGCATTGGGAAAAGCACAGAGAACATAACAATGATTGTCAAAGAAAAGTTGTAGAGCTGCACAAATCTGGCAATGTATGCACGAAATTCTCTCAACAGTTTAAAATGTCACTTTCAACAGTTAGGTCAATGAATAGGAAGTTTAAAGAGACAGGAGATGTTTAACATTAGCCTGGAAGAGTGAACAAACACCAACAGTCCACAAAAAGACCCCACACACTGTGAAGAGGATGTTTCGACTGGCAAAAGACTCTCCAAGGATTACAGCTAGAGAAGTACAGAGGAGTATTAAATCATGGGGTCAGAAAGTCTCCCTAGCCACCATCAGATGGCACCTACACCAACACAAGCTGTTTGGGAAGTTAAGAAGAAAAAAGCCTCCTCTGTCATCCACTTACAAAGTAAAGCAGCAACAGTTTGCCCAAACACACCACTTTGTCACAAGTTGTCTGATCAAAAAGAAGATCTAGAGTAACCCAAATTGCTGAAAGGTTAGTGCTGATTCTGATAGAAAGATGTCACAACACACAGTGCCATCATATAGCTGCAAAAAGTGGGACATACACAGTTTAAATGATGTGGTTTTAATATTATCGCAGATCATTGTATAGTTGCCTTTTATTCTGACCATTCAAAGCACTTCACATCTCAAGCCCACATTCACCCGCTGGAACAGAACCTCATATTATCACTGACACTAATGGCAAACATGTATACTGCATGCAGCGGTCAGGGGTCAGACCACCAGCCTTCCAATAAGCAGATTACAGCTCTACCTCCTGAGCCACCACCACCCTTACAAAACTAATATCAATTATTTAAAATGATATACTGACAAAATTAACAGGTATATGGAGGATGTGATCATTACTAGCAGGTTTGACTGGGACCATTTAAGACATTTCCTAATAATTTGTCACTTTGAGGGAGAAAAGGCGACTCATGTTCGTCACGACTGCCTTAACAATGAAGGTCTATTAATCTCAGGGAAAAGGCTGAGCATGTTGAAGTGTGTCAGTTAAATTTAGAATTATAATTCTCCTGCTTCTCCTTGAACTTTCCATTAAACTCCCTTTGGTCACATCTAAGGTAATAGTACATTCCTGAAAAACGGGCCTTTACTACAAGTGCTGGTTGAAAAAAGCAGGTTATTGTTCAGGTTTCTCTGTAATTGTACCATAAATCAAAGTTTCACAGTGTATAACTGCAACCAGTGGGAGCAATGGGAACCATTGGACTGTTCAGTAAACATATGTTATGAATTTTTATTTTTTTTATCCCTGCAGGAGACGTCAACACACGACGACAGCAGCAAACTCACACACAGATGTGACTCTGAAGCGAATGAGCACCTTGTTTGTCTAATAGGAAAGAAAAACGACTACGAGAATGAACAAAATGATTGTCAAGAACAAGACTATTTAAACAACTACAAATACACATAATGAGGTACAAAATGAGCCCAAAGAGATGGAAGCGCTAAACTCAAGAGATGTGAGATATCGACTGATAACAAAGATAATGGGCCTGTGAAAACATTTAACTCTCATAATAATGGGTATGGAGCATAAAAACTGCAGCTTGTATTTTATCCTCTGATAAATACTGTTACTGTATTAATTCTGTGTTATGTCTGGTCAGTTTTCCCAAATCAGTGTTTTAAATGCTTATGTGCATTGTGTGCAATGCTCAGAGACTCGTTTGCATCTTACGAATCTTTTATCACAATCAAATGCAACAGATTTGGGGATTAATCCAAAAATGTATGCTTGAGTAGTAGTTGCAACCACAGGATAAAATTAACAGGTATTTTTTATAAATGTAATTCATTGAAGTCTCCTGTTGTCTCAAACAGTAAGTTCACTTTGGACAAGAGAATCTGTTCTTCAAAGATGTGGAGGGGGATGGAGCCTTTCCCAGATGACTTTGGGCAGGAGGCAGGATACACCCTTAGTAACAGGGTCGACACATAGAGACAAATATCCACTCATACTCACACCTACAGGCCGTTTAGAGTTCCAGTTCTCCTACATTGAATGTTTTTGGACAGTGAGACGAAGCTGGAGTGACTAAAGGGAACCCACACAAACCTACTTGCTATCAGGCAACCGCGCTGCCCTGTCTTTCATCAGGATATCTTTATTCATCTTTAATAAAGATATACTTGTCCTTATTCTGGAGCCTAAATGAAAGAAAAACAACCTTCAATTTATTTTCCCAATTTTACAGAACAGTGTGTCACTGTTGAAAGGGTCACAGGCTGATACTGTAATGCTCATAATTTCAAAGTTATACTATATATATATATATATATATATATATATATATATATATATATATATGTGTGTATGAAAGGAGTTTATGAACGTTTATAGATGATCATGCCTCATTATACTGTATGTCATATATCTGTGACTGCTGCCCTCTGTTGGCCACATATAAGAACTACAGAAACCTGCATCTGCTTCACTAAGATCACATGACCCATTATTAAGAGTTGATGTGAATGACTAAAATAAGAGTCTCTTGAGGAGGAAGAATGGAGATCTGAGGGATTCACCAGGATGGAAACCATGGCAACGGTCATGAGATGGACACAGAGTAGGACAGAAAAACAACCTGGAAAGGAAAGGCAAGTGAGAATTAGAACCATTGTGTAAAATGTCCTTAGAGCACAGGAGTGCTAGAGAGATTTTGGAGTGGGTTCAAGTGTGGGTGGCGAGCAATCCATGTTTTATGCACAGTGATGTAGGCTGGTGAAATGCAAGAAGCGTACCAGAGATCCCTCAGTGCCTGCTACTCCCTATAGCAGCTGTGATACAGGCTCTCCAGGGAACCAGCGATGGGAGGAGATCAAAGTCTCTGGTAGCAGTATATGCAGCCAGCAGTAAGATCAAGAGACGAAAGGAGATCAACTGGATCTAAGCCAGGAATGTATTTTATAAGTGGCAGAGTGAAGCGTAACAGGGTGTAGTGTCTTATTTTCATGTGGAACCCGATACTATATTAATCGTCAAAAATAGGACACCAAGAAAATGATGGAAAAGAGAAAAACAACATGAACAAACAAACAGGACACCAGCTGGAAGTATAGAGGAAAGTGGCTGTTATTTCACAACCACTGGCAACCGTTTGACTGGAAAGTGTTCTTATAGAGGTTGAAACACTCCCTGAGGGCTGGGTACTAGGTTTGGTCACACTAGTCTGATTTTTAGGAGTCATGTTTAGTCTGAAAACTACGTTATTAAAGAAATAGCCATAGATCCCTTATTCCACCAGTCCCAAATGACCACAACCATTGCTTAACAAACCTATCTCTATAACAAGTACACAGATTGGGGAGAAAGTCAACCATAAGAATGTTTGGAGCAGAGATGGGCGGATGCATCAGATAACTCATGAATGGTTTTGTATGATGTGCAGAATCTCAATCAACTTTGTGGGGTATTTTAATTTGTGGTTAATGATATATTTATTAATTATTTAATATATGTTTTATTTGTTCTATTCTGTGAATTAATTTGGTCAAGTTAATGTTGTATCTAAATGTGCTATAAAACTAGACTAACTTGACTTGATAGTTCGCCAGAGCGGAAAATGCTCGCCATTCCACTATCCATTAGATGTAGTCAGGGAATAAATGACAGAGCCTGGCGCACTGGTCGACCTACTGGCCATCCTCAGAATGTAATCATTCATGGTTGAAAACATTTACCATCTCAGGATCTTCCTCTATTTATTCTTCATTGTCACATTTGACTCTTGCAGTGGCTGTAGGTGAGGCCAACAGGAGTGGTGCTCCCTCAGACACATAACATTTAACAACTTTAAAACTGGGATAGGCTCCAGCCCTTCGACCCTGAACAGGATAAGCGGTTACGTATAATGGCTGACAGCCCTGCTCAACTGTTTTGTCAAGCACATTTTGAGTCACTATTTGGTATTGAAAGATGTGACTGAACCGGTAAATAATATGACCTAATGGTAGCATGTATAAGCTAGCCAGAAAGGGGCCAGGATGGAGCCCTGGGGGAGACCACATGTTGAAGGTGCCGCTGACGAAGAGGCATTCGCCACGCCTATTTAAAAGACCTATTCGAAAATTAGGAATATTTTGGTGTATGAGGACTTATTAAATTATACTAATTATATTATTACTTACCTTGTTTACTTATTAAACAAGATTTTATAACTTCATATAACCAAAAAGTCTAATAAAGGTTAAATAGCTTTCTAAAAACATGCTTTACCAAAAGAGTGAATATATTTCAAATTTATAAATGTAGTAATGGACAGAGTATCTGATAAAATGACAGAAACTTTCACAATCCTGATTTTTTATGATTTCAAAACATGCTACAATAAATATTTAATTTTAATACTGTAATTCCTTTCATTGAAACCCTCACTTCAGTAAAAGGGTTTGAGATGCATTGCAAATAAATATTCAGTCTGTTTTGCTATATTAACTCATGCCCTTCTCATGGCTGATCAAAGTACAGCATGTAGCTTCTGCTGCTAGGAGTTCCTCAATGAAAGCAAAACAGAAGATTTTGGTATTGGGAGCTCATCAGAATTGTCTTAATTGAAAAAAAAACAAACACTGAAAATGAAAGAAAACAATGCTTCTGAGACAGAGAAGTAAAAGTAGTAAGAGGCCTGAAACGGAAATTCTTACAGCATCTCCCCTTTATTTTTCAGTACAGTATTTTAGCAAATTTACGTACTTAATTTCTGCGAGTAAAGTTTCTTCAAACTTTTTAATGAAAATAAGACCTAGTTCCAGAGTAAAAAGAAGAGATTTATTGCCACATCATATTTTAGTTTATATTTTACATTTCACACTGTTTCATCACTGTCTCTTAAACTGAGGTTAACTGTTGATGCATAGAACTCCACTGTGATTGGTGCAAATGTCACATGACCTCATATTATTAAAGGTTGAGTCCAGAAGCAAGTTGCCGTACTTCCCCTAATCTACAGTGTGGATGTCTGTGTCTACCTCTAAATTAACCTTCTATCAACTCCTGAAGCCCCGACCTTTGACCCCCGTGGAGAGAATATAACTGAGGAGGATCAGCAACAGAGCCTGGTTTTGGTCAAAGTTCAGGTTTTGCTGAGAAACCTGACGATTCCTGCAGGGTGAAAAGGGTCAGGACTGGGAAACTGGGTCCTGGACCAGATCTGCAGAGTTGTCAACAGGTTCTGCAGTCTTCTGAACTGGTTCTGCAGACTCATGGACTGGTTCTGCCGAGTTATCAACGGGTTCTGCCGAGTTATCAACGGGTTCTGCTGAGTTATCAACGGGTTCTGCTGAGTTATCAACGGGTTTTGCAGAAATGTGGACTGGTTCTGCGGATACCTGGGCCAGTTTGTCTTGGGTTGGTTCCGCAAGCTTCCTAAGTGGTTCTAAAAGTTCTGGACTCAATTTCCTGGTTTCAGCAATGAGTCGTTTGACACCAACCATCCATTGGCTGACTTCTGTCACATGATCGACCATCAGAGCGCGATGTATCTCATCAGCAGAGTCCCAGCGTCCCGACTTTAACTCTGAGCAACAGAAAGACAGGTGAGTAATGTAATAGACGGGTGAGGCAAGTAGAGAGAGGAATAGGTATGTAGTGAGGCTGTTTACCTAGGCATAGGGTGTACATGCGTCTCCTGACAGGTAGGCTCAGTCTACCTGACCGCCAACTGTCCTCCAAGAGGTGGAGTCTCTTTGCTACATCTTTACAGACCTGATCCTGCATACAGATCAGGGGTCAGACAGTCAGTGAGAGGTAAGTCAGATGGTACAGAGTGTCAGCTGTTCTCCTAGTGGACTCCCTTAACACTACAGTGACTGTGTCTACATGCACAACAGTATCCTGGTTGTTATCGTATTTTTGGAGTATTCCGTCTTCGGGAAGATAAATTCAGTTCACTGTTTTTTTCCTGAGCTCAGTAATAAAAAATCAGATTTCCTTGAATCAATTAATATGAGCTAAATTTCGATGCAATTGGACTTTGGGTTTGAAAGTTCTGGAGGAGAATCATTGATTTCCACTGAAACCCTTTCTTTTGAGTAAAATATGTACTATTACATGGCAATAATATAAATACAGGTTGGACTTCATTTAGGAAAATCTGAATTAAATAAGACCAACGGTTAGGAAGTGATGTAAAAAAAAACAAAAAACTGTGCATTTAAAAAAAAATCTCTCCCTAATAGTAATCAATGTGGCGCCCCCTGCTGCTGTGGTGGTGGTCTGTGTGAGGGGTTCCAACTCACTTGGATAGCCTCTTTGCAGGCAGCAAGAGCTCGGTTCAACACAAGCACCGCAAGTTCCACATCAGGCTCACTTTCTGACTGGCAGCTGTCGGCCACTCTCTGACTTCTCATTGGTCCCAACGGAGGGGGCGTGGCCACGTAGGAAGGAGGGGGATGAGCTGCAAGGATGACGTTTCAATTTAAGGTGAGATGAGAGCTATGTCTCAAATATAGTACTTATAATAATAATAATAATAATACATTTAATTTATAATGCACTTTACATTTGGATCAAATCTCAAAGTGCTCAAAGTACTTCCACTACATGTAGTACACTACTTTACATACAACAGTGTAGTATATAACTATATATCCCACATTGAAGTATACTACAATATATACGACAATGTTACATGCTACTATGTACAGTGCTATGTTGTATACTACTACATACTTAGGTAGCATGTGAATTTAGTCAGAGTTTGCACCATCAAGTTCCAACCTCAATTAAATTAATGAAAATGGGGCAAACTTTGACCCCAAAAGTCAGGTCACTTAATAATTAATAAAAAATTAATAAAAAGGGAAGCCTAAATGTGCTCCACTTTTCAAGCAAATTGGAAATGAACTTAATATGCAGCATTCTATCATTGAAAGACAAACATCTCCAATAAGAAACAATATAGAACCTAAACTTATTTTTTTCTGCCAGACCAAACGCAATCTTGGCTTGTATTTTCACAATTTAAATCGGTGTTGAATGCCCTTCCCAGTTCGCTTTGCAGCCAAAATGACTACCATTGAGGGTGAGAAGTGTCCAGCATTCCACTATCAACTTTTGGACCATACTCAGAATACCAACCCGTAGGGTAGACTATATCCTACCATGCCATGGTTAAGTATTAAATAACCCGATTGGGGACACAAGGGAGGTTTGATTCTGCATCCTTTTTTCTAGTTACCTGAGTATTTAGGGGGTGGGTTTATACTATTTGGTGGTGGAGCCTGGGGATTGGAGGAGGGAGGAGTCATGGGCGGGGCTCCTGCACCTGAAAACCAATGAGAAACAAGAGAAAGACAAGTTATTTTAGGAATGAAGAGGAGATAAAGAATACATTTTTTATCATCTCGAATGGACTGAGTAAGAGGAGAAGATATGAAGATCTATACTTCCAACATTGCAATGTTCAAACTCACTCCAACTAATGATTCGTCATCTGATTGGTCAGCTTTATTGCGATTATTTTCATGTGTTATTATAAATTAAGTTTATTTTCTGAGATGTCAGCAGTTCTCCTTCTTGTTTCAGCTGTTGTAGGGGATCCTATGTTTCCATCTAACCCTGTTCTCTTAATCGTCCAACTACTGACACGATTCTTCACCTCTTTTCTACACTTCCCATTACTCTGAACAGTTGAGCCAAAGTTTTTAAACTCCTGCAATATCTTCACCTCTATTCCTTGCGTTCTCACCGTTGCACTTCCTCCCTTTCATGCACAGATATGAACTCTGTCTTGTGGGACTGACCTTCATTGCTCTTCTCTCAGGCGCATACCTCCAATTCTCAAGGTTTTCTTCCACCTATATTTGCTCTCACTACAGATCACAAAGTATTCCGCCAACATCATAGTCCATTAGACTCCTGCCTGACTTCATCTGTCAGCCTGTTCATCACCATCGCAAACCCGAGGGGGGTCAGAGCCTTTCCTTGGAGTCCTACCTCCATGATGATCCCGTCAGTCAGTCCTACTGCACATCTCCTATGATGCATCAACGCTGCCCATCACTTGCTGCTCATATAAATATCCTGTACCTGCTTTTTTTCGACTAACAGTTGCATAGTTTCTGCCGGGACCCTATTGGTTTACATTGCCAGTGGCGGTCGTTGTTAACTCGGCCCCCGACTGATCCGGTTTGCAAATCAGTTTTGTGTTCTGCATATTATTTTTTCCAGGTTTACGGAAGACGCCCTTCCTGCCACAACACTCCGTATTTATCCGGGCTTGGGACCAGCACTAAAAGTACTCTGAATTGTGACCCATTTGTGGCTGGGTTGTCAGCACAATGGTATTCTCACAAATTTAATTTAGTCACAGGTGGTCAAAATTTAAACCAAAACAATTACTGTTGTCTAAACTATATTACAAATCACACTATGATGCCAGTGATAACAACAGCCAATCACATGACCACTGTTTACTCTTTCACGCCCTGTTTTTTTTTGCATTAATCAGCAATGTTTTCTGACCTGAAGCTGTTGGTGGAGCTGCTCTCTTGTTCAGGAGGTTCTTCTGTGGTCCGCGGGCCATGTGATAGCCGTATGAGAACTGAGGCGGGTCGTTCCAACCTCGATCCTGGTTACCTAGGCAAGACACAAGTCAAGGTTATTAATAAAAGGAATAGGTTTGACATTTCACTTTATGTCCAACAGATCAGGCTACCTCATGATATTCTGCTACATATTCCGTAAGCTTGGTGGGAACGCCAAGAGATTTAGATTTAAAGGTGATTCAAATGAAAGATCAATTATTAAAATAGATAGCAGATAAAAGCTTACCAGCTACATGCATCACTTACTAATAAATGTCTTTAATGATGGGTGTAGGAGCCAAAATCCTTGTTTGTTTTATTTATTGGTTATACGTTAATTAACAGTCACTCTATTAAAAGTGGGAACAATCTTTTGTGTCTCACCTGTTCACAGTTTTTGACCGCTCGGGCTTTGCTACAACCACGCCCTGGTGACAGGTGACATAATCCTGATGTTTTGTTGGATAATTGTTATGCTTGATTATTGTTAAAAGGGCAATACATTGACAAACTGTCCAGTATATGGCCCTTGAGTAGGGTATGGGTCCTCTTTACACAACTTGTTAGAGGTGGGAGTGTTCCATCTTTATCACAAATCATCAATTTGAATACAAAATTACAGAAGCAGAACGATCGCTGGGGTGTGGGAGTCCTTCTGCCCCGGAGATGGCCATGACCGTCACAATGCAATGAATGTATGAAAAAAACTAAGCCTACGCTGTCCTCCCCAATAGCAAGGTAATATCCTTGACAAGCAATCGCCCTGATTGAACTCCTCAAATAACTCAACCTATTTCTATGAAGTCAGCAATATGCAACAAGATAAGATTTCATAGGGACTCAATAATTTGCATAAATACAGCTACATATTTTTTCTGTGCTCAGGAAAAAAACATGACAGATTTCCTCGCGTCAATTCAAATGAGCTCAGTTTTGATACAACTGGACTAATAGTTAGGAAGTTTCGACAGGAAACTATTTTTCGCAAAAAGTTTCCCTAATGGGTTATAAGTAAGAAGGCAATAGTTGTGACTTGTAAAGACAGGTATATTTAAAAAACTGAAGACCTTTGAAATAGGCCAAGTTTCCCAGGAAGACTGCCAAAGACTCGCAGCCGTCTGTGAATCATGGATGTATCAAGTCATACCAGGAAAAGGTTGCACTGCAAAGCACTTGAGATTCTATTCGTTAGGGATTAAATCGTTATGACACTGCAGACGTCAGCAGTAGAATTTGTTGTTGGTATTAAGGTTTGTTCTTCTTTAATTTGGCAATTGAGAATAGCTAATATAATATTGATTATTGTGCCAATAAACCTTATATATATGGGGTTGAATAGTTTTGGTTCCCTCTGTATGTCTCTTGAAATTAAGCAACCAATTCAATCAGGACTACCGTACGCGACATATTAAGGAATCTAAAGATTCTACCATTGACTGGTTTCCATGATCAAATATTGGAATTCAATTGTACAATAAATAATAGTTCACAACTATTTAAACAGCTGTTTAGACTTAACTGTAATTATATCAATTACAGGTGGGGCATGGATTGGATTACAACAGGATATCTAATATATCTAGCTTCTATTTGGTCTTAACAATTATTATTTTGAGAATTATTGTTGTGCCGAACTGAATACAACAGCCATATAATTCGCAACTACTTTAGTTACGTTTACTAAACAAGCATTTAGTACCTAGAGGCTTAAGAGAAAGTTCAATTAATAGAAGTTTAAAGGCAGTTCCGGTCTGTCTCTGACATGCGAGGCTATCAGCTAGCAAACGCTGCATGCTAGCCATTATTCTTACAGTTTAGAAGCGCATACTTGACTTCACGTCTTCAAATACAAATTTTTAACAACTTTAGCTTTAAGTATCAATGATTCAGTGACCCAGAATCGTACCTGGTGTAACGTACGTGTCCTCCATGTTGGACTCCAACGTGTGAGAGACCAGAATCTTCCTTTTTAGGAAACAAAGCTTAAGGCAAACAGCCAAACCTTTAAATGTTAACGTAATATACAGTTTGACCTTATATTTTGTTCAGGAAAGACATGAAACTCCTTCCGTAAATTTTACGTGTAATGTTTATACTAACTGGGAAAGTATATGTGCTGCTGCAGCCCGTACAATAATTTCCGGTCTTGTACACAACAATAAGAGCACGAGTTTTTCTTTATTAATATGGACATTTAAGGATGCTTTCAAAGAATGACCAGGCCAAGAGTGCAACATAGAAAAAAATTACTTTCCAAAGTGCAAAAAGATGCCTTTCATAAATCACCAATAAAATAATTCAATATTGATGTTGTTATTGGACACACAGAAGTAAGCAAAATTATGTAAAAAGAAATACCTCAGCATTTATTTGCTATTTGTAATAACCATATCAGACAAGAACAGTATTAAGTAGCTTAAACAAGTTGATACATGTGTCTTTTTTCCCAAATGTAATATTATAATTTTACAGATCATCGGAATTTAAAGCCTTAATGAAAAGCATCTGTAGTACTTTTTAGAGCACCCCTTTGCTGCTAAGACATGCTACAAATGTGATTCTCAGTTGGACACTAGTATTTAAATAAAATTATCCGGAAGTTTGCAAGCTTTAAATGTGACAATCCTGAAGTCTGCAAGACACAGGAGAAATGCAAACTCACCTGTTGGACTTTGTGCAAGAGGTAGTCCATGTTATGAAAACGTTTTCTAAAGAAAACAACATTTTTAAAGACTTAAAAATAACCTATGCGCTGACAGTCCAGTAAATTACCCTATTTGAGTTTCAGTTTGTAGGAAGTGCCCTATGAGGGTGGTTTGAAAGACGTGTCAACCCAGTCACCCCAACAACCCTGGAAAGGTTGACAGAAAAATGAGAGGATTTTATTTTGAAGGGATACTGGTCCCATTTCCTGTAGTGTTTTTCAGCTTCACAGATTCATGCTGCTGAACTTTTGTGCCACGTGGCCACAGTGTCACACATGCTATGACGTCTTCCAATAGTCATCTTACCTCTAGAAAGCATCGTGACTGGGTGATGAATTTTTAGTTTATAATTAAGATAATAAGTATCCAAAAAAAGAGAAAATATGAGGGGATTTTTTTTTCTGATAAGAGAACTACATAATATACTTAATCAATCTGCAAGCAGCCAATCGGAGGGCAGGAGTAGAATGTACTGTGTGCTTGCATCCCTGCACTGGTCACTATCAGGTTTTTTGAGTATCTTGCATTTGTTTTTGCAAATGTATACCTCATATCTTGATTTCACACCTGGAGACAGCTTTTAATTTATCAATATGGGTCACTATTGGCAATATCCAGTTAGCGGTACAGATAACAGTGCTCAAAGCATCTGCTGATTCTTTTCCCACGGAGTATGCCACAAATCACGTCAGTGAACATCCAGGGTTTGGACATATAACAGATGGACTAAATAAAAGATGCCCTGTACAAGAAGAGCCATGTTTTCTTCCTCATTCTGTGGAGACTTCAGAGTGTGCAGGACTGTTTAAAAGAAATTCTGACACTGTGGTAGCATTAGCGATCTTTTATGTTGTGGACTTCTCAGGTGCAGGAAGCACAGAAAGGGACAGTAAAAGACTCAACAGGCTGGACAGGAGGTTAAGCTCTGAGATGAACTGTCCACTGGATTTTGGAGGAAGTAGGTGTGAAAAGAATGTTAACCAGGCTGACCTCCATCCTGAACAACACCTATCACCCCCCACATGGGACTGTGGAAGCTCTGTGTAGCTCCTTCAGCAGCAGACGGCTACAAAAAGAAAGAGCATTACTGCAGAGCCTTTGAGCTGGACAAAAAGTCAGACTATCCAACAGCTCACTGTAATTTTGTGTCTGAAACGCTACCTCCCTCTCAACCATGATAGTCCAAAAGCTCAGATTATTTTCAGATGCGTGGGAAAAATATCATTCTGTGCAGTACATGAGCCGTTTCGAGGGCTGTACTCTGGACTGTACTCAGACATGGTACCTATGCTGGAATCACATCTGCAGTTTTGGAGCACCAGCTCTTAATGATCCACCTTCTTTTTATAGTCCAGGGGTCTCTTCAGCTCCTGGTACTTCTTGATCATCTCATGCTTCCTGATTTTACTGTCACACTGTAAAAGGGGGAAGTTCAAGGTAAAAAAAAAAAAAAAAAAAGCTATTTTTTTTAGGAAATGTTCCTTATTTCTTCCTTACATCTTGTCAAACTTTCACATTAGAAAAATATTCTTATTTTAAGAAATTATACCTTACTTTTTCTTAGTATGATATTCCAGCTAATATTGAGAAAGTTTGAACCATTGACAAAGTAGAGCAATGGTTTGCATAATATCGAAGCAGATGAACTGAAGTGTGGCCGTATGGTGGCAAGGAGAGGGAAGATGATCAGAACTGAATGGGTGGACCGACCAGAAGGCAGGATACTGGACATACAGGTCAGCTACAAGCCCTTGGGAATCTCACCGGCCAAAGGAAACAACGATGAGGAGGCAAGGAGTTCAGCCACAGCCAAATACCTGCAGAGGGTAAGGCGTGAGAAAATTGGAGAAATAAGATCCAAGCCATCAACACTTATGCCCTACCAGCCATCAGCAAAGAGGGAGTGCAAGAATTAATGAGTGTCAGATCCTCAATCAAGGATGAAGATAGGGGTCTACCACAATCATGGGATACAATGTGCAGGCTGTGCTCTTTCTGAATATCCATGCTCCTCACCTATCCGACAGTGGAAACTTATTTTGACCACCTCTATTCAAAATATCATTCTTCCTGTCATTACCCACAGCACCACTAAATAAATAGGTTAAATAAAGTTTAACAATTTTTTAAATGTTCTGTTGATATTGTCAAACTATTGTAGATAAATACACTGCAATCCATATCTTCGTTCAAAACAGAATTTCTGCATGAGTCTGGTTGTAATGGAAATGTATTCTGATTGCCATTTTTTATAGTGAAGGTTGAGGGAGGCCGTGAGGCAAAGAGGGAGGGGAGTGATGACATCAGCAGTTGGGAGGAGAAAGAGGAGAGAGAGAGGGTGGAAGAGGAGGAGGAAAGTAGCATCCTTCACCAGACAGAGGAGAGAGAGGGGATGAGCAAGAGAGCTTGACGAATGGAAGGGGAGTGAAACACCGGCATGAAAGCAAGATAAGAGGAGAAAGAGGAAGACTCATGGTGTCGTCTGAGAGTGGGAAAGCTAGAGGGACCAAAGACACAGAGGCACACAGGCGTACATAGAAAGAGAGAGAGGAAGAGGAAGGCTTTAACATCTGTCCTCTGGGCCTGTGTGTGTGAGAGTGTGTGTGTGTGTTTTGGAGGGTGATCGGCTGATTGGACCACAGACGTCGGAGGGCGGAGCCATGATGGGCAAGGATTACATGTTGGCCATCCTCATAGTCAATTATGATGGTGAGACACACAAACAAACACACATACACTAACAGGTCCAGATAATCCCGTAGGTTTACCTGGACCTTCTTTCAGTCACTGTTGTTTCAATGTCTGTTTCATTTAACAGCTGTAGACAAAAACTTAAAAATTTTCAGTGTTATGCTTTGCTTTATGGTTCCCTCGTGACCTAGTCCGTACCATCATTCCGTCGGCACCTTTCACCTCAGACCGATATATTGAAACAACGGATGCTCTGTGAATTCCCTCTCTAGAACATAAAGTGTTATATTGAGTCTGAAGCCCCCTCTGTTCAAGGTGGGACTGTTGATCCTCTGTGGCATCTCAGCGTTCAATATAAATGTTACAAAGGCAGAAACGGGGGTTGTTTTTGTTCTCCCTCAGATCTACAGTGGAGGTAGCAACAGTGCGAATAAGTTAGGACAGGTTTTATCGAGTGGTTGATACCCACTGTGGGACCTCATGACATGTCAGATAATCGTTCAAAATGAATACCGAACTTCAACAGAACACCTATCCAGTATTTGCCACATTTCACTGGCATGTACAGCATATCATTAGGTACAACAATTCAGAACACTAAAGGAGATGCACCTATATGACGTCAAAGTCTAATGTTTAGACTCTAAACAAATAAACATGATATCATTGACCTACAATCTGTTCATTTTTCCCTCAATATGTAAGAATTATGTCATAAACTAAGACCCATTAATTTTACACTCAATGACTCAATGGTGTAGCAGAATTTCAAATACCAGGAACAGCTTAATTTTAAATTGCAACACTTCAGCATGAGGGGGGTATTGCAGGTGCATGGGGTACCGGAGCCATGGAGTTGTGTCCATGTCCTTGGAAGGAAGTCCTTCATTTTTACTGGGCGTTGAACTCCTCCGAGGTGTTACCTTGTCTTCGATTCTGTTATTGATATTCATTGACAGGATCTCAGTGTGTAGTCAAGGTGATGAGATTGTCCGGTTTGGAGAGCTTAGACTCTCTGCTGTTTGGAGATAATGTAGTTCTGTTGGCTTCATCAGCCTTTGATCTTCAGCAGCACTGGATTGGCTTCTAGCAGAGTGTGAAGCAGCTGGTATGAGAGTCAGCACCTCCAAATCTGTGGCCATGGTTCCCTGCCAAAAAAAACAAAACAATGGATTGCCCCTTTCGGGTTGGGGATGATTCTGCCTCAATTGAATGAGTCTATGTGTCTTATTATGAAATGATGGGAAAATGGACTTTAAAATGGTAGGGGGGTTTGATGCAGCATCGGCAGTAATGATGTTGTATCGGTCTGTCATGGGAAGGAAAGTGCTGAGAGGAAAGGCAGAGTTCTCAATTTACTGGACCATCTACATTCCAACCTTCACCTATGGTCATGAGCTCTGCGTAGAAGCCCAAAGAATGAAGTCAAGGTTACTATCATCGGAAATGAGCTTCCTTCATCGGATGGCTGGGCTCAGCCTTAGACATAAGTTGAGGAGCTCAGACATCTGGAGTTAGCTCGGAGTGGAGTTGCCGCCTGATGTTATATCTAAGAGTCGTTAGTTTTACCCACTCTGTGTGAGCATGAAGCCCCGACCTTGAATGTGTCCGCTATAGCTTTAGCTGATACCATGGTATTATGGTCAGTCCCCCAGCTTTAGCCTTGTTATTTTGATTTGACATCACAACCCGGAACCTGATAGCTTAGCCTCCATATGTTACCATGGTGTCATAGCATGTGACCCCTTAGCTTAATCGTCAGTATGTTAGCATTATATCATGACCTCAGACCAGTGGGCTTTAGTCTCAGTCTGTTGGCAAGATAATATATGCAGCAATCTAGAACATATTCAAGAGCATTTAACAAAGCATGACTGTTCAAATTAGACTGACACATGAAAGGTGGAGAAAGTTTTCAGTTTTATTATCAATGTGTGCTTACACTAGTTACATTAGTTACCTGCTGCTACTGAAATCAGACAGAAATAGATATCATTTCTAAAAATAAATATAATTATTGGCATGGAAAAAAAGCTTCTTTTGTTAAAGTCTTTTTAATATCAAGAACTCTTTCATCACTGACTTTTGATGGTAAATCTGCCCCATTATTACTGGTTAACAACAGTATCTAGGAAGGGAAGGGCTTACTGGAAGTGGGGAAAGGTCAAATATGACCTCACAAATATATAAACACACACACACACACACACACACACACACACACACACACACACACACACACACACACACACACACACACACACACACACACACACACACACACACACACACACACACACACACACACACACACACACACGCACACACACACTCACACTCAGATATGGCCATGCTGTGTCATGAGGGATTCTGGGACAAAGGAAGGACATTCTCTGTATGCATGAGGTAATACTGACAGAATCATTGTACCGTCTCTGTAGGGTATATGTTGTTGCCCAGAGATGATGCACTGCCCATATTAATGCCATTTTAATGATGAGCCAGTGGTAAGTAAACAGATGAATAACAACAAGATTAGTTATTGGGGGTTTTTTGTAATCACAGACTGACACTGGAGTGGATTTCTTACTCTTGTTCCATCACATTCCCTTGAAAATAACCCTGTTCCTTATGTTTTTTTTATTTTAGGGTAGTCTTTAAGCACTTCAATGACTTTGATTTGATGTTCCTGTTATACTTCTCTTTTACTTGTAATATTTAACCATCCATCAATTTGTAAGTGTTTCTACCTGTTCTGAATTCCCGAACGAAGACGTTTAAATTTTCTTCCACTTAGATCGATTTGTAACACCATATGAATGCAACAACAAACTGTGCTGTGTTTTTTTTTATAACTGCTGACTCGTAGTTTACTCAGCGGTACTGACCGATGTTCCCTCCCCCCATCTTTGTTCTAGTCATATCACTGTCGCCCAATTAGTCAATTCAGCATTTTGTGGCTCTGGAGGTTTATCAATTATGCAAACCCTCTTCAGGTTCTCTTCCTGTAGCAGCCTCACCTCTGAACACTTTGTTGTACATTTAGTGATAGGGGGACAGAATCAGAACCATATTTTGATCATGTTAAAACATATAAGCTCATAAAGATGGGCGATGCCGTGTACTGCATGGTTATATTAAAGTCTGCTGCCACAGTAGAGCTGTGTTTCACTCTGCTGCCCTACAGCCAGAACATTCTGGGTTCAAACCAGATTGGTTCTTTCTGTGTGAAGTATGCATTACGTTACCTCTGGGTGCTCTGGATTCCTCCCACACTCCAGAAACATCTCATATAGTTGAACCGATGACTTTGATCTGGGGTGAAAGGAGGTATGAAATATTTTTCTCTATGTGATGAGCTGGTGACTTGTTCAGGTTGCACTCTCGCCCGGTGTCAGGTGAGATAGGCTCATGTAAGGTATACACAGTTGTAGACTGTGTATACCTTACATACCTTACGTTGTGAGACTGCATGGATAGGTATGTTACAGTCCACTATGATGGATAATGATGTATTGAAAATTATAAAAAGTTCAGTAAGGAACATAAAGAGGGAATGTTGATGAGTTTTTATCTCTGATTGGGGTTAATGTAGCAAAACCTGTGAGCTAGTACAGGGAAGGAACCTCGAGCTGCGCTGCATTAGACACACATACATGCCCCATCCTCCTTTTTGGCCATCAATCCTAATTGATGGTCTGTTAAGACCGCAACAACTTACCATGTCCCCTTCTGCCTGCTGTAACACTGCTGCTCTGCACATGTCTTGCTGCGTGGTTCTCTCAGCCCCACCACCCCAGCACCTAACCTGTAGGTTCCGATAAACGGAATTCATAGGCCTATGCTGTCGTCCCTGACAGAAAGGATATATCGTTGAAAACCGCTTGCTCACACTGAATTGGCTGGAAGAGCTTTTAATGTTGTTTACTCCACTGCTTGGAATGCCCTACAAAAAGACTGACTTCCTACAACCTCAACAGCATTTCGCTCACTTTGAAGCAGCAGGGAACATGTTTTTTTAAATTATTATTATTTCTTGACAAAACACATCCGGGTGGCCGGGTAGCGCAGTGGGTAGCACAAGTAACAAAGGTGAATTAGTGACTCTAAATTGCCTGTAGGAGTGAATGTGAGCACGGATTGTTGTGTGTCTCTATGTGTCGGTCATAAGGTGAGCTGGTCCAGAATGTGTCCTGCCTCTTGCCTGATGTCAGCTGGAATTGGCTCCAGCCCCCTCGCGACCATGACAGGATAAGCAGTGCCAGATATTGGATGGATGGATGGATGGATGAATGGAATGGAGAACACATCTCCACTGATGAATCCTTCTTTATACTTTTTATGTTGCTTTGATGAACGTCTTGATTGCTTCCCGCAACTCTCTGATGTCAGGGAGACTTCTGTAGCCCACCTCGATGGCCTCGTCGGTGGCCATCCACCCATTTATTTCAGTCTCCAACCAGTCCAATATATTTTGAATTTTTGCGCTCACAGGTCTCCTCTATCCGGTCTTCCACGCGGACTATGGGTTCCATTAACTCTAATTTCTTTGAGTAGTCAAGGATTAAAACCAAATGTGGTTTGGAACTTGTTTTTGCATTGTGTTCTGGAAACTTTTGTTTATTCCTTGTGCTTGTTTTGATAAATGGTTTTACTTATGCTCTTAATTCCACATTTCAAGTTTCATTGTTCCTTGTAGAAAAGCTATACGCTCCTTTTCTTTAAATATATACTTACAGACAACATCTGGACTGACCAGAACTTACTGCTGGATCCAGACCTTCCCTCTGGCTGGAGAACCATTAAAGACTCCACTGGAACATACTACTGGCACGTTCCCACCGGCGCCACCCAGTGGCAGCACCCTCGCCTCAGTGGGACACCACAGCTACTGGACACACAGGTAACTAGGATCAGTTAGTCCAAATAAACCCAGTTAGTTCATTTTAACTGACATTTTAACATTTGCTGGTTTTGCACATCAGCAGGAGGAGGCTGGACAGCAAAGCTCTAACATCGCGACAGAAGGACCACCTGAGGCCAGGTAACAAACACAAAAACACTGACCACACACGCACACACGCACACACAGACACACGCATATATGTTCTCACACTCAAACTCACAGTTTGGACAGGTTATATAAATTTGAACTATTTTGTCTCTCAGGTCTTCGTGGCATGAAGACTATCTTACCAATCATGACCCGAACTCCAAGGTAATAATAATAATAATAATAATAATAATAATAATAATAATCATAATCATAATCATAATCATAATCATGATAATGAAAGAAAGCTCAGTCTATTTTAGCGCTTTAATCTACTCTCATCTCTCTCATTTGTTTGCATCTATCTCTCTTTGCCACAGATTTATAATCTGATTTAATCTCTTCCCATTTTACAGTCTCTGCCCTGGTTTCTCTGTTTGTCACCCAACAACTCACTGACCGTATAATCTCATCATCTGTCTATCTCTCCCTGTCTCCCACCCTATCTGTCTGTCTGTCAGTGTTTTGCTGTGCGGTCCTTGGGCTGGCTGGAGGTAGAAGAGGAGGACCTGTCTCCTGGTCGCAGCAGTCTCGCTGTCAGTAACGTCATCCAGCAGTTGTCTCACTGCAGCAGTCCAGAGCAGAGAGACAGATCTGGGGCCTGGGGGGAGGTGAGACAGTCGCTGGAACTTGAGCTTGAGGTTGTCTGTCATCTCAAGTCATCACAAACTGAACCAGAATGAATTGAACTGTTTTCTTTATTTTTTTTTGTGAAAATTTTTAAAAGTTTAAAACTTTTCTGCTCTGTGCTTTTAGACCTGTTAATAATTTAGGTCAGATTTAAACTGATTTATACTATCAGGATGTGGTTTTGAATTAATTAGACTATCAAGGGTATGAGTTGTTCTTTTTAACTACTAGGGAACACTTATTATGTAATTACCATCATCTAAGGATCTGTAGTTTGGACTATCATGCTCTGTTTTGGACTGGTCTAGATCAACAGGATCTGTATTAAACTAGTACATTTAATATTAAACCTTTTTAGACTTTTAGCTTTTATATAGTTATTATTATTATTTTTTTATTGATGCTTTTATCTGCTTTTACTTTTTAGCACTTTGAGATTTGATCCAAATGTAAAGTGCGTTATAAATTAAATGTATTATTATTATTATTATTATTACTAGACCATAGGGTCTGAATAAAAGGGGTACAAACTGCAGTCTAAATTTATTTTAAATATCTAGTTTAAACTGGACTGTCATGGTCTAGTTTGAATGGATTCAGACTCGTAAGGTATGCATTAAAGTAATCTAGACCATGGTTCTTGGGTTTACACTTTTTTTAGACTGTAAGGATCTGGTTTAAACTATTAGAATTTGGTTCATACCAAAGAAAGCAAATTCTACTGTCTAAACCAGACTGCCAGAATCTGGTTTAGACTGTTGGTTATGTTTTCCATGTCAGGACATATATCTATCTGCCTTTTAACCTCAAAGAATGAATTAAAAAAACTGGACTTTTTTTAAAGGTTGGACGCGTTTCACCTCTGACAATTCCTTTTCATTCAACCTTAAAGGATTACTAGGAACTGGATGTATGATAATCTACAAACGTGTCTGTCTCTTTGTTCCTGACTGTCTGTTTGTTTGATTGCAGGGTCGGGAGATGATGTTGGTTTTGAAAAAAGACACGTTGACCCTGCTGGACCCTTTAGACCACACCCCTCTGCACCGTCAGCCAATCATCAACATCCGTGTCTGGGGGGTGGGCTGCAACAGTGGCAGGTGAGCAGCTGTCTAGTTCTCTGATCTGTTAGCAGAATTTATTTAGCTGTCATTAATAGAAAATCTTTTCCAGCAACATTAGTAGATGGTTTCAGGGGTAAATTGATTGATATGCTTTTTTAAAGCCAACCGCATCACATTTATGGTTTGGCGACCACTGCTGTCACGAGTCAAACAAATTATTGTGATTAACGACTGAATTGTCTTCGGTCTATTCTGTCCCACAATTACAGTTTCAGTCTAATTACCATTATACAAATACATCCACTGAAGAGGACAAGTCATGTTCTGACAGGCTTTATATTAGACTTGTTCAAAAGCATTAATAATGGCTAATTTCCTTGATGGACCAGTGGCCAGTCTATCAGAATTGAAGAAATCAGGAGGGTTAGGGGAGCGATCGACTTTTAGATTCATGGTTTCGGTGGCAAACAGTTGCCTTTTAATGACAAAATTAACAAATTGCCTCCTACAAGATATCGGGCTCTTTGACTTTGTTATTAAATGAAACATGATATTTCGCTAATGGTGAATTTATTTCTCCACTCAAAGCCAAATATGAGAATCATGATGACAACAATAAGACAAGCAAGCATCAAACAGTGGAAAAAGGACTTGGAGAAAGTGAATTCTCAAATCAAACAGAACAGTTTCCACTGTTCGGTTTTGTCACAACTACGAAAAATAGTTGTGATTATTGCAAATATTTCCAATCAGACGATTTAGTGATAATCCTTACAGGCCTAACGGAATTACGATATCATTTTACTATCCCTAGTTAGTCTGTGATGTCATGTTTATTGGCATTACTCAGTTCAGACACAGAGCAATTCAAGGAGTTTTGCAGACAATGACATTAAAAATAAAACTTTAATGCCGAAAAAATAAAAGAGCATAAATGTGTGAGTTCTCTACAGTCAGTAATTATATCTCAGAAATCAAACAGGACATTTATACAAACATTATTGTGCAGTTAAAAAGTTTGTAGTAAGAAGTGCTTAAGCATCAGGATATACTTTCATATGAGCCTTGACAAATGTCGGATTTTTACATTTCTGTGTCTACGTGTGTCAGATAAGCTTGGAATCGATGGGAAATTGACTTATACTGGAGAATTTGTCATCTGTCCCTTTATTATCAATGGATACATTTCACATTAATCAATTAATTAATTAATAACTGATACCTGTCAGTTCTTTAAATCCACATATCTAGGTCACACTCACCTTAAGTCATTGGAATTTTAAATGTATTGTTTTATGTAATATCTTCAAGTTCAAGTTCCTCAAATGTTTTGTACTTAACCGACACAAATTTAGGATTTGTGGACACGACATTAATGAAAGGATGAATAGGAAGAGCAGTTTTCTCCGTGAGATGACATCACTGATCTCAGCTGTTGATGAGAAGATAAGGGATAATCTTTGACCTTTTTCATTGATTCTCTTCGGAAAAAATTACGAATGTCACATTTAGTCCAAGGTGGGACGTTCACGGGTTTATGCTCCATTCAAAGTTTGTTATTATGGATCATTGATGCAAGTTTTTGCCATTTCGCATCCAAAGCACCCAGTTTACAAACCTGCTACCATATTAGAATATGAATATGAAGTTGTTCTATGACCAAAATTCATTCTTGTGGGAGTGTTTAGGTGATGGTGAAAAGTAGGAGTTCTTTGTTTCTTCATGCCAATATTAACCCCTGCTTCAAATTGATGCTGCTCACTGACCCCGCTCACTCATGGCTCATTGTTTCCACATGCTAAAATGTTTAAGTCACACTCACCTTTCAGTTTGTTTCCCTGCCTTTTGCACTAACACTGTCTCTCTTTCTTTCTTTCTTTAATACGCTCCCCTCTCCCCCCATCTGGCAGGGACAGGTAAACCGTTCTGCCTTTACTTTTTCTCATCCAGAGATGAAGACACTCATAGCGACACCAATCTTCACAGCCTTCAGGATATGATAGGGCCCTTTATTGATCTCACTTCCTGATCCCATTTTTGATACCATTTTTGCAATTGGTAAGCCACAACAACAAAACCAACCCCAGCGTGTTTGTGTGTGTGTGTGTGTGTGTGTCTGTTGGTGTGTATGTGATGCTTTCAGAGATTTTGCCTTTGTGGCAGGTGATAAGGACAGCTGTGTGCTTAAGTGTCACGTGTTTCGCTGCAACGCCCCAGCCAAAGCCATCGCCATGGCACTGCATGAGATGTGTTCCAAGGTCAGTCAATCCACAACTCCATCCCCGCTTTCACCAAGCTATAGTTTCTTAACACACTGACCTTAGCTAACTTGGCCTACGCTGTCGTACCCACCATTTAGGATATATCCCCCAAAAAGCCCTCAATCCCCTGCGTTGCACAAGCAATCACCCTGATTGCATTACTCAAATTAAATGTGAATCCTTAATAATCTCAAACAGTCCATATTTACAATATGCTTTAAGATAAGATCCCATACTGACTCAATAATGCAGACAATACAGTTAAGGCCGAACTATTGCTTCAATAAAAAAAAACTAGCACGTTTCCTTGTGTTGATTCATCCGAGCTTAATTTAGACACAATTGGACATATGCTTGTAACATTGAAATTTCTTTTCTCTTCACATGAACCCAATGAGTTAAACAAACTATTACAGGAAAATATAACAAATACAAGTTAGATCACCATGAGTCAGTTAATATGAGGGAAATTTGGATTAATCGGACCAACGGTTCTATTAAGACTTCCACTAGTTAGTGAAATATGAACAATTAGGGTAAATTATGAAATATGCTAGTTGGGTTCCTTTTGGAGATAAAGCTCCACCTAGTGTTGGAAATATAAAACCGACCTTTCCCCAAATCACCCAAAATATTTGAAAATGATCCATGATATAGTTATTGAGTTATCGTGTTAACACGAAGGATCTGCGGCGGACGCCACCATTCCATTGTAACAGAATGTTCAAGATGTATAAATGTAAAATAATAGACGTGTTTCAATGTTTCTCTAGATGATGTCTGAGAAGACACTGATGAGGCCATCTCGCTCTTTGACGATGGAGAGCATCTCACCTGAAGACCTGCCCAGACAAGGTGACTCACCTGTTCTCTGGCATCATCACCTCGGACTGGCTTTCAACTGATTCCTAATGTTTTTGTGTTTCAGTGGAGTTTTTGGAGGCAGTCCGGCAGCATGTCCAGAAGTTCCGGGTCCAGTACATCGGTAACCTGCCAGTGTCCAGAGCAATGGGTAGGATGTAGTCCTGCATTTTACACCTGAACACATCAGCATTTACTTAGTTTGTCCATCCATGACCGATCATTTTATGGATCTGTAGTCTCAAAATATTCTGTTAATTATTTTCCATATGAGTTTAAAAAGTAGTAATATTCAAATATTACGCTTCCAGTGCATTCATTTTATTGACGTTCAGCTGGAAAAAGTTAGCAGACAAACTAAGCAGACAAACTCAATCCCCTGACTAGATGACTACCTAAGTGAATAAAAGGTTGCAAGAATAAACTAATAATGGAATAATATTTACTTTCTATTAATTGGGATTTGTCACATACAGACATTTTTCTTCAAACCAATATATCATAGCCATGTCCAAAAGAACTCCATGTAATTCATTAGAAAATTACCGATCAGTGAAATAAAATGTTGCAAAGGTTCGACTGGCATAATGCTCTCCAAGGATTACAGATAGAAAACTGATCGGTCAAATCTTGAGGTCAGAAAGTCTTCCTAAGTACCATTAGATGGGGCATAAACCAACACAAGCTGTATGGGTGGGCAGAAAGAAAAACAATATCTTCTGTCATTCCCACACCACTGGGACATTCAATGGAAAAAGGTCGGAGGTCAGATGAGGCCAAAGTAGAGCTTCTTGGCAACATACATTCAAGATTGGTTTGACATAGCCAGTAAGAACACCATAGAGAAAATCCCCTCATACCCACTGTTTAGTGTGGTGGTGGATATTTGATTCTGAGGGACTGTTTTAATTCAAAAGGCCCTGGACATCTTGTTAAAGACATGATTCAATGGACTCCATTAAATATCAGCAGATATTGGATAAAAACCTAAAAGCTTCTTTTTTTTCAAGGCTGCCAATACTTTTGGAGATTATTGTATATCAGCAACATTGGATGTAATTAGCCTCTCTTTGGTGGGAATTTGGAAACTATGATTTCGGGGAGGGTATAAGATAAGTATGAGGTTGAAGTTGAAGGTCTACAATGTCACCCTTTAGCACCCTGAGATTGTAAAGTGCGTTATAAATAAAATGTATGATTATTATTATTACCCGTTACAAATATAGTCCATTTCCCATTCTGAAGGTATGGAGGTGTTGAACCGAGCAATAGAAAGCATCATGAACTCCACAGACAGAGACGAGTGGGAGCCGACTGTCATCCACGTCACAGATAACGTCCTGTCTCTGTGGAAAGGGCAGGTAACATCATTATTGTTCTATATCAAACTGTGTTCATTCATCAGATCAAAGGTCACAGCTCACTCTGTTCAATCCCTCTGATCGGATGCTGACAGGAAGGGGAGGAACCTTTCTGGGAGTGTCAGGTACGTTTCCTCACCTTTCTGGGCATTGGCCATGACAACCATACCTTCGCCGTGATCGTAGACGGTGGCACACAACGATTCGAGTGTCACGTGTTCTGGTGTGAACCAGATGCAGGAAACCTGTCTGAAGCCATTCAGGCTGCATGTATGGTGAGTTAATGTCAATTACACCTTAAAGGTTTTGTTTTTTCTCATTTGTATAATCATTTTTTCATGTTTTGGAAACCAAATAGGCTGAATGTATATGAATGCAGCTTTGCACAAAGTGTGTGATCTCATGATATCAAAATAAGGAATAGATCCAGACATGGAACTTGTCCAAATTTGCATATTAATGTTGAGCCTCGCCAAACAACGAGCCAGCGAGCTTAACTCCATAGCCAATTAATTTTTTATTGTAGATTAAGATCATTTCAGCCCCAAGACATCCATCTGGCTTTTGTGGATTCAACCGGGAGGCTCTGAGTACCAGATTTCCTGAGCGAACATAAGTGGGTGGAAACCAGGAACTAGATGGTTTTGATAGTCTTAATTCCCCTATAACCAGGTCAAGCTCACAATATTTTTGGGTCTTCTTACACATTCTTGATCCACCTCCATGACCTGGCAGGTCAGAATGGGCCAGTGTTGTAATCGATCCCATCTCAACTGACACAGCAAAGGAAACAAAACTGCAAAATGTGCCATAAGATGTACAGATTATTTGAATTATAATTATATCCCCGAAATGGCAAAATTATAGAATTGTCATCGCTGCTTCTACATCCACCACAAATCCTTCGTGTTATTGCTCTTAAACTATCACATGGATCATTTAAATATTGTATGTCCACATAGATCTTAGTGCAAGGAAGAACTGTATTGATTTGGGGAAAGTTCAGTTACATATTTCTGCCACAAGGGGGAGCTTTATATCCAACACTGAAGCCTTCCTGGCGAAAATTTCTTGACCATTGGTTACTCATTACTGGGAGCTTTTATTTGGGAAAAACACAGTTTTTCACCCATAACTTCCCAACAAAAAAAATTATTAAGGAGTCACATTTAATTTGAGGAGCTCACACAGGGGAATTGTTTGTACAACGCAGGGGATCCGGGGTTTCAATAATCAATAATATTTTGTCTCCTATTTTTTTGTGGATAAAAAGGAGAAAAATTTGTAAATATTTTTTACACTAATTTTTAGTCTTATCTTCTTCAAAAACAATACTGCATGTCGAATTGGTCACATTAAGTGGTTGACAAATATATTTCATCATGGTTCTCTTTTTAAAATACCCTTCGTCTGGTCAAAATCAGTTCATCAGCTCTTACTGATTGTCCCTTTTTTTCCAAATAGGTTCAATATCAGAAGTGTCTGGTTGCTCAGACTCCTCCTCCCAGGATCAAGTCTGGGCGTATGACTCAGTCCAAAGTCAAACGGTCTAACTCCGTGGATGGTGGAGGATTCCCTCCTCTCACATACAGTCATCTCGGCGGCAGCAGTAGCAGCACGACAGTGTCAAGGATAAACAAGGGTAACGGCATTAGCAGTAGCAACAATGTGAGGAAAGGGATGATGGCATTCTTCGAAACTTTCCGGAACAAACAAACCGCCACCTCCTAATGACGGGGATGGGACCATCAGAGACACTTGACAGCAGAGACACGATCCTCCAGGGTTAAAATGTGCAAGCCAAGACCATAATAGTGTCTCATATAGACATGTGATTGGCTGAACTCTATGAACACATATTTCTGGTGGTCCAACCCATTAATTCTGCCGGCTGCACATCACCAGCGACACTTTGGCGACAATAGGCATCCTGCTTACTGGACCAGAAATGAACTCATCATCATATTGGTTCTTACCCATTGCTGTAAAACCAGTGGTTAGCTTAGCTTAGCAAAGGCAGTGCTATCTATCTGACTGCAGGTTAAATGGACTCATCCGGACCGGACCAGGGATAATGAAAATCATCGCACATGAGTGGGTCCAAGTCTTCTGTCAGACAGCAGAAGACTGATTAGTCATTTGTCCTTTTGTCATATTGCTCAGGGTCAAATATGTGTTGAATATGTGTTAAATGTTAAAAAAAAAAGATTGAACTCTGAAATAACAAAAAAAGGATACTGGAAATATCAGAACATATCCCCTTCCAAATGATATATAGACAATCAACCTTGTAACATGATGTCTTCCCTTTTCTGTGACGTGAAGATAATGATTCATCCTTTCCAAACCTCGTTTTCCTTGAAAATTCTTGATAAAATATAGAATATGAAAAGTAGCGATAAGATAGGCATGAAATGTCTCCTTCCACACTGGATGTCAGTGTCAGATATAGTGTCAGATGTACAACCTGTATGCGTTTGCTTCATGCTTAAATATTAGAATGTCGGGTTTAAAAGCTGCAGTAATTGATTCTGTCCAGTAGAGGGCAGAAATACAAACTCACAGAAGTGAATCGTCAGCATACTGAGGGGCTTTTTGGTGACATACCTGTTTCTTCTTCAGTTTTCATTTCACATGGGATGTCCATGTGACGGTACAACTCAAGATTGGCCTCTCCAAACAAGACTGAAACAACATAATTCTACAAGCTAACATTTCTTTCGATGACTGGGAGAGAGGCTGGAGAACATGAGGTTTCCAGCTGGTACATAACTTAAAAGCTTTTTGAGAATGTTTTCATGTTGTCAAGCTCATGGCAGTTATACTTGTAAATCATTAGAGGAATTGTTTGAATGCAGATAAAAAAAAAGTTTTTTTTAGAGGGAACCTGTCTGTGGCATGACCTGATTTGAATTCAAGATCAAAGGTATACACAAAATAATCAGCATCCAGTTTTACACATTTTTGTAAAGGGTGTCGGTAATACTGGGGGTCATTGTTCCCTCTTAAATTAACTTGCTCATTCTATTAGTCAAATTCTTTATATCATACAGAACAATCCCGGCTTCTTTTGAAACAAGACCCAAACTTGGCCTGGAACCTTGTCACAGTGATATTTTGGTTTACATATGTTAAATTTGGGCGTTAGAAAATCTTCCAATGTCCTGAAATCTTTCAAAACACACCTTTTTTGTAAGTATAGTGTGTTTCAGTACCTGAAAAGGGTGTGTCAATGTCTGAAAGTAACACAGGCAGTTTGATATTTCTTTAACAGTAGACTTATGTACGATTCCGTCTAAAATGACGATAATGTTAGTTGTGGAGTAGAGGTGAATATGATTCTACTTTTAGTGAGTGTTAGCAAATTCAAATATTTATTAAACATTAAAGAAAAAGAGATTGGAATTGAGGCTCTCCTCTCAACATCCCACAGGATCTATTGAGAGAGTGAATGTGTAAGAGTGAATGTATAAAGATTCAAACAACATTTAAAAGTCATGGTACTAAAAAGATATCATATAAACCTCACAAGAATGTGTCAGCACGTCCCTTAACCTCAGAAGGTTAGAGGAACACTCCAACAGTTTCTCTTATACCGAATGGTAAAGGAATATACGTTTATTCTAGAATTTGTTTGGGTAAAAAATAGTCACCAACGGTTTGACATATGATTTGCATGTCCTATGTCAGGCACAAATGACAGCTTGAAAAAGGTCATTGAACACATCCTGGAAAATGATTTATTGACGACCTGTCTTGAAAGCTTTACATAACTGAATGTTAAGTAGGCAGAGATGTTCATAAATATATAACTTTCATTTATAATATAAACCGAGGGATGGTTCAGCTGCCTGTGGATGGAAGCTTTAGATTATTTCAGTAGTAGTAGGAAATAGCATTGAGATGTTTGCGTTAATATAACAATATATTCCAAGTTGTCCCAGAAGTCTTTAAGAAACAGTGAGTCTGCAGCTCGATGTGGTGAAAACTATCCTCATTTGCTCCGTCTGTATCCCTACAGTAAACACAGTGGCACAATAGAAACCAATGATGTCATGTATAAAGTTTACAAAAATATCAAATGAATAAATTATCATGATTAATCTTGTTCTGCTGCTTTTGTTGTTTTCTTCTGGCGCTGCCTCACCGTGATGAAATGATGTGTTTAGATTTTTGTTTGTTCTTTGACACGTCTAAAAGGTTTCATTCAGTTTTTCATGTTCTGACAAAAAACGTCAAATGTTGGATGTAGATTTAAATAATATCATATATATATATATATATATATATATATATATATATATATATATATATATATAAAATTCTTATTTAAATGATTATAATTGGTGAATAATTAAGATTTCGTCTTCTCTTTCTGGAAAGCTGCGTCTGATTCATACCCCTCAAAAATGTGTAATTATGTAACTGGAACATGAACTATAAATTCAAAAAGGGAATTTAAAACCGACAGTGAGGCACCCTAAAATTGCCTGAATCAAACTAGTTATTAGTAGAATTAGTTGAAAATGCTTAGAAAAAATGCTCAGAATTAATTACAAACTGTTTAGGACCAGCAACCTCTTTCTTTTGTGTTTGTAAAATGTATACAATTCTATTAATATGAACGTTTTCTGAGTTAGGAGTTCTGAGTAACAGCTTAAAATGCTAAATATACAAGCACATATACCTCTTTAGTTGCAAAATCTCTTATTCTGACCATATAAAAAGTGTAATCAAATAATCTACTCTTAATGTTGATAATAAATGACATATCAGTGTCCACCGGCATTTTCTCTTGCCTACGTGAGAAATAAAATTGTACGTTCGAATCCAGTCAGTTATGTCAACAAGTTCCACCAAACTGAGTTATATTTTAGGTAATTTAATGAAGTTATCATGACGGTAATAAAAGTCATGTGTGCATCATTGGGACTCTACTAGACAACTGCAATATTATCTGACCAAGAACACTTAATTGAATAAACAATATTTTATAACAACAAACAAGAAATTATTGCAAATTACTATAAAAACATATATGACACTAACCTGTTTACTAGAATAAATTCAGACTTTATAACTTCAAAATCGTCATTATTTCACAAAAACAATATCAGGTTTTAGCATCTTATTTCTTTACAAAGTATCGATCATTTAGATAGAATAATCATTTTGCAGTAATGATTTAATTTTTGATGTCAGTTTTACAAAAAAAGGGTGGAATTTTCATAGTGAAATTATGTTATTATAGTTTTCCACATATAATAAAATGATATTTAATATAATTCAACATATCTACTATAGTGATGTCTTTCATAAATCATGCCTTTTAATGTTTCTATTTGAGAGAGTTCTTTTTACAGTAGTTTCTACTGACGGTTTTTAAAGTGTTTGGAGGAAAAACTACACAAAAACAAGACATGACCTCTTTGGTGGAGGTAAATATGAGGAGCAGTCAGTTTTATTTTATCTTTTTTTTTCTTTGTGTGTGAATTGGCGAGTCTCCCTTGGAGCCTATCCCAGCTCACTAGGAATGTGAGCTGGGATAGGCTCCAGCTCCCGCGATCCTTAACAGGACATCAAGCGGTTACGGCTAATTAATGCATGAATTCATAATTATTACAATGCTCTATTCAAAAGTGAGAGTTCAAATTCAGTAAAACATAAATGACTCCGATTAATTTTGGAGACAGGAAAATAAACGTCCTTGTATTTAAAATGCTTAACAAAAATACAATGTACAAAACTCATTTCCTCAAACGAGCAAATACGATTTTTATTCATAATTTGTTAGGCTTGTTAAACATTGACAAAAAAATTCATAAAATAATGCAAATCTGAAAGTTGTATTTTTGTGAATAAGAACAAAGAACAGTTTTAAATACGGATTTATCTTTTGAGTATGATGAAGTGGATAAAAACACATCCAAAATAAAATATATATGTATTGAGAGCAAAGTTATTCAAACCTGCTTAGAGAGAGAAAGAGAGAGAGGGAGAGAGCTAGAGAGAGAGTGAGACAGAGAGGGAGCGACAGAGAGAGAGAGAGAGAGAGAGAGAGAGAGAGAGAGAGAGAGAGTGAGACAGAGAGAGAGCGACAGAGAGAGAGAGAGAGAGAGCTAGAGAGAGAGTGAGACAGAGAGAGAGAGAGACAGAGAGAGAGAGAGAGAGAGAGAGAGACAGTGAGGGAGAGAGAAAGAGTCCTGGAGAAGAGAGGAGAAGAGGAGGGGGAGGAGGCTGGGGAAGGAGGTTTTGGGAGGCGTCCAGCCAACCTCATCCTGCCCTCGTGCTGCTGTCATCTGTTCCCTCGCGCTCAGCGATCCATCATCTGACCGGTTAAAACTGAGGGAGAAAATTTAGGTTATAGCGTTTCTAAGTTCCTGAAAAGGTGAGTTTTTGTTCTGTTTGACAACTTAGCTACACTCCTCTGGAAATACTGTAGATAAACAGATTAATAGTTTAAAAATGATTTCACTTAAAGTTTTGCCTCATATAATCACGTCATAAGATGTTTGTGTCGTTTGTCTCTTTACACTACAGGTCAAGAATCCAATTTTATAGATGTAAATGTTTAAACGATTGGAGGTCCTCTTTGTAAGAAATCTAATGATGGTGTCTATCAATAAGGTTAAAATCTTTAAAATTCCTATAAAACATGGTTTACTGGATCTGGGCTTAATTGAAAAGGGAAAAAAAGAAAAACTAAGAATCTATGAAATATCCTGGATTATTTCTTCAGTTGGTAAAATTGAGAAAGCATGAGTTAATGCAACAGGCTGCAAGGTTAGGTATTATAAACAACGTGAGACTCTAGGCCTTAATTCTCCTCTTTGTAATTATTATGCAATTAGAAAAATATTAATTTAGTTCTTGATTGAATAAAATGATTCCTTAATGTTTGATTCTACTCAAACTTAACTGTTTTGAAATAATAATCTAGGTTTATTGAAGTAAACCACTGAGAAACCCTGAAAGTTCAGGGAAACGGATAGCTGAAATTAAGATTTTTGAAGGAGTGAAACCTGTTTATATTAATCTATGATTTAAAGCTTTTTAAAAGTTGTGCAATATATTACACATTTAATTTCATTTAGTTAAGAGTACGCACTACGAGGATTGTATTCATCATTAACTAACAAATTAATATTACTGTCGGTGCTATTTAATAGACTTCTTAAGTTTTCAAGTACAAAAAAAGATTTTTCAAAACATTTTCTTCTGGAAATGTGCCCAAAGAAATAAACATTTATTCTGTTTTAGACATGCTGTCACTGGGAGTGCAGAAGGTTGAAGCAGATGACATGTTTAACTGAAGACATGTTTACCCAATTATTTTGTCAAAACAAACAAAATGTCTGTTCAACAGCAGAGAGAAATGTCTGTTTCGGTACTGGCTGTCATGGAAACCAGTAAATTAGATTACAACTGGTACGAAGGCAGCTGACCAGAGGTTAGACTGATCCCTGAGTGGACATTATTCATATTCAGAGAATGTCAGTGTGACAAACTAACAATTTGATGTCACTTGACAGGGTCAACAGAACAGATGTTATCGATATTTTTCTTTAACAAAAATAGTATTATGTATTATTTGTGAATCTATTTCTTCTTTAACCAGCAGATATTCCATCTGATGAAGTTCAGAATAGTGAAAAATGTAACAGATTCTTCTTTTTCTCAGTGCATTCTAAGTTCCTAAGTGTGTATGTGTGTGTATAGTTATGACAACATAATTCTTGCAATAGTTCAAGCTGCAATTGACAAAGATAACACAATATAAAAACAATATCATAAGTCTACAAGACTTAAATGTCTGGACACAGACTTGTCAACCTAGGGCTGAAGAAAAGGAGCTACCGATGAAAAAAAACATAGTGGAGAAATGTTTCCATGGCACAAACATACAAACATGGCACACCTCAAAGTGCCCCATGTTCTTCGACAGTGTGAAACTGATTACTGCACTTTTAACACATTTTATGTCAATGGCTGATCACTGGCCTCTCCAGTTGACTTCAATTACTCTATCCAGGTTTTTTGGCGACACTCTTATAAGGTTTACAATCTTAACTCATTCAAAAAGTTGTTCATTAAATAGTGACTCCCAGGTGACCAATCTATCGTTTAAACATCTTTGGTTGTCCAGTTTTGACTTTACTCCACAATGTTTTCCTCTTTTAGTTGTTCCTGCTTTCTTCTCTCAAACTCCATCAATACATCCATCCATCCATCAGAATGAGTGAGCAGCCACCTCCATACTTTCCTGGCCATCCCAGTGACCCCACAGCTCCCATCTTCCCTTCAGGTCAGTTAAAATATATGATGATGATGATGATAATAATAATAATAATAATAATAATAATAATAATAATAATAATAATAATAATAATAATAATAATAATAATAATAATTGGATCATGTGACCTATTGGTTTCTCCCTGCAGCCATGAACACTCAGCCTTCAGCCTTCCCCAGCTCACCGTACCAGGTACCCAGCATGCACCACTGCACAGAAAAACTCAGGTGCCTGACATCAAATGTAAAACGAAGATAGGAGATCCAGACCAGCATGTTGTTGTTTTATTTGTTGTTGATGAAGCGATAACAGATACATAGTTTGATTATATATTACAGCATTTGCAGCTTATCTGTTGTTTTAACTGGGACAGATAAATATTTTCACGTTATATTAGATTTAAAAAAAAGAAGTTTTTGTTTGTCACAAAGACATTATCAGTGTAGGGTGAAAGTACACAAAATCACAAGACTAATAAGACTGAGAAAATGGTGCATGTTTCTTAACTCCTTATTTAACTGACTGAGGTTTTATCACAGGTTTGTTCACTGTTTTCTAATTTTGTCACTACTTTAACCTCTATAATGTGACCCGATGCAAATTGACCCTTTTAAATATGTATTTCAATAATTCAATCTCAAAAATCCAGATTATGATCCAGATAGTAGCAAAACGCCATTGTTTAAAAATGCCAGGGATTCTTATTTTGATTGGCTTATTAATCTTTTTTATGATATTGCTGAAATCTTAAATTTAATCTAGTAATGTTTAAGAATTTTAAAACAGCTCCAAAATATGCAACTGGTTCATAACTAATTCTCAATATATCTTAAACGCAAACAAACAACAATTAGCTTAAAACATTTCTCATTATGACAACCACTTCTCTCTTCTTTTCAGACTTTCCCTCAGACATATGGAGGAGAACAGTCCTACCATCAGGGACCACCAGGCCATATTGGACCAACAGGAACCTACCCAAATCTGTCCGGGTATCAAGGATACCACACTGGCCCCTCTGGGTCTTCCTACCACTGGGACGACCAGAAGATGTATGGAGATCGACCAAAACAAAACGCATGTGAGTCTATACCCCCACAGGCAGGAAACTCTTCCTCTGACATATGAGGGGATGTCAGGTCATGAATATAGAAATGAATGCAGACTCTATTAAGCATAAGGGTTGATGGTATTTACAGCAACAACCTCAGGAAGTGGATTGGAGTGTAAATAATGAGTCTGTTAACTTTATTACAGACACATGGGCTCATATCAGTATAAAGATACTTGTCAATATTAACACATTCTATGTCATTTGTAAATGTTTGAGTTAACTGATGAATTGCTGTTGTGAGAAACTCCCTTCTTTTCCCCCTCAGTATTTGTGGTTGACCAGCATCGTGGCCGCGGCCACATTGGCGGCTCTGAGAAATCCCTTCTCGCAGCCTGCTCAGCAGCTCTGTGCTGCTGCTGCCTCTGGGACATGTTGAAAAACTCCATCTGCTGACCTCTGACCTTCTCCACCACTGGGTCCCCCATCATGCAGCAAGGCGGTCATAATGAAACCAACTGCTGCTAAGGAAGTAATTATTGAAGAGAAAATAATAAATGTACGGCTTAATTTACAATAAAATTCTGTTTTATGGTCTTAATGTTTCACCTGGTCGAGAAATGAAATGTGCTACGCATTACGGTTTTTATCCCTGTTGTCCAGTTAATGCTATGTTTTGAATTGTGTGTTTAAAATGTGTCCATGGTGTCCAGCAACTTCTGCTAGAATGTCAAAGGACCCTGTTAAAATTTAATAGGCTAGAGAAGAAAAACATTTACTGGTTGAATTGGCAAATAATGCTATCCATAATCGTTGTTAGTTCAATGCAGCCCCTCAGAAATCCCACCCATTGAAACATGAAAACTTTCAAATTGTGCAGATTGGAATATTATTATGATCCTCGCCAAGTACAATCCAATTGCAGTTACCATATCCCTAAAATTTCATATTTATCCAAATACATGCATTATTTCAGATCATGTACTACATAAAGTATTTTTTAAAATGTGATAAATCCTGGATCCACCTCTTCATCCCGTTGGGCAACTTAATTTGATAGAATTTAGTCTGACACGAGAACCTTTCTGGTATACATTCATGCTGACTTGCTCAACCTTATAAATATACAACTATATGGTCATTAATATTTTAATAATTCGTTATTCATCTATTATCAACCGCTTATCCTGTTCAGGGTCTCCGGGGGCTGGAGCCTATCCCAGCTGACATTGAGCGAGACGAGAGGTACACCCAGGACGAGTCGCCAGTTCATCACAGGGCCGACACATAGAGACATACAACCACTCACACTTACATTCTATTTATTATTATTATTATAGATAATAACAATATGATAATGTGGCAAGTAGCTTCATGTGTCCTGAGTGAGTCAATCACAAGTGATCACATTTGTGTCTGATCACGTCTCATATGTTCGGAACTCACTTACGCCCTCTATAGGCAAATAAACACTTACAAAGGTTGTTTTTTTTTAAAGCAAAGAAAAAAAACTCAAGGTATGATATAAACACAATTTAAAAACTAAGGTTGTCCAAACCTTTACTTTGAAAACTATTATTTATTTTGGTTTGGCTTTTGTGACCTGAGACAAAATTTAGTCCACAATGTTGAAATAATCTTTTCATAACCAGACTAGATCATGTAATTGAGGAATGGGTCAATTTGTGCATTCAGATGTGTGCTTGGGGCGTCAATTGGCAATTCGATAGAGATCCATGTTAATTTCAGGTTTGAATTGGGCGATTGTGCCTTATGTTTCAACAAACACAAGGCTCAGCAGGAAACTAGGATGATTAGGGAAACTATGATGAGCAGGAAACTATAATGACTATGATGAGCAGGAAACTATACTAATGACTATGACTATGATGAGCAGGAAACTATAATAATGACTATGACTATGATGAGCATGAAACTATGATGAGCAGGAAACTATAATGATTTACACTTTCCTGTGGAAAGTGCTATGGAAAAAAAAGTAGTCTTATTATATTTTATATTAATTCACGTCTCATTGTTTCATTATGCCACTAAATGGAGTAACAGACATTTTAGGTAGTACAATTTTTGATAAAAATGTTACTGTAGTTAAAGCTAATGAGCGTTATCAAACCGATGTATTATTGTGCAGTGAAAAAAATGATGTCTCTTATTATATGTGACGCACCATTTTTGTGAATGTAAGGTATTTTTAGGTTGAAAATACAGCTTGCACAATTTACTCTGAAAATCGTACAAACGGAAGTAAAATCACATAATACATCAGGCTGAACACAGTTGATTGTGATTGGCTGGTTAGAGTTTCGTCCAATGCAGCCAATGAACGAGCAGTTGGTCATTATATAAATATCGGCTACGTCATACACTGGCTAGAAACATCGAATAACGCAAAGAATTAATATGTCTGGACGTGGAAAAGGGGGTAAGGTTAGAGCTAAGGCAAAGACCAGGTCGTCGCGGGCCGGGCTCCAGTTCCCGGTTGGCCGTGTCCACAGACTGCTGCGCAAAGGGAATTATGCACAGCGTGTTGGTGCGGGAGCTCCCGTCTACATGGCGGCGGTGCTGGAGTATCTGACCGCTGAGATTTTGGAGTTAGCTGGGAACGCAGCCCGTGACAACAAGAAGACCAGAATCATCCCCCGTCATCTGCAGCTGGCAGTACGCAACGACGAAGAGCTTAACAAGCTGCTGGGTGGAGTGACCATCGCTCAGGGAGGTGTTCTGCCCAACATTCAGGCGGTGCTGCTCCCCAAGAAGGCCGAGAAGGCAGCTTCAAAGAAATAAACACAATCTTCATCAGTCAAACCAACGGCTCTTTTAAGAGCCACCCACTTCTGAGGAAGAGCACTAAATTCTAATGGTATGATTAAGTGAATATCAAAGTCAATGAGTTGAGTGCACTAATGCACAAAACCTGTAGGTATAACTGGTGAGTCATGGGCCGGACATTTTTAACTATATGAACACTTTACGAAATAAACGGAGAAGTGCCATATAGATAAGATAATAGCATAACGTTTAACCTGTCTAGATGACTGCTTTTGATAGTGTCAGAACTTAATCAACCATTTAGCAGGAGGATACAATAATCTCTACAGGCACAAGATCCAGGACAGAAAGATCATATTTTTGAAGTTATTTTAATTTGCCATAATCAAATAAACAGGTTGACCTGACCTGTTTGGTTTATTTTACAGTGAGTGTACACCACTGTAAAAAGGGTCATATGACAAAGAAATATTAGAAAATGGTGGAGTGTTTTAAACAGTATTTTTGGCAATTTCTATATCACTGTTAACAATCGTAATTATTCAATGCATTCAGATCATTTAAATCATCGCTATATTTGGTTACTTTTTGGTGCTTGTCTGTTTTTCCGAAATATTTCAGTCGCCAGGTTTATGTCCTCCAAATTATCTAGTCGATTTTATTCACTATTTTATATAAGAACATTTTGATGATCTTCAGTATAATGTCGATTGACAGTGATATCTGATTATATTCGTATTTCCCTTATGTCATTCCTCTTTAAGAGATTAAGTTTGTTAGGGCCACGGCGACTGCGCACGACCGCACACATCGCTTCTAGTGACGTTAGCAACTCGACCAATCATATGAGGGAGACGGCACAGGGATCTTTGAATGCCGGTATTATAAATAGAATCACTCCCAGCTGAATACATTAAGCTTTGGTTCTACAAGCAGACAAAAATGCCTGAACAACAAGCGAAAGTCGCGCCCAAGAAGGGCTCCAAGAAAGCCGTCACTAAGACTGCCGCCAAAGGAGGCAAGAAGAGGAGAAAGTCCAGGAAGGAGAGCTACGCCATCTATGTCTACAAGGTGCTGAAACAGGTCCACCCCGACACCGGCATCTCCTCCAAGGCCATGGGCATCATGAACTCTTTCGTGAACGACATCTTTGAGCGCATCGCCTCTGAAGCGTCTCGTCTGGCTCACTACAACAAGCGCTCCACCATCTCCTCCAGGGAGATCCAGACCGCCGTTCGTCTCCTGCTGCCCGGCGAGCTGGCCAAGCACGCCGTATCCGAAGGTACAAAGGCTGTGACCAAGTACACCAGCTCCAAGTAAACATCTCCGCTGCCCATTTAAACCAAAGGCTCTTTTAAGAGCCGCCACTTCGACTGGAGGGCAGATTCATCTCACGATCATTAACCGTCAATTACGAATGTGACACCGGAGATTAAGGAATATATTTAAAATCTTATAGGAAACAATCGAGCAATTAGTCTAATTACTGTTTCCATGACATTAATAAAATAGAAAACAGAAAATTTTAAGAGCCAAGCGTTGTCTGGTATCAACTTATTCCACATAGCTGAACAGTATCACCCAAACATCTGCACTGCTGTTAAGATTTGATAGTTATGACTGACTGACTATTGAGTCATTATTCATTAATGGGGTAATAAAAATGTTTATGCCTTTAAACCTTAGACCAACATAAACAATTGTAAAGGCAAAGTAGATCATTGAAGAGATATAAGCCGGGAGTTAAGTATGGAGTAGGTGTAATGGGAAATGAGAATGAATTCATAATTGACTGGATAACTTCTGGCCTACAACACATAGCAGATAAACTGTACAGCAAAGTAACCTGAACCAACATATTAACTACATCATTGTTGAACAAGATTAAACATTTTACACTGCTGCTTTTTTCATGATTTGCTGTATGAAATAAACTATTGTTACAATTACTTAATTGAAAACATTGGCCATGGCTTGATCAATAAAGCCCGTTTCATATAGTTACTTATCTATCCTGCCGTTATATTGGTGGTGTATGAAATATATATATTGTTACCTAAGACTCCAGAAGAAAACAAAAATATTGAGATAAATGCTGTATTGGACAGCAGTGCACTCAAGTGGACCCTGAAATTGGTATTTGTAAAATGCATATAACATAAGATCCCAGTCAGTGTGATCGTGCACACAATCTATAAAGGCTAAGAAGAACAACATATTCGTTCAAAAATACCCAGATATAAACCGGAATGATTAATAGTCTGTTAAGGACAGGATTAGGAACCTGATATGTATGTTGTCATGCATCAGTGATCATTATTTTAGTTTCAATGGTCAACCATAACATTATGAGCACTGACAGTTGAAGTCAGAAATATGGATTATTTATTACAGTACAATTTATCTGTGGGTTGGATTTGTAAGGGCATCAAGTAAACATTCTATGCATACGATTACGTGTAGGAAGTAAGGAGATTGGGCAAAATTGAAAAACCGAGTGTCGTTAAGGAGTGACTTAAGCATATACTGCAGCTCCTAAGATTGCTTATTTTATAACGAGGCATTTGTTTATCTTATTTATTTCCAGCCAAAGGCAATGGTTTTGTATTTAGCAGCCCTTTTAGGACAACTTTGATCCCATGCTTCCTGAGTGAAGTATGGGATCACAAGACTGAGTGACCCGCCCCTGTTCTCCCTTACGTCCTCAGTCTGACTATAAATAAACGGGACGCTCAGGGATCGCAGAAGTTAGTTACTATATATCCAACCAAACATGAGTGGAAGAGGCAAAGGCGGGAAAGGACTCGGTAAAGGAGGCGCCAAGCGTCACAGGAAGGTTCTCCGTGATAACATCCAGGGAATCACCAAACCCGCTATTCGCCGCCTGGCTCGCCGTGGTGGAGTGAAACGTATCTCCGGTCTGATCTACGAGGAGACCCGTGGTGTGTTGAAGGTATTCCTGGAGAACGTGATCCGTGACGCCGTCACCTACACCGAGCACGCCAAGAGAAAGACCGTCACCGCCATGGATGTGGTGTACGCTCTGAAGAGACAGGGACGCACCCTGTACGGTTTCGGAGGTTAACCTAAACTGCATCCATGACCAACTCAAAGGTCCTTTTAAGGGCCACTCATCTCTACAAAAAGCAAACTTATTCTATTTGTTGTACACTTTCGTAATCGTGTTTTCATCGAGCGATGTTCTAATTTCCTTAGTGTTATATCGCTATGATTAACCAGATATACTTTTCATCACCCATGCACTTACATTTTCTGATACTTTTTCATTTAATATCAGATATAGATTGATACACAAACGACTATGACTCATGGCGACAAATTTCTATTCAGTTATTATTTTACAATTCCCCCAGAGAAAATTACTTTGTTAGCTAACTACTGGCTAATACGTGTACCTCATTGTCTTCTAGCCCTACATGGGCAGGAACCCACAGGAAAGAAACAACCACACACCTTTTGCGTTCTGTTTGATTACATATTTCAATTAGATTATCCTATCTACAAGATTTCACTTTCGAATGCTTGTGTACTAGTATGCTTATCTGATGCTATTGTGAGGTTTTTTTTTATTGGTTATCTTCCACCCACTATGAAGTTAAATACTATTTTTCCAAAAGGGCTAAACCGACGCATGATACGTTGTTCGCGTTTTGATATTTACTTTGTATTGCCTGAATGCAAACTGCTGCCCGGTGTCCAGTATCCATGTAACCACCAGGAAATATGAGCATTGTATCAAGAAATTGTTGAATACAATTATCTATTATCAATTTGCATTGGTTTTAGATTTTCTGTAATAAATGTATCTACTTCTGGTGTGATAAGGTTCCGGGGAGGTAAATAATACAAGTTATTTTACTTTCAAAATCCCTTCAACGGAAGTGATTACGACATTATCCAAACGAGCTAGTGTTGAAATCGTTCTGATTGGCTGATTAATGTCGCGTACGTAGTAGCCAATGGACGACCAGCTATTCTTTCTATATATATAGGTTATGCCGCTCAAAAAACAAGTCACTGACAATACTAAAAGGAAGAAGATGTCTGGACGTGGTGGAAAAGGTAGCGGCGGCAAGGCTAGAGCAAAGGCGAAGACTCGCTCTTCTCGTGCCGGGCTCCAGTTCCCAGTGGGTCGTGTCCACAGACTGCTGCGTAAAGGAAACTACGCTCAGCGTGTTGGTGCCGGCGCTCCCGTCTACCTGGCGGCGGTGCTGGAGTATCTGACCGCTGAGATCCTGGAGTTGGCTGGAAACGCTGCCCGCGACAACAAGAAGACCAGAATCATCCCCCGTCATCTGCAGCTGGCCGTCCGCAACGACGAGGAGCTGAACAAGCTGATGGGTGGAGTGACCATCGCTCAGGGCGGCGTGCTGCCCAACATCCAAGCGGTGCTGCTCCCCAAAAAGACCGAGAAGACGACTGGAAAGAAATAAACTCAACAAATCTCTAGAAATATTACAAAGGCTCTTTTAAGAGCCACACACTTCTCTCAAAGTTGAATTTCACGAAATTTGAATCTTTAATATTCAAAATAATACATAATACAGTGAAATGTTTCATAGGTGCCAGGTTTTGAGGGCTAGTTTTATTTTGGAAGATAATATGATCTATAGATGTGCAACTTCTCTCCTAAAACTTTAATAACATGTCTTGTGGTGTGCCACACTACTGATCTGATGCCAAGCAAAACTGCTTTTGTTAGTCAGGTTGATCTAGTCAATCTTGCAAGAAAGTACAGTTTAAAATACAACTCTTATAGAAACCTTTTGGCTTGAAAATGTATTACAGTATTAACAAGCAGATAATCAGTAGTAACCTGAAATTAATTTAGCTCCTGTATTCAGTTGGCTCAAATAATGGATCTTAAAGTGTCTGTAATGAAACTAATCTAATAAATTAATGTAATCACTTTTATTGGACAAAGATTGGAGACAAATATCGGCTCCAATTGAAGCCATTCTTAGGGTTTATCAGAATCTTAATTGATCCCTGGTGGGATACTCTCGCAACAGATTTTCCTAAAAAAAGCTGTTAGTGTAAGAGGAAGAAAAAACAAGAAATAAGCATCAGTATATTTATTAAAATGTTAGAATGTATTATAACATAATACAAGACTAATATAATTATTCTATCAAAATATTAGTTCAAACATATGGGCAAAATGAAGTCCAGTAGGTAATTCATAAACGGACTCCAATATGAATACTGTATATGAAGCTCTGGATGGAATTGAAGTGAATGAATGGTGTATATGCAGTGTCTTGGAGTTGTAAAGTCTGATGGCCACAGGCAGGAAGGATGTATTGTGGTGCTCTGCTGTCCATTTTGGTGTAATGAGTCTGCTGCTCACAGTACTTTGATGCTGGCCAAGCACATCATGGAGGGGATGTGAACATTTTCCAGGAGGCCCTGCAGCTTACCCAGCATCCTCCTTTCTAACATCACCTCCAAAGTTTGTCCGACACACAGTGTTTATTATGAGCACATACTTTGGTCTGCTAGTCAAATAGTCAACAACCCATGACACAAGATGGAATTCACCTGCATCCTTGTTAACTTCTCACCCAGCAGAGCTGGCCTGATGAGGTAAATCGCCCTGGAGAAGTAAAAGAACTTCAGCTTTATTCACTTCACCTATAAAATACAGATTTATACTATGTCTATTGGTGTAATACAAAAGTTGTATCATCAATGAAAAGTATACGTAAACAAAATCAAATATTACAATAAAAATGCACAACAATAAACAGCCAACTTACAAAAACCAAGGTGCAGTTCATACAATTATTGAAATGAGTCCAAGAACGGTGACAGACACAGCCCCAGAAAAGTCAAAGAGAAGTTCAGGACAGAAAATTTTAATGAACCTAGTCCCTGGGTTCCTCAGCAATACGTTCATTAAAGGGTTTTCGAAGTTTAAGAAGCAGTAGAACGTTGAGTGTTGGAGAGAGTCTACTATATTACTCAATGGGACGGACTAGATACATGAAGGTCAAACGGACCATCACCAAGATGTCATTGGAACACATGTTGATCATTTAATTCCTGTCTAGTGACCAAAAATTGGGAAGCGCAAGTCATTTTTATTTCCAATATTGTCAGACTGTTGGAAATGAGATTAAATGTTTTTAACAACAACATTCAGATTTCACAATATTTCAACCAACAGTTTTAATAGGTTTTTATAACACAACCTTGTACCAGTCCTTCATAAATGGTGCTCTTTACGGTGCAATGTCTGAAATTAGGGTTTGTTGTTATTTCCTAATCATTGTACCAGCTCTGTTAATAAAATATATTCAAACCAATTGTAATCACTGTTTTGTTTACTTTTACATTTGATATTTTACAATCGGTACTATAGTGAAACAGTGTCATGAATTGGTAAATGTGCCTTAATGGGTATACTAATGCTGTAAATGCAGTAACTGGGGTACCTTTTTTGTGCATCTCCTATCTTTATTGGGCTGATCTTATGCACATCCAGTGCTTTTGATGAGTGTTTCTTTGTAATCAGTATGAGGATTGACTGGTGTTGCTGACATGTAAGCCGGGAAATAATGTTAGTGTTGTGCATGAGCTAATCGTGATTAAGTGTTCACTGAAAGAATCCTTCTTCTTAAATTCAGTTTTGTAGTATCTTTCCGTTTCGTTGAGTGACAAACTATAGATACGGTAGAGGCGTAGCACAACACTCCCCATGAAAAACATCTGACGTATGAGACATCAACCAATCACGAGAGGGGGACGGCACATCCTAATTTGAATGGAGACTGTACAAATTGAAGTACTTTGATGCATTGCGGCACTTCTTTGTTGTACAACTGAGAAATAGACATGCCTGAACAGCAAGCTAAAGTTGCCCCCAAGAAGGGTTCCAAGAAAGCCGTGACCAAGACGGCCGCGAAGGGAGGAAAGAAGAGGAGAAAGTCCAGGAAGGAGAGCTACGCCATCTATGTCTACAAGGTGCTGAAACAGGTCCACCCCGACACCGGCATCTCCTCCAAAGCCATGGGCATCATGAACTCTTTCGTGAACGACATCTTTGAGCGCATCGCCTCCGAAGCGTCTCGTCTGGCTCACTACAACAAGCGCTCCACCATCTCCTCCAGGGAGATCCAGACCGCCGTTCGTCTCCTGCTGCCCGGTGAGCTGGCCAAGCACGCCGTGTCCGAAGGTACAAAGGCTGTGACCAAGTACACCAGCTCCAAGTAAACACCTTCGCTGCCCATTTAAACCAAAGGCTCTTTTAAGAGCCACCACTTCTACTGAAAAGCAGATTCACTTGACGCTCACTAATAGTTAATCATAGAGAAAATTTTACTTGAAATAAGAAATCAATGTAAGCATGTATTTTTTAGAAATGATAAGTAATTGGCTAAAAAATTAATCATGTTGCTACCCCAAATGAGTATTTTCCAGCGCCACCACGTCCACTAAATTAGTTATAACTAAAGTAACTCACTGCGTTTTAATTCTAACATAAATTAAGCTCATCATGCATTTCACTCATTTGCACAAAGTTCCTAATAAAAATCTTTAACCATCTAAAACTTTACCCTTTTAGTTAATATGGATGTGCTCAGCTGGTATACGTGAAATGTATCGGTTTTAGATCACGTTAGCTGAATGTTATGTACTTATGTTGAAGGCATTTTCCAATAAACTGGGAGCAGGGAATTAGAGGAATCATGATTTGAAAGTTTTAGAAAATTGGAAGCTTTTTTGAAGAATTTGTATTCACAAACATAACTCTGTAACTGATAGAGAAAGATTGGAGACAACAGTAGCTTCAGAAGTATACACTGTGTATATATATGCTGAGTGAAGTACCTGGATTCCTACCTATTCTAATCAATGACAGCAGAGTGTATGTGTGATATTCAATTTTTACTTTTGTGCAACATTCTACCGTTTGCAATTATATTATACTTTTATTTGTAGTTCTATTCCAGTTTTTGTTTATGCAGAATGAGGAACTGCAACCATCCTGATTTTTTTGTGCCGGATCTATATAATTTAATGTACAGACTGCTGATCTTTATTTTTATTGTTGAGCCAGATGCAATGTACTTCTGTTCTGTCTGGTGGATACTCTGACAATAAAGTAAATCTTGAATCTCAAAACTTATTTCGAAGGCCACAGTAATTTCATATCACTTAAGTTTATAGTTTAAGTTTGACTCCTTACAAATGCAGATATACGTTGTACTGTGTATAGCTGTATGATCAATAGAGGTAACGTTACTATTGTTATTTAAGCTGCAGTCGGGATCAGGTTATGGACCCCGCATTTTTATACCTACAAGGTCCTTATATCTAAGTCATACACACATGGTTATCGATATAGGCTGCTGAGAGACAAACACGGTCAAGAATCAATAGCGAAATGATTCCCTGTAGTAAGTAAAAATAGTAATATCTAAAAAGAAAACTTAAATTGAATTAATGAGTGAAGCCGTTTGGGCTTTTGTATGAGCGCGCTTTTCACAAAAATGGCGCCTCGCTTCAACCGTCAATGAGCAAGAGATCCGCCCCTGTTCTCCCTTACGTCCTCAGTCTGGTTATAAATATACGAGACGCCTGTTCAGCCAGTACTTGTTCGTAAAATCTGCCAACATGAGCGGAAGAGGCAAAGGCGGAAAAGGACTCGGTAAAGGGGGCGCTAAGCGTCACAGGAAGGTTCTCCGTGATAACATCCAGGGAATCACCAAACCCGCTATTCGCCGCCTGGCACGCCGTGGTGGAGTGAAACGTATCTCCGGTCTGATCTACGAGGAGACCCGCGGTGTGTTGAAGGTGTTCCTGGAGAACGTGATCCGTGACGCCGTCACCTACACCGAGCACGCCAAGAGAAAGACCGTCACGGCCATGGATGTGGTGTACGCCCTGAAGAGACAGGGACGCACTCTGTACGGATTCGGAGGTTAAATTAAGACCCCTTCTAAAAGAAACAAACCAAAGGCCCTTTTAAGGGCCCCACACTATTCTTTCAGAGTCGATTCCTCATGTCTACTTTAAATGTCATATCTGGCGAAGTATCGTGAATTTTAGTTTAATATTCAACTTACCACGGTCACGGCAATGACCCATGTGTCCATTGAATAAACTTTCTATTAACCAAAAATCAGCATTATCACTGTAAAAGTTATTGCACACAATCAACCTTTAAAAACCTCATCAATGGACCATAAGACACAAATGGCCTATTCAGGTGAACACTAGTCTCTGAAAGGGTCTGTTTTTGCTATGCTACATATGTCCGCTTTATGCATTTAAATATTAATCCAACATCCTAACGTCTATACTTATTCGGATGATGTTCCAATCTACAAAGATTTGTGGGTCGTCTGACTGAATGTGTTAAAGCGTTACTTTATACTTGGTGTCACTATGTACCATACTGAGTTAATTTATTTGTGTTCAAAATCTAACAAAGTTTTTCTATCCCATAATGAAGTGTTGCTATGATTTACAACGATTTCCCAACATTATTCCATAACACTCAGATCACTATCCTAGTCCAGTTAGTCCGCTAAATAAAAATACTTGACTTAGCTAATGATCCATAACAGGGAGGTCCTATAGCTAGGAGGGAGATAGAAATTAAGGGAAATCGAAATATAATAAGTTGTTCATTGATTAAATATTGTGAAATGAAAAAAACTTCTTCCCTAGACATGGGGGGAGATTATTACAAACCGAAAGATTTGGCGGACTATTTAAAATCATTTCTCTCCAATAACCAGCAGAGACTCAGGCGGTAGTTCTTCCAGGCTCTGACGACTGAGACGCTCCAATCAGCAGCCGGAGCGCTGAAGCTACGTCACAACCGGTTTCACCGTTTAAAAGCCGCGAGCCTGCCGTTTGAATCATTACTGTGTTGTAAGCGAGACAAAGAACGATGGCAAGAACCAAGCAGACCGCCCGTAAATCCACCGGAGGCAAAGCTCCCAGGAAGCAGCTGGCCACCAAGGCTGCTCGTAAGAGCGCCCCCGCCACCGGCGGAGTGAAGAAGCCCCACCGTTATAGGCCCGGTACCGTGGCTCTGAGAGAGATCCGTCGCTACCAGAAGTCTACCGAGCTGCTGATCCGTAAGCTGCCCTTCCAGCGTCTGGTGAGAGAGATCGCTCAGGACTTCAAGACCGACTTGCGCTTCCAGAGCTCCGCCGTCATGGCTCTGCAGGAGTCCAGTGAGGCTTACCTGGTGGGTCTGTTCGAGGACACCAACCTGTGCGCCATCCACGCCAAGAGGGTCACCATCATGCCCAAAGACATCCAGCTGGCCCGCCGCATCCGCGGAGAGAGAGCTTAAACTCATCCCTCCTTTATTTGAACAACAACGGCTCTTTTAAGAGCCACCTAACTACAACGAAAGAGCCGAATAACCCCATACAAAAATTATTGTACAACTTTCACTTGCTATCGTCACTGGTTAGTAAAATCCACTGACGTTTCCTTGAAACCGGTCTAGTGTCACCCCCCACCTCAAACCTCACATATACATTTTGACTTAAAAATACATCGGTCCAAGTTGTCTTTATTTATCTAGAACAATGATTTTATACTTGCAGTTGGTTTGGGATCAAACAAACCCAATCTCAAAGTCAGATGTTGACTTCATCCGATGCTGTTGAGGGTTGAAGTGAGCATCTGTCCATTTCTGCAGATAGTTGAAATAGAAAAAAAAATGATAAATGCTCTTTTAAAAGAAGGGTCACGTGAGGAAATTATGTTTATTGAGGCTGTTTCTCCAAACAATAAATTTATAATCCAAGCATTCCGAACCAAAGTATCGTTTCCACCTCACCTTTTGCGTGTGAGGTGAAGGTGATAACCACTACACTACAAAAACCACCGTGTTCACTTATAAGAGCTCTTTAGAATTCTGTTAATGTAAACAAAATCTTTCTATTCTAATCTATTTTCAACCTGCTTTACACGCCCCATTCTACAGGAGGGTTATTTAGTCAGTTAAACTACTGTAATTTCTCACCAGGTTGTTTTTTTAAGTGGTGCTCAAAAGGTTAAAAAAATGAACCTCATTATGATTTTGTCCAGTGGTTCCATCAAATGTAAACATTAATTCATGCAATATTAAATTCATTGGTGGGTCCATATTTTTCTTCTAGATGAAATAAAAACAATCCAACCTTTCACGGGTCCATGAGATCCATTTTGAATCATTTTGAATTTGATTTATCTCTGCTAGATATTGGCGTATACTGTTTATCTCTACCACTCTTGGATTTGGTTCTGGAACCCAATACATAGAGACCACCTCCAATAATCTGTATTTTCAAGATTTCGACCTGGATCCCATTTGAAGCAGTGACGGAGCATCATGTGCTGTCCAATCAATTTCTTTTTTTTCCCATTAATCTATCACGATCCTTGCAAACTAACAAAAAAATGTAATAAATTAAATTTAAAAAAAGGGAAAGTTTCATCATACTGAGGGAGCCGACAAAGTGACAGAATTATTATTGGTACAGGGTTCTGCCACAGAACTTCAACTATTTTTGGGGGTTGGATGATCCACCCATATTCTCTTTTTATTCAAAAACCGTCATCATAATCTATGCCAACAGAAAAAAAGCAAACAAACATGGATGACCATAGAGCGTCTTCCAACTCTCCCTGCCAGAGGTGTTGATGAATTGGTATCATAGTTTTGTTTAAGAAGGATTTTTTAAACACAATTTTGTTTTATTATCAATTTATATCAGTGTCTTTTTTGTACACTATTTAATTTCCAGTTGCATACATTATTACCAAGGAAGTTATGAGGCAGGGGTTTATCAGGTTTTCTCATTAGTCAAGGGGTGTTTCCACAGAAAATACAAACACACACACACACACACTTGATGGAGGAAGTTTACCTCTGTGGGTTTGTCTGTGACTCGCTCTACACTATTTGTGTTCCTCTTTCCCTCAACACAAACTGAACCTGAAAGCCCAGGAAAGTGAAACAAAAAAAACAAGCTTTGTGGAATTAAAGAGTGTTTGTGTGTGTTGTTGGACAGAGTCAGTGTATAGATGAGGGAAGTAATGAACAGAGCGATTCCCCCTCTAGACGGTTGTGAAACTGACATGAGGGGATTTCTTCGGTTTCATCGGTATGGCGGTAATTTTCCTTGTACTTTCTTAAGGATGTACTCAAATCCATTCTAATATCTAATAGTAAGTAACAATAATGTCATGAAGAAGTACTGCATCACATTCTAAGTCAGTAAATGTATTGTTACTGATGTAAGATCTTTCCATTGTCTGAAATAGGATCCCATGTTGACTCATACTGATGATTCAGTGTTGCAGCAGATTTCTTCATCCCCTCCAGACACAATTAGATGGAGCTATTTAAGTAAATTGGATTACGAGAGTGATCCAAACCTACGGCGACCAAACCCCTCTAAATGGTCACCACAGTCTTATGACTGATATTACTGCTGCTATACTGGAATTTTACTGATTTTATTTATTTATTTCCTCTATTACTTTTATCTTTTATGTAGACTGGAGAGGAACCACATGGGATTTCATTGCGCCTGTGAATAATGACAGTAAAAATCGTTATTGCTTATTTTCTTCTTTTTTTTTAAATAGGAGCAGATATAAATCACAGTATACATCTCAGTCAACCTTTATACTTTTTAACTACAGTTTCAACTCTGCTGTAGAAAACTGCAATCTACCATAAAATGATAACCTTTCACAGGTGAATTCAGAATAGTATCAATTATCTCAGTACCATGGCATGTTCTGATACTAAGGTTTCAGAAAACATAGAGCCTTTTTTGGCGTTAATGGGGGGGATCTAGACAATATGAGGCTGGTGGTTTTAATGTTATGGCTGATTAGTTTATGTTTTTATTAAAGCCAAAGTGACAGTACTTCCCTGTTTTGTTTTTTTGTGAAATTTTGGGACTTTCAAAAAGAGGAACTTACTTTCGTTGTATGTGGTGACTCGCTCTACTCTCTCTCTCTCGCTCGCTCGCTCTCTCTCTCATGAATGCTCACACACAGCACATATATATATGTATACAAATTAAGTCACATATCTGTTTGAGTCTCAGTTGGACTCTGTAAGTTCACCGTATCTCAGCATGGAGGGGTCCTACGTCAGACATGTGGAGCTGTTGGGCTACGAGAAACGCTTCTTCCCGAGTCAGCATTACGTAAGGCTCAGAGCATTTTCACACATTTTGCAAAAGAGGTTTTAAGTACTTTTAAAATCCTCCAAAAAGTATTTTAAAATAACGGGCAGAACTGAGTCAACATTTGTATTTAATCGAGGTGCTTGTACTTCTCAGGTTGAAGTGTTTGAGTAGAATTGATCTTGTCAATGCAGGTATACATGCTGATGGTGAAATGGAACGACCTCTCCGAGAAGCTGATCTACAGGACATATCCAGAGTTCCACACCTTCCATGTGAGTTCCTACATATAAACTAAAGCACCTCGGACTTTCTTACTTGTGCAGATTTGCTTTAAGCTGATGAAGTAAATCAGATCAATCTCTACCCTCAAATGTTTTGTGTTTCAATGACAGAAATGTCTGAAGGAGATGTTTCCGATCGAATCTGGTCAAATAGAGAACAGAGACAGAATCATTCCTAAATTACCAGGTAATAATGGACAAGAATTGTTTTTCTCCATATTTCTTCTTTTTCTATGAAAAAATACTGATTGTGCCTTCCTGCTGTCAGATAAATGATATAAGAATGGGGTAGGGGGCACTTCTCTTTGGTGAAAACAATAATCTTTCAGGATGCACCTGTGGTGGTAGTACACAAGTGATTGAAGCTACTTCTCCTTTATTTTCCTTTTGTTGAAGCAAGAGGAAAAACCCAAAATGTCAAATATGCAAAGACGATTGCTGCCTCTGAGCGCTAGTTACCGCAAGGAAGAGTCAAAAGGTGACTAGTTTGTCAAACATAGCTGGACTATAATAGATGAGAATATCCCGCAAAAAGGGCAGGATATCATGGAATAGTCGCCCTGTATGCCACAGATCGCTCGTTTTAACGCAATTACACGCGTCCATTTAGAACAAGCACTGGATTGATTTCGGGAATGGTCATTAGCATATTTCCGACACTAAGCGGGAGATTTATCTATATGAATGGACTAAATGGGATCTATCTTGTATCTATTATATCTTACTCTATATGTTTATATGTACATGTGCATAGGAAATGTATATTCATTATTATATGTATATATTTATTTTTTTCAAACCGTTTTGTTTAAGAGCAGTATTGTATTTTGACCCTGTCAACTAAATGAAAATAAAACTTTAAAAAAGAAAAATCTGTTTTAGTTTACTGTAATAGTTTATATTTTACTCACTAAGAGGAGCATTTTTATGAAAAACACGACCATAACGTCTTAACCCTGAATATGTCCAGGTTTAGTCTGTCTGAACCAGCTCAGAGGATCTAACTAAGTTTTTTTTTTTTTTATTTCCAACCATAAGTCTGATTTAGTTCAAATTGGCTACAGAAGAAGATCTATCTTTTATAAACAGAATATTCTTTCACAATAAAATTCTTATTTTACTCTTTAAGGGGGAGTATATTGTGGAAAACACACTTTATCGACTGTGACTTCCCACCACAGAAGTTCAATTGTGTTTAAATTTTCCTCGGAAAGGAATTCTGTATTCTTTGAAAAGCATTCTGTCGGGCTAAGTAGCTTCAGAAGATCAGCAAACCAAAATGTCTTTGTGCAGACTGACAAATCAGGAGAAAATCAACTTTCTGATAGAAACATCTCTCTGGCGCAGCAACCCTTGATAAATCTGGAGATCTGTATAAAGCGTTTAAAGTTAGGAAATTATATTAAGCATAAAACCAAGGCAAACATTTTGAAATGCTAACTTTTTTATGGCGATACATTATTTTGACCAATTGAAACTAGCAAAGAAACACCAGACTAATAATCGACGTGGAGAGCCAGGTCAACCGTCTCCCTCTGTTTGTGGTTTTTAAACTCAGCTATTGTAACCACATTTAATCCACCACACAAACATAAGATGGATAACTTTATTTTCTCCCATTGACATTCAGAAAAGTTAACAATTCTTTTGAAGTTGAACTAATCCGTACCACTGAAGGTTGAACGTAAACATGAGCGTTAACTCCCGCTGAAGCTTTAATATCTGTCGAACAGAAGAACAATTTGCAAAACCAAGAGAGAGACATTTTCGACGGAGATCTTTTTTGAGCAATTTTTAATTCCTCTAGTAGAAGAAATGTAGCTTTTCACTGCGTCTCATTTTCATTTTTTCATTAGGCAGGCGGATGAAAGAAGCATTTAGCACATCCATGTTTTTACCAGGTCATTTTCTGTTCTGTTGAAACACTCATGAAAAAGTCTGCAGACATTCCCTTGTGAAACCCTTATTACAAAATGACACTCATTGCAAAGTAAAAAAGAGAAGTGAAGAAAAAACAGCAGCCTCTCTTTACCAAACTGGAAAGGTCCAGCTGTCGAGAGTCACGTCTGCAGTCGATACTAAAGACACATAAGCACAAACGTAGAAGAGATCCAACACAGTTGAAATTAGTTCATATGTTAATTTCCTGCAGACATGGGATATTTTGTGTGAGTAAACAACTCAATGGAATATTTATTGTTCCTAGAAGATAAGTTCCTCGAGATCTCATCTTCAAGGGGTTCCTCAAAACACAAATGGAAAGAAAAAGTTCACAAATCAGTGGTCGCATTTGAATATATATTTAAAATCTATTTTAAAGTACTTTAAAACACAGAAGCAAACATCCACACAAAAATTATATATATAAATATATACTGTATATTGATAATATATATGTATTCAAGATGCTGCACTTGCATGTTTTTACTGCATAATGCATGTGATAATAAAGACTGTTTATTATTATGTACATTATTAATATCATAATTCTAATTATCATTATTATTATTATTATTGTTACAAAAGCTTTTCTATCAGCGTTGTTATTATCAATAAACATTTAATTTTGTATCTATTGGTTCGATGTTAAATATGGTAGTGTGATCTAAGAATGGATTTCTCCGAAATATGTTGGCCTGTATGAGAAATATTTAGCTTCAATTCGTACCAAGAGAACCAGACTACTAGTTAGAACACAACCTGATCGACATTAGGTCCTTAATCTTATACAGTTAGTGTGAAAGACATTTGTTTATCAGCTCAAAAATTATAATCTTTTTTACCTGGAAATTTTGGGGAAACAAGCTTCTTAACGCTTTAATGTAAGACTAACTTAACAATTTATAGTGTCGCTAATATCAATACACTATTAAATATAGAAATGGTTAAAGTGTGGAAATTTGTCCATTGCATGTTTTTGCCTATAGTTTAGTTAAATGGATCAGTGGAAATTGTTTATGGGTATCAGTTTTAACTATGACTGGTCTCTAGTGCTCTGCTGTTTAGCTGATGATGTGATTGTTTTCGTCCTCAGCGCCGCGGTGGCTGGACAGCCAGAAGTCAACAGAAACCAGGCAGAGCACTCTTGCGGAGTACTGCCACTCCCTCGTCAACCTGCCGCCTCACATCTCCCGCTGCAAACACATGGCCAGCTTCTTCAATGTTCGGCCTGAGGACGAAAACCCTCCTGCCCCGAACACGTCAGTACATCGCAAACGTGGCGCCTGCTTCTACTGTTGCCTCGGAGGATGTAATATGTTAAAATAATTAACAAGGATAAAAATTAAACAATTGAAAAAAAATATTTAATTTTCTCTTCAGACTGAAAAGAAATGAGAATTTTGTGGTGTCCCGTGAACAGGCCAGAGGCATCGCATCAGGTAAGAGTCATTTTAAACCCCATTAACTAAAAAGTCTTCTCTATAGGCCCTTAATAGGGCTTTTACTGTCTACCATATTTCCATTAATTTTAATATATCCAATAATATTTCCAATAATTTCCAAACTCCGTTCTTCACTCACCTTGAGTGATGCTGAAAAGCTGGTCCACGCGTTTGTCTCCTCCAGACTGGATTACTGTAACGCACTTCTCATCGGCATCCCTGATAAAAGTCTTCAAAGACTTCAGTATGTTCAAAACAGTGCTGCAAGGATCCTGATGAGAGTTCGTAAACACGAACACATCTCCCCCGTTCTTCATTCCCTTCACTGGCTTCCCATCTCCACCAGGATTGATTATAAGATCTCTCTCCTCACTCACCAGTGCATCCATGGTAACGCATCCCCTTACCTGAAAGAACTACTCACCCCACTGACCTCAACACGATCCCTCCGTTCTACCCACTCATACCGCCTCCTCCTTCCCCGGACTAAGGTGATCGGGCCTTCTGTTCTGCTGCCCGTCGTCTGTGGAATCCCCTCCCTGACCATCTGAAGGCTCCACAGACGACTGACACATTTTAAAAAAGGACTTAAAACTTTCCTTTTTAGCAGAACCTATAACTTTTAATTAACATTGCTACTTTTTGTTCAAGTTTTTATATAGTTATCATATTTTTTATTGATGCTTTTATCTGATTTTACGGTGTAGCACTTTGAGATTTCATAAAAATGTAAAGTGCGTTATAAATTAAATGTATTATTATTATTACAGGGCTAGATTTTAATGAAAACATTGATTGGAAGCTAGTTCAAGGAGCAGGTTAATATATTTATAACATTCTTAAATTCCAGCTTTGGGTAATAACATCCCAAAGACAATAAGGGATGCAAATTTACCAAAGCTCATTTGTTGGAAAAATTTTTATTCGAAAATCTATTCAAATCTACAGATAAATATACAAATGTATGTGTATTTTCAAACATGTCTCCTGCAAGTTATTGACTTCAGTTGTTGAAGATGTTGTCAGTTTTATTACCTGCCATTAAATTCGGCTGTTGTTTGCCACTCAGAGATTTCTGGACCCATCATACTGGACACTTACAGAGTGATCGCAGATTTCGCCAAAACATCCAAATATGAAATCAATCTTAAAACCGGAGACAATGTGGAGATTGTGGAGAAAAATCAGAATGGTGAGAAGAGTTCAACTATTCAAACCTATTCAATGCCAATAACATTTTTAATCATCAATCATGCGTCAACAAGGCTAATGCGAGACTGCTGCTCTGCTCAGGTTGGTGGTTTTGCCAGTGTGAGTCCAAACGAGGCTGGGCTCCTGCAACTTACCTGGAGCCTCTAGATGGACCAGAAGAGTCCGAGGAAGCTGAGCCAAACTATGAAGGCAAGCTGTTCACATTGTTTTCTTATGATATTCATTTTCGGTCTCATCTAGTGTGCCTTTTTGTGACAGCGGTGTGTGTATGTGTGTGTGCGTGTACATGTGTGTTTGTTTTTATCCCTGCAGGAGAGCTGCATGTCACCATTAGTGCCTACAAGGCAGAGCAGCAGGATGAGATCTCAATGGAGATTGGAGAAAAAATTGAGGTCATTCATAAGCTACTAGACGGCTGGTGGGTCGTCAGGTATGACCTACACACAAAGAAACACCCACACACACACAGACCCACACACATACGAGCGCACACATATACACCCACATATTGAAGCAGCTATAATAAATAAATATTTTTAGTTTGTTTAAAGTCTTATTAGGATGTCTCTTAATGCTGTCAAAGAAAAAGCTGTAAAACACTGCGGCGGCATTCATCCTGCTCCGCTAAAAACAGCTGAAGACCAAAGCTGGAGATGAGCTGAGAAACACAGTCTAGTATTTATCAGGTTAAGATCCAGATATTATCCTAGAGAGCATTCAATAAGCTTAATTTAATATTGGATTGTTCGACTGTTATCCAGGGACACAAGATTTCAAGGTCAAGAATTTGTAAATTCACCTGTTAGAAGTCGTGCATGTCCATCACAGCTTGGGCGGAATAAAAGATTTCAGAACGAAAAATGACACTGTACAGTACAGTATATACATAAATATAAACGTACCCACAAACATATGTGGAAAGTAGCCATAGAATTGCACACGACGAGAACACATTTATGGTGTGTGTTAATGTCAAACAACGGGTGACATTTTGACGCCTGAAGCTTGGAGGAAGTATGTCATCTGTCATTACTATGTTATTACCTTATAAAACTGTAGTACTTACTACTTAATTAGGTGATTGGTTTTGATGTTTAAAACGTTGTGTACAGGAAAGGAGAAGAGACAGGTTATTTTCCCTCCATGTTCCTGAACAAAGCTGGTAAGATAGATGCCGACAGGGTGAGCCTGCAGCGACAGAAACCACCACCTCGGAGGTACGTCACTCCTTCACTGGTACCACTCTAAATGACACCTCTGGCCATCACCACCCACCACATTGTTACCTTCAAAGGAGTTCATATGTATTTAGACTCTACTTAAAAGGTGTAAAATGTATAACATAATTTACAGATTAGTTGAACTCCCGCCCACTCATGTCCAGGTTTGCACACAGTTCCTCTGTGAATGGAAGTGTGTTACACCCTCTGACTCGTTGTATCAGTTTGTGGTTTCATGGACTCAGCTAACACTCAATTCCTTTGACTAAGCTAACACTCAATTTACACACTAACTTACAATTTAAGCAGAAATATGTATTTTATGGCACATGTTTATATTTAAGACATAAATTAGTTCTATCAAAAACAGCTTGGGCCTGTTTGCAGAGATCTGACGACACAAGAAATATAATCAAGTTATTATTTAAAACAAATTTATTTGTGTTCTTCTAAATAGAATACTTCTTATAAATGAGATTTTATGTATCTTGATCTTTTGTATTTAATTTCAGAGGAGTTTGAATCTGGATTTAGGCAAACAGAATGTACCAGTATGTTACGTATGACAATATGGAGTCTTAAAAAAATCATATTTCATAGGTTATGTTAAACTGGAATTTACAAAAGCGCTACCCAGTTAACTTTGTGAGCATGTGTGCAGTGTTTTTAAATATTACAATGCAGTAACCAAAGTACAGATAGAATAATCCAGGAAGCTTTTCCATGGATTTGATACTTTTTTCTTCTTCTCTAAATTCATTACTTTGTATGTATTTAATATATTTCATTGTGTTGGTTAGCTATCAATGCATTTATCAATCCACATAATTTTAGACATCCACATAATAGATCCCCCAAAGATTAATTACATATAATCAATTGAATTAATCCGATTGATCCATGAAGAACTTGACATATATCAGGTTTCAATGCTATAAGGGTTCATCATCAGGGTTCAAATCAGTTCATTTACTTTTCCCTTGTGCATGTTACAAATGGAAATGTAACAGATTCACCTAACCTATCATGCTAAAATGAATGCTTATAAACTAATTTAAGTTTAAAGTTTATTTTTGATTTCTGTTTTTAAAGAAATATAAAAACTGAGGTAAGAAACATCTCCTCACTTCAGAATTTGATTTCACTTCCATGCTTGTTCTTCCCTCTTATAATAAAAACATTTGCCGGCATAAATCTTTTATCACCTTAGAATGATTAATTTAATTTTAAATTTTATCACATTAATTTCCCCAATGGAACCTGAATTGTATTCATTGGGAATGTGGAGGGCTTAAAAGTCTTTGAGCACAACACCCTCCAGCCACCACCTCCATCCAGCATAACAACTCTGTGACCTTTTTCTATTTCAGGTCTACCATCCGAAATGCCAAGAGCATCCACGACAAGTCTCGTCAGCGGCTGAGCCAGGATACCTACCGTAGGAATAGTCGCCGATATCTCCAGCAGAAGGGTGGCCGCCTTGCCCATCCAGGCAAGGATGCCAAGACTCCTCCAAAATCACCACTGAGGGAGAGTAAATACCAAGGTGAGGATCATACTGACAGAGAGAGTCAAATCTGAATGAGATAAACGTGTAAATTACAAACAAAGCTTAAAGCAGAATGTGGAGTGCAAGTATTTGCACTTGAAAAACATCTTTACCCATAAAACTAACTGACTATGCATCATTTATGATTGGTAACCGACAGACAACATTCCAAAGCAGTCTGTTACCAGTTCAGAGAGTGAACTAAAGAATGAGGCTCCAGTCATCCCTCCCCGGCCCAGTCAAGAGCTCATCCTGGAGCGCTGCAGTGACAACACCTGCAAGAGAGTCAGCATCCATAAGTCACAGGCCACCGCCACCAACTAGGATACAGAGGCATGTCATAAAAGCCATCAAATTCCATCATTTGATACTTATTACTTCTGTTTTGTTAATTCCATGGGATTTTATTCAAAATAAAAAAGTAAAATGTTGCTTTCCAACATGAGATCTACGCCCGGAAAAAAAATCTTTACTTTGGCGCTATCTAGTGGTAACATTAAGAACAAAACACGACCAGACAGCAGCGCTTTCTGTTAGATTTTTTGTAGGGTCTCAAGGTGGAACTTGATCTTCATCCTGCTTTATTCCGCTTACTTTTAAATATGAATAGAAGTTGGACAGGATATGTGAGGCATACAGCTATCAGGTAGTTACCTTAGAATAGCCAAATACTATGGACAGAGGGAATAAACTTGAATGGTTACATGTTTGTCCATCCAAACCAAGATTTACCTACCAACACCTCTAAAGATCACGAGTTTAATTAGTACGACATGAAATGAGCAAAATCACTGTGTTTTACTTCGCATTTTACATGAGGGCATTTATTTTTTCTAATTTAAGTGTCAGATTATTTAGATTATTAGATTATTTGAGGTATTTCCTGTGAGATTTTCTGAGCTTTCTGTTTTATTTATTTGTTGAACATGTAATCAATAATAAAATAAAATACTTTATTTCTGCAGTGTTTTTAAATGTTTATATTTTTTACTCCAAATATTACAACATGTTTCAAGCATCTCCCTTCTCATGCAGACAAAGAGACCCTCCTTGGGTTTGTACTAAAGATCTCTGATTATATTTATCCGGCTGGAAGCGGAGGTTCTATCTGCAAAGTTTCATAGGAACGGTTATGTGACGAGTTAAGTGAAGGATGAAGGTTTCAAGGTTTTATGAGGACAAACAGAACATATGTAGGTAACTGAGAATTTAGGTTTGTCTTTTAAAATCTTCAAAGACAACAACCTTTTAACATTAACAGTTCTCACTCTGATATGCTGGTCATAAATATTTATCAATAAGGCAAGTTGTATTGGAATGAAAATGTTCATATGTGTTAATCATGTTAAAGTTCTTCTGCTGCTCTTGAACTTTGAGATCTGATCCAAATTTAAAGTGCGTTATAAATTAAATGTATTATTATTTTTATTAACAGTGAATTGTGCAATGGAAGAAATATTAATGTATGTCCTTAATTATTGAAATTCCTCAATTCATTTATTTTAGCATTTATTAATACATTCTTAAACGTTCAATACTGTACTTTCTTTATACATCATTTTACTATTATTATTCCACCGTGCTTCAGTTTTCAAAAAAATAACGCTCAGTTGTCGCTTTTAGGTGTAACAATTTGCCTGGGGGGAAAAAACAAAAAGAAAATCCTTGTTAATCTCTAGTGTGATTATGATACTTTTAATATAATTAAATATACACCTTGAAATTTTTAATTTTAAAATGATATTCAAAGTGCCTAAGGCATTCAATTAATAAATGCAGATGGAGTGATTGTTCAAGACATTGTAATTGAATAATTAATAAAAACGAAGCGATGAAAAAGATTGACCCCGACGTGATTTGAACACGCAACCTTCTGATCTGGAGTCAGACGCGCTACCGTTGCGCCACGAGGTCCGTCGTACGCTATACGAATCGTTTCTACTATAAAGCCAAAGCGGATCAGTGCGAATCACCAGAAGACTATTATAATTTAAAGCTATTTCACCACGACACATATTTGGGTTTTTCTACTAAATGTTTGGTTAACTTAACTTAAGAGCTAAGTCTATCCTGGTAGCTAGGCTAACATCCAAGTGTCCGTCTAACATCGACAGTAAATTAACCGTTACTTTATCCGTAGCAGGAAGTGTTTAATATCTGCAGCAGGAAAACGTGTGGAGTTAATTGATGTGGGAACTGACTTAATGATTAAGAACAGAATCAAAATAAGGTAATATTTTAACCTTACTAACTTGGAACCACAGAAAAAGCGAAAGCCGAGAGGAGGGACTCGCGCTCTGACGTCATACACATCCGGGCTAACGACCGTTATTCTACCGTCTTCTTCTGCTTCTTCTTGTTTTGTCTTTGGGGGGTTGCAATACTAGCTTTTAAGTGCATACTCCTCCCTACTGTATCGGAGCACGTCAGACGGAGCCAGTTTACTCTATTAAAAAACAAAACAAAAAAATCCGATATCAAATTAGATAAATTCTATTCTATTAAGCAAGGCAGTGTTTACTAAAATGTCAAATAACACTCTCTGTGTCCCTCACATCGTCTCAATTTTTCCCCAAATCTCCTTCAAATCTATTTCTAATTATACTTCTTCTCATTGCATTTAACACTGTGCAATAATACACGTTCAACATTTTCAATTATTTTACTGTGAATGCATTCTTGTAAATTGGGGTTTCCCAATTAAAATAGTGTCCAGTTTAACCCTGTGTGATCAAACCTTAATCTAGTAAGCGCTTCCTCCTCTATTCTACTTCTGCCTTTAAGGCCCTGTGCTTTAACTATCTTTTGTATCATGTAGTATGTTCTGCCCTTACTGTACTCATCCCACATTTTCTGCAACAGTTTCAAAATTTCCTTTTTGATTATTGCTTTTCCTTCACCTTTTCCAAAAGGTACTTCAATAACCTATCTCGTTTGAAATGCTCTTTTTGCTATCAGCACACTTATTGCCCCTTACCCTGACACGTACAGGCATCCAAAAAAAGATTAAATCAATCCCCAGCCTATGAATTCTAAATAAATATTGGAAAATTTCAAACAATAGATCCTCTCTTTTTGATTCCATGTTATGTAGGCTGTGAATAACTGCTACAGAGTCAACATTCATAACCAACCAGTCTGGTCCTAGGATGGTTATGGAGGAAAATATATCCTCTGATTTCTTTTTACAATAGCTTTGATAATTCTATGCACCAGAGCCTTTTTCCATTGATAGTCTAGGAAGTTTTCTTGATTTAAGTTTCTCCTCAAAACTCTTAATGCTCCATTTCTCTCTGTTGAATAATGTTAAATCTGTGCATGACAGAGAGTTTCTATGTATCTTGTTCCTATTGCCATTATTGAGAGTGTGGTTGCTTTCCTATTGACTGTGTGCATTAAAATCACCACAGTATATTTTTCTTCTATTGTCATGTTTGATTATATGAAACATTTCCACACTCAACTTCCTGCATGAATTGTAATAGTTTATTATTTAGATGTTGACATTAATGTTGCGCAGTTCTATTATTATACATTCCATGTAAGCTGGCTGAAGGTACTCTTCTAAACACTATGTTATCTTTCACAAATGTACAACAGCCAACTCCATGATTATCTACCCTGTCACATTGAGCTGAGGTATATCAGTACATCCTGGAATATAAAATATAAAAATCATGGAACAGTCTCAGCCAAGTTTCCTCTATACATAAAATATCAGGCTGACTTTCTTATTCTGCGACATATTTTTTTTCAACTACTGCCCAATGACCATGAGACTTCTTGCGTTCCATTGCAATATATGGATCCCCATCATGATAATCTTAGTATTAGTCTTTATTCTGAGATCTTCCATCAGTGTTTCCTCTCCATGTTTCATGTGTATGCTCAGCTTTCAAGTATTCGGTACGCATTCATTCTTCAGATGTGTTCACCAGTTTAATTCGATCACTTTTTTCCCTTGTTCGGTGACCACATTAATAATTAAACTTAGAAAGGCAGTGAAGTTTAACTCATCCACCACCAGTGAATCCTCTTTAACATTAGGATTTTTTCTTTTTCTATTTGCGCAAAGCACCAAACCATATCCCCATCTTTCCATTCTTCAGAACTTCCACCCATTTTACACTCGTGATACAGTTGATTATAATCCGACACTTCCTTCCGCTCAGTCTCGCCCCAGTCTCTCAACCAACCGTCTGTTGTTCTAGGGGGAAGGTACCTGTTTTTACCATAAATTTACAGTATCATAGTGTCAGCTACAGTTACCAGCAAGCTGCTGCTATTTTACAGTATACTTACTGTGATCTAAAACAACAGTATACTACTTTTATATATAACAAGGCACTGTAATTAATTTAGGCCTTACAGTAAAATACTGTAAAATTGTTATATTATCAAACCAGTGTCCCAATGGGAAGTGAGAGCAGAGCTGCTCTCACTACCGTCTTGTGAAGCCTTCCATTCACTCTTTTTGTTGCTCTTCTGTCATTGATAACTACCTTCTCCACCCAATCCACTCTGCCTGTACTCGCTCCTTTGTCTCTCTGCCATACTGACGGTAGCACTGAACAGTTGACCCAAGTACTGACATGCCTGCACCCTCTTCAACTTTACTTCTTGCATCCTTACCGTTCTGCCTGCCACCCTTTCGTTCAGAAGTTTTCTGTTTTGCGGTGACTGACTTTCATTATTCTTCCCTCCAGCGAATACCTCAACCCCTCCAGGATTTTTTCCGACTGCTCCCTGCTCTCACCACAGATCACAATGTCAGCAAAAAACAAGAAGGGGCTAAGTGCCAATCCTTGGTAAAGTCTCTCTCCCACCTTGAACCGGTCCGTCAATCATACTGCACACCTCACTACTGTCAAACCATTCTCGTACATATCCTGTGCCTCTCTTAACACACTTCTCTGACAACCTAGACAATCCCACAGTTCCCAAATCGTTACTCTGTAATACAGTTCCTCTAACTGTGTCATCTACTTCTTCCAAATCTACAAACACACGATAGAACTCGTTGTGTCCTTCTCTGTACTTCTCCATCAGCACTTTAAAGCAAACATCACGTGTAGTGCTCTTTCTTGGCATGAAACCATACTGCCTCTCACAAATTGTCATATCTCTTCTTCACCTAGCTTCCACTACTCTTTCCTGACTTTCCTAATACAACATTTTTAGCGTGTGCAACATTCATTTTGATACATTTTGTTTTGTGTATTTTTACATTGTGCTTTCCATAATTTAGCAATTTGACCTGCATTTGTCCTAAACACAATGTTCAAATATGAATGTTTTTTTTTAAATGTTGATGAACTATGTTTTATACAAGGTTTAAATCCAACTATAACAGAATTTTGTTTACATGCAGGAACATATACGAGTCGTGATGATATCCACATATCCATAATTTTGGTTGTGATGAAGTATAAATTCCTTTTACTCTGTGTATTTGTATCTTCCTCTGCAGATAAACTGCGTGTTTTCGCTTCTGCAGAGAAATCCGTCAAGTGTGAAAGACTTAAGAAGAAAACCGGATATCAGGTGACTTTTCCTTCAAAATAAAAATTACCATACAGAAAATATATATATGCATCTTGAAAGCCCATGTAAAGGCCAGTACAATCATTTAAAAAATACGGTATTTGAAGTACACATGAGTAATATTATTTACAAAATTCTAATTACATAGCAGATACTGTCATGAATAATTAGTACTTAGGCCCAGTGTCGTGCATTATTTACAAAACTATTATTTTTTGTTCAAATTGATTAAAAAGAAAGAAAGAAAAGAAGCCGAATCGAAAATTGATTAACAAAAACAAATCATGCATTTATTAAGTTTATAAGTTTAAAGAAGAAGTTCAAGTTATTGCGTCCCAAAAATGTTGGGACCTGATGGCTTAACCTGTAAGTATCAATAAAATTGAGCAAATGGAGGACAGATCTTTCCTGTAGTTATATTTTTTGTTGTTGTTTGATTTCCTTAACACAGCCCCTTGTAATGTTACCTGCAGTGTATTTACATCGGGCTATAATGATGATATTGTATTTTTGTCTGGCTGTTTATTTTATTTATTTATTTTTCTGCTTTAGAAAGCAAAGTTTCCCTGATTTGCACATCTTCTGACTGCGGGAGAAGATCTGGATTCCAAAGCACACAGGCAGAAGGTCATACGGACTTTCCCTACGCGGAAGTAAAAAGCGGAAAAAGCCAATTCGAGCTTTTAATTTGAAATCCTCGATGGATACGTGTTTGTCGCCTTGTCGCAAGCCTGACTCTTGCCGACGAATTCCGTACGTACGGTCGTTGAGGTAGATTCGCCACTCTGGTTTGCACTCCTCCAAATGCCACCGGACACCGACAGAGGCCTCGGACTGGACGAACACCGGCAGCACCGCCAGGTTTGGGATTTACCAGGAACACTGCGGCGGGAACAACAACCTGCTCGGCACCTCAACAGAAGTAGGCGGTTGGCGGTTTTGTAACGGATGAGCATTACGCTGCACAGGTCAACCACCATCATCATAACCCGTATCTATCCATCCGTCCATCTATCCATCTATCTAATCATAGGGTCGATAATGGCCTATATATAAATTATATATATTTTTTATTTTAGCATGTAATGATTTGCTGCATTATTAATTTCGGTCACTACTATGAATACCATGTAATACATATACATTATAAATATTAGGTAGTTATTACTCTTAAAAAAACGAAAACAAAAAAAAAAATCGTAATTAATTGTCTTTGAATTTCCGTCGAGATAAATATGCTATTCATATATCTATCTGTCCGTCCGTCCATCTAACTCAGTGAGACACATCTAAAAGAACAAATTATATAAGAAAACCTGGTCCATCGGGATTACAGGTAAAGTGAGCTGTAATGAATCAAGAGTCCATAAGCCATAACAACCAGCCTAGTTTTTTTTTTTTACAGATCCCCGTTTTCCCTTTAAAAGAGCTCTGACTCTTTGATTTCCACAGCTAGTACTCAGACGTTAGCAGCAGATCCTTTAGGTTTGGCAAGGTGTTGGATGAGGCCTCCATGGATCAGACTTATTTGTCCAGCACATTCCAAATATTGGATTGAGATCTGGAGAATCGGGAGGCAAGTCAACACCTTGAACTGGTTGTTGTGTTTGTCAAACCATTCCTGAACCATTTTTTTAAATTTTATAGTTTGTTCATTTTCCTGCTGAATCTGCAGCAATGTTTAGGTAGGTGCTACGTGTCTAACTAATTCCAACATGAATTTTAGGACCCAAGGTTTCCCAGCAGAATTAACCAAAGCATCACATTACCTCCTCCGGCTTGCTTTCTTTGCATAATGCATCCTGGTACTATCTTTTCGACAGGTAAATGGGGCTCAGGCACCTAGTTGTCCACATGAGGTAAATACATCTATCAGACTCATGTTAACATTGACAGTTAACCAGTTATCCATCCTTAGAGAACTAGCTCTAACCACTCCAGAACAGAAAATGGACAAATGTAGAACTCTGTTAATCAATAACCAGCTCAACCTTCTGCAGCAATAGAATACATGTCCTCAAGGTTGGCACCATTAATCCACTCTCTACAGTCTTCTTCCTGTAGCCGTACAGCCCCAGTTTCTCCTAGCCCCAGTTTCTCCTAGCCCGTTAGCCACTAGCTAAGTTTTACCTCCAATGCTCCCGTGCCTCAACTCTCCTCTGAAACTCAACCATGGCTATATCCTGATTGCCAGGCGAAGAACACCCAGCGGGACCCTTTTTGGACTGGCAAAGTCTGTTTTGGACTCTGAATCGCGGGTGAACCTGCTGACCTCTATTCCTGAATCCTGGTCGTGGGCGGACCCTGCGATGGCAGGTTCTGGGTGGGGGGGGGGGGTGTTCGCTGCCGACCTTATCTACTTGCCACCAGCCTCCTGCTTTGCTTCTGCAGGGTCTTTGCCGTGTTCACTGCCGGCGTCCTGGGCTGCCTCTGAAAGGTCTTCGCCGTCAGCTTCAAAGGCTGCCCCTTTCTGTCGGCGTCTAGAGGGGTCTCCTCGCCTCTGAAATTGCTGTCGGACTCCTGCTCTGCCTCTGCTGACAAGAGGGTCCCCATTTTTTCGCCCGTCTCCTGCTTGGTCCCCTGAAGGGTCTCTCCTTCATCCGCCTTCCAGGACGACCCACTCTTCAGCTTCAGGCCCAAAGCCACCAGGCTCTTGTCCAGTTTCTGTAATACTTTTAAGTGAATTCGTTTTTCTGATGTCCTGTTGCTCAGGAGGTTGAACTTTGACTTTCATTTTATCTGTATTGCCTTAGGTTTTGGATTAACTTTATTATGCCTCTTAATTGTACTTTCGCTGTTTTTGTAAATCAGAACTTTTTATTAAACTTTATTTCTGAATGTTTACTTTTAGTGTGTTTGCAATTGGGTCCTGCAAAGATAAACCTAACAGGAGCTATGCGTGGAAAGAAGGTGAGTCATACATTTATGTATGACTGTTTAGGGAGGCAGGTGGAATGATGTGGATTTAAGGAGTACAGGTGGAGAAGGTGCAGGAGTTTATGTACTTGGGGTTAACCGTTCAGAGTAACGGGGAGTGTGGAAAGGAGGTGAAGAAGCAAGTGCAGGCACGGTGGAGGAGAGTGTTAGGCGTTATCTATGACAGAAGAGCAGCAGCAGCAAGAGTGAAGAGAAGGGTATACAAGCTGTTAGTAACAGCAGCTCTGATGATAGGTTTAGAGATGGTGGCACTCACCAAAAGACAGGTGGCGGAGTTGAAGAAGTTCAGATGGTTTTTGGGAGGGACTTGGACATTAGCGGGACAGCTGGAGTTAGACATATTAGAGGCAAAGTGTGACTTTGCGCACATCATGTGCTGTAATCAGTCTCTAGAAGCACTAAGATCCCACATTGATATTAAAACACAACACTTAATATCTTGCATTAGAATAAATCTCCACTGTCACAATTAAGTTGAAAATAAAAGCACAGTGATTTTGAATTGTTCTTAATGAGCTCTTTGTACTGTTGTCATGTATCAATGAGTGATTCCCTCGGCCCCCCCCCCAAAAAAAATCCCCCGAAGTAATTTCAGAAGCTTGAATGGTGACAGAAGAGAGATCAGCGGGAACCTGAGATCTCTTCATAGCTCACCTCTTCTCTTCTCCCACTAGTTCCTGTCACACGCAGACATTCTGCTGATGTTGTTCTTGTGTAGTAGCACCTGGACACCTAATACGGGGAGAGGTGGGGGGGCACTGACACCTGTTGCTTGGCTTTTCAAATATTAATAAGATCTCTGGGCTACTGAGACCTGGGTGACACCTTCTCTATTTGTTTAGCTTTCATGCTGTGTAGCTCCAGAAATGTTTTGTGGACTACGAAATGTAACCAAAATTTAAAAAAAATCAGGGTCTTAAAACATCTTAAATTTCTTTTTTGATTTTCATTGTCTAAAAATATAAAATATCTTGACCTTTAACAGAGGACGTATGACATTTTATCTTGGTCAGAATGAATGAGTGGGTTCAATGCTTAATTTAACCCACAAAAGTAGCCTTTATCCCACATTACTATGGAAAATTCCTGTCCCTTACTGTTACTGCTACATTTTGAGTGAATGTACGGAATGCTGTCGTGAGACATTCATTTAATACGATGACGGAAAGCAACTCTAATTTTAATCACAGTCTTTTGTGTTCCTGAGTTTGCATGTAGCTACAGAAGTCAAACATTTCCCTGTTGGCACTGACAGCCGTCACACACATGGCTGACAGTGTGTACATGTTTCTGTCCACAGAGGCGATGAGAAGAACCTTGAAGCCAGCAGAACCCTGTTTCTAGACATCAACGGCAAACCAGCAAGGAGTACCACACACCATGAGTTACAAGGTAAGATCAGCACTGCTCACGACAGTAGCATCCTCCTCTCAGAAGTATGACCAGAGGGCAGACACCCTCCAGATGACTCACAGCTTCAACAGTAGTAACAGTTGCTGTAGTGGAGGTGTCATGATTCAGTTATTGCTGATTCATCTGCAGCGTTATGAATTATGCCGATGCAGCTTCACACACAAGCCGGAGGGCAGGCACACAGTCGACTGGGAAGACACTTTACTTCAAACGAGTAAGCTCACTGAAGTACAGCTGACATGTCACTGGTTAGTAATATGTTTGTATGTCGCTGTGTGCCATCGCATTTCTCTTCACGCTATCTCACGGGGTACAGACCTCTAGCAAAACCCCCAAAAGAGATATCTTCAAAGACATCTTGACTAGTCAAAACTAAATTTAAGATATCGGAAAAAGGACTGTGTTGGGTTCTTGAATTCTGGCCGACTAGAGCTGTATTTATTTGAAAACCCGCTAGTAATAATTTATTTTTGGATTACCGCAATATGGATTGTGGATATCTGAAAAGAAATGCAGATATCTGTAATGAGAAACTCTTATAAACATGAATGGCAAAAGTTGAATGAACCTTACTATTGACTATTATCTCATAGATATCTGTAATTAGAGTTTTGAATAGTTAACATGTAATTACAGATAACTTGATGAAGAGTTTTGACTGGGGGAAAAGAAGTTGCTGATATATGTAGTCAATATCCAGTTTAGCAAACAAATGTTAAAACTCCTTGCCATAGACTCGTATCTACGGTCTCATTCACACCGAGAGGTAGAGTAGGGTCACAAATTCAGCAATACTGGATGTTTTTGGACTGCGGGAGGAAGCTTGAGTGCCTGAAGGGAACCAACGCAGACTCGGGGTGGACATACAAACACCACACTGAGAGTCTACAGAGGCGGTCAGAGGAAGATCTGATCCTTATTATCGGGAAAAAGTGGAAATTCAAATGGTCACAAAATATAAAAATGTAGGTATTGGGATTTACACCAGACATTGATGGCATTGATCAGAAACTGCACTCAGATTAGGTTTCCGGAATTCACCCCGTTAAAGAAACATGTGATTTCTCCAACTTTTTTTTTGCCTTTACTTGACTATAGTGATTTGCTGTATGTGACAGCAGCCGTGACCTCATTTATCAATCCTTTTGACACACAAATGATTTGGGTCAGGAGGGAATGCGCTAATATCTGCTAAATTGAGGCATCAGAAACATCTTCAGTTTAACATTGTTTGTGTGATGGTTTACTTTTTTATTCTTGAGAATTAATTTCAATAAAATAGATATTGTTTATTAATATCAGAAACATCTGAGGGTTTGTTAGTGGTTGACTGGTTTTATTTGGATTTATTTACACACTAGTACTTCTTTCACACCGTTTTGTCGATTACGTTGAAAGTGGCTTACGCTTTCTTCTGGGCATACATATATACAGTACATAAATAGACTTTGAGCTGTTTACTTAATGTTGCTAAGTGTCTGCTTCTGTACGTCCGCCGACACTAACATTGGTTGACATTTGTTTATCAATCTATCCTTGGTCTCTTTCCTTTTTCACTTTTCGCTGAGATGCTAAAAAAACAAAATAATATATTGTACTCTCAAAATATTTTAAAAGTGACTGTCCCCAGAGTCAACTGAGCTTGGAGAAAAAAAGCTTTTAACTTGGGACTGTTATATATTTAGATATGCTGGGGAAACTGAGTTGCTTTGGCAGATGTTTGTTCTCTCTGAATGCACTAACCTCTATTCTAGTTACATCATATATTCAACATCTGCCAAACTATATAATAGTGGGTGGGTTTAAACAAAAGAAGAGGCTATTCTACCATTTAAACATTTTGAGGTTAGTGAGTTTCTTCATTTATTCTCCTGGTTGAGTGCTGGGTCCACTATCTGTTAGTCATATTAACTGGTGTCAAGAAAGAACGTTTAGATTCTGCTCTCTGATGGCAGGACATAAATGTCACTTCTGCAATGACAGCAACCGACCAATCAACCTCTCTGGTTTGATCAAAGGCTCGCTGCTGCTGCTGCTGACACATACATAACCATCCAACTCCCCTTCAGTGTACAAGGCCAGATTAATCACATGCACTCGCACTAACACACAGACACACACACTTCTACCTTTTAATATTGAGTAGTTAATGGTTCCATAATTCCCTGCATAAAATACAAACACTTCTGGGCCGTGTTTGTGTATATTTGTGTGAGATAAAGAGGGCTGAGGATTTAGGGTGACATCTTTAAGCAGATATTGGGTGACACTACCGTCTGTCTGAGGCTCTGCAGCACAGCAGTAATGCAGCCATTACATACATTCATTCATTTTCACAGAGGAGGAGGGGCTGACAGACATGATATCCCTGAAAAGTCAGGGATATATATGGAATATTCATGAACATTTTAAACATACATACATAGACCTGTGTGGGCCAGTTCATCCTTGTGTGTTCGAGGATGAACTAGTGTGAATTTGGGAAATGTTTGCTGAATGTTTCTGACACTAGGGGAGCCTCAAAAGTTTTTTGGCCATAATTTATCAATTGGTCCTATTTAGTCCAAACTTCCTAGAGAGATCTATCCTCTATGTATTTCGATTTATGTTAATAGTTCAAATTTACTCTCTAGGTGGCACTTCTTACAAAAACAGTTTTTCGGACATAACTTCCTAATCCTTTGTCCGATTTACTCCACATTTGGTGAATCCAGGAATTAAGTCAAGGATATTTACCTTTTAAATATCATACTTTACTCTAGTAGTTCATATTTTACTCATTAGTGGAAGCTTTTTCTTTATGGAAAAGACTGTTTCCCGGATAGAACTCAAAAAAATTTTAATGGATTCTTTTCAACCTTAATAACCCCGTTGACCTTAGTGCAAAAAATAGCTGGAGTTATTTTGGGAAAGATTGGTTGTATATTGCCAACACTATGGGGAGTGTTGGCAATATAATTTCTCCTCTATTGGTCCAATTTAGTCCAAATTTAGTGCATATGAATCATCTTAGGAGCATCATCCTGCATACATCGTGTTTTACTTTTATATTTCATATTTTACTGACTTGGTGCACCAAGTCATTTTTTTTATTATCAAAATATACTGCAAATATAAATTCACATTTAATTTGAGAAGCTCAGTCAGCATTTGCACAACAAAGGGGATAGAGTACTTTTCGGGGATATACCCTTCAGTGCTCCAGATGGCGATTAAAATGTTCGCCTATGCAGATAATTTTTTTTAAATTTGAAACCTGTTTATGTTTGGCTACCATCCGGATGCAAATATACAATACATACAAATAAATAATTAAAATAGTAATTGTTTAGTAAGAGTGATAGTTTTTTTTGTTTTTAATGCCTACAAACTCTCACTTCCTCACAATCTGCACCCTGACTCAATGATGAAGATTTCGTCTGACTTCAAATATAGTCATACGTTTGTTTCGTTGTTTGTTTTTTTTGCTCGTATCACGGATTTCCCCCGATGCAAGTGAGTACCTGTATCTCGCAAGAAACTTGCTTGGTATACGAGTGCTCTGATTTGGTTTACGAACCTCCTGTTTGAAGAAGTCAAAGACGCGTGGGCTTCCTTTTATTCGCCCAAAGACTAGAGCGAAAATCAAATGGATCTCCGGTAAGCCTCCCTAGCGCCATAGTAACGAGATAAACAATGTTATTCTGAATTCACCTATTAGGGGTTACATTGTTATGCCTGACTGGTGTATCGTAAAGTTCATAAATCCCTTCCTATAAGAGATGGCTTTGATCGAGGATTTGAATATTGCTATGGATTTAAGCTGCCTAACAAGCAAATTGTTCCATAGTCTGGACTCTGACTACACTAGCTCACCTTCTTTCAAATAGGACAGGGACAAGTGCCTCTGCCATTGAATGCTGTAATACACCTTCATGAAGGTGTATAACATTGCATGATGGGAATTGTCCATGATGGAAAACCCGTTATTAAGGGTCCTTCCCTCTGCAACTGACATTAAGTAATCCAGTTATGTGCCAACTGCAGAGTCGTTGCAAAATCATTAGCAATTTGTTGCATATGTTGATGATACTTGTCAGGATATATAAGTTGCCCTTCCCCTTCCTGTGAACAGCTGACGAGCCTGATAAACCCCTCAAACTCGAACGCAAAGGAAAGTAAATGATCAATCAAGTGGAGACAAATGATCACATTGCTCCAAGTTGAAACGGATGTGCAATGTGTTAAGGTATAAGTTCAACATCTCAACTTAAAGAGTGGTGATTAGTTGAGCATAGTTTGAGTAAGGCTAATAAAGTTTATCCAAAGATGATGCAGTCATCTCCTTCCTTCAGTTGAAGTGAAGTGAAAGCAGCTGTTTCCCTCAAAAGCTATTAATTTTCTCCAAGAGGTACATCATTAAAATTTTCTTCTTCACTTTATTTCAACTGAAGCTGTCTATTGTGTGACCACAGTTGGAACTGAACTCAGTTCTTCCTTTCATTAATCTCAGTGGACTAGTGAAGACAAGGTCTTCCAGTAACGCTTGTGCTCCCTTACGACTATCAGCACAAAATTTAGCATCAGAACTGAAATCAGTGCCACACATTACATTTGTACATTACTAAATAAATGTGTTGGTAATAGACAGTTTACAGAAATAAAAAAGTTTTCCCTTACTATTTTGTTTAGTTAGACTCTTTTAAAAGACTGGAAAAAGCTCAGTAATGAGTTACATATGAAAATTGATCCATTAGTTTCAAACATATCCATCTATGCCCGCAAATTTCCATTCATATTTTATGATGTACAGTACATATGGAAGTACATGTATTGTCCTTCCATACATAGTACAATGAAATTGATGCCATCAATTCAACCACAGGACGTACTCTTTGGCTGTCTGAGGTCATTAAATACCTGAAACATCGTTTTTTATTAATTTTTGAATTTTTATTTATTCAATTAACTTTTGTTTTTTTACTTATTATTGGTCATTTGCATATATGAAGCATGAATCTGGTCGACATCAGCCAGCGCAAGCAGTGCAGTGAAAGGAAACTAGAGAGGAGGGATCACCAACATAGATCCTTGCCGTTCACAATCTTCTCGTGAACAGCATTACCAACAACAGCAATTCATTCATTCATATTAGAGCTCATGACCTCTAGTCATAAGCTGTTGGTGGTGACCACATGAAGAAGGTCAAAAATCTTAAATAAACACTGAAGCTTCCAACATTCCAGTCTGGAGCCTTAATAATTACCTTCTTATATATGCTTATCATGTGCACTGTTATATTAATATTACTATCATACTGCCAAAACCTGTTTGTGCCAGACAACAGTTATCAAGGTGGCTCTGGGTGGATAACAAGATACTCAGACAAAATGCAGAAATCCAGATTCCGCTGTCGTATTCGTCATCTGGCAGCGCTGTTTCAGACTTCTGCATAATTAGTCTCTGTCCAAACCAGCTGCAAATGGAAATAACACAACAGGAGGATATTGATTTTGTAAGTATTCTGTGATCAATTGTGCAAAGCTGCAATGACATCTATGCATTTATGCGCCACAGGGTCTCATATGCGCAATGGATTCAATTGATTCCTGTCCTTCTATGGTCCATGTCAGCGTCAGTTCTTGTCAGTCTCGTCAGCTGCAGTCCATTTAACAACAGATCCTGCCTCAGATTATTCCTCCCAAGGTCACAGTTGTGTGAGGTGAGGAGAAGACCCAGTTCTCCATAGCTGCTTCCTGCAGCTCCTACTGCACCCTCTCAAGGTGTTTGTAGAAAATCCATCTAAGGCAGACCCAGAACGGGCCGAGTGTACCTTACCAGTTGACCCTACCTGCTACTCAAAGAATTGTTACTTTCTAGTTTTGGTAAAATGATTAGATTCTTCATTATTATTGTTTAGGTAGAATTATAGAATAAATAAATTACAGTGTGAAATACATATTGAGTTGGATGCGCTGCAACAATTGATTTTTAAGATTAAAAATAATCTGTTGATTATTGTGACCCCTAGGAGGTTGTTGTTTTTTTTCGGGCTTTTTTGCCTTCTGCAGAAAGAGTAGTTTAAGACAGTGGCAGAAAACAGGGGAGGGATAGAACGGCGGAAGATGTGCTGGAAATCGCCGGAAGTGGATTTGACCAGCTGGCCTCCACTAGAGCAACTCCACTTCAACCTACGTACTTTAATGTTTAAAGTATTCCTGCAACTGGCAAGCCCCACCCCTATTTAATCGTGACCAGAATTTGATGGGGCATTACCCCATATATCACACAGTCGGCAGTGAATCAGCAGTCACAATAAAATCTTATTTTAGGCACAACTTGTTATATTTATTTTTCTGCTACCCCCCCCCAATCGCTGTTTCTGCCATCGTTGATGAATCAATTTTTTTTTTTCTCTTATATTGCTTTCCCTGCTGTACGATATAAAATGCTTTGCAGCCCATAGCCTGTTCTGGGCATAGTGGCTGGGTACCACTGTGCTAGAGGGACACAGTATATCCCCTATAAGCGGTTTCAGGTTTTTCAATGTTAATTATAACCTTCGCAGAGGAGGTTATGTTTTCACTGCGGTGAGTTTTTCTGTTTGTTTGTCAACTTTTAGTTTGTTTGCTTTACAGCAGTATTATGGAAAAAGTATTGGTGGGATTTGCATGAAAGTTCACCCAGATGTACTTTCACCTTTGATATTTGAAAAGCATATGTACAGGAGTGAGGTTGTTATTGCAGAATGATAATGGTAATGATCGTTGTTCATGAAACGTCCATCAATCACATATGAATATCTGCTCACAAGCACGCATGACATCACAATGCCTTCGTCTGGCCACAATCACAAGTGCCATGACAACTGGAAAGTCTGGGCATCACAGCCATTTTCAATACGCTTAAATTACCACCAACTCTCTGAAGACGCAAATAATTTCATGGTAATTGCACAATTGTACAAATAGCATAGGAGCAGGGAGACGCAATCTGCTTATCTGCCCAGACCAAGCGAGGTCTGGGCCTTTTAAGAGCATGGCCTTATGGGTATTCTTAATGATTATGGAAGCTGCTTAATGCTTAAATTAACTTTAGCTTGCCTAAGCTAAGCGCTAAGCTAAATGATAAGTCAGGGACTTGGTGCTAACTAGGAGGTCTACAGAGTAACTGGAGAGCTAACATCATGAAGTACAAGCAGGAATGGTAGTACCCCTTCATGTCATCTCTGCCTGAAAGCCTGATGCTTTCAAGATATTATGTATGTATTGCAGCTGTATTTTTGGGGGACATTGCAATGAGCCCCTTAACGCAGCATGGGCTACACATTACTTTTTTAGAGGTAAATTGTAATTTAGCAGCTTAGCTTAAACCTCGAAGGACTGGAAGGAAAATTGTGTCTTCGGCAAAGTTTAAAACTACTAAAAACCATACAGGGAAACTTATAGTTTGGATGGATTTTGTTGTAGGTCTGGATGTAGAATGACACTGAACTTTAAGTACATTTATAACTGCTGACGACAGCTTGTAATGTTTGCATTTGATGTTTAAAACACCAGCTATAAGGGCCTAGAGCCAAAAACAGACCCTTTTACAGTTGTTTGCTCTGCTGATATTAGTAATCAGGGTAAATAGATAAGAGGTAATCATGGTAACAACAACTGTATAACAGAGTAAAAACATTTGTAAAGGTTGTGTTCACTGTCGGACACGGTCGGGTTCGGACGTGAAAACAGATCTGCTGGGTTCCGGACGGACTCAGCCAGTAGTCTCCCAGACATGGTTGGGCTTAGACATAAATATGCATCCTGGCCACACTCAAGTACTTAGTAGAACTGTGGGAGTTAATTAACCCTTTAGTGCCCGCACACAGACAGTGCATAGGGTGTTTCAGTTTCTCATGTACAAAACAAAGTGCAGTATGATTTAAACTGTATGGTAAGTTCGTTGAGAGAATTGCAATGTCAATTCCAAGCAATAATAAGCTATTCTCATTTTAGCTAGAATTGCCCATCCCTATAAACCTGCCAAGATTTACTTTGAAGGCCACTTTGGAACACAGCTCTAATATATCACTATGTTTAGGTTGATATTGTGAATTTTCTAGCAGCATATTTCTTCTTTCAGTGGATGAAATGCTGCATGGTCAGTTTGATATCAATTCTTCTTTAGATATGGTTTTAATCTCCTGGGTGAAATATCTTACTCTCTAGCTTCAAATTTTCCAATAAATTCACAAGGGAGGAATTGTGGTGGGAGCGGAAACATCAGGGTTAACTGTGGGGTTTTAGTGCCACTGATTCAACGTCAAGGACCAAATAGTTCAGATTTTGTAATGGTCCTGGAGACTGCATAGGCAAGATTGAGTTAGGCTGTACAATTTACAAGTTATGAATAAACAAAAAATAATGTTTATGAGCTTCAAAGCAGCTGTAGGAAACTGTCACCATCCTGATCATATCATAAGAAGTTTGTTTTCTCGTTCCTGCACTGTCTTCCCTGAGTTTGAACGTGTATCCTGTGCAGATACCCGGAGCAGCCATGGACAGGGTCAGCTTGCTGTGGCGTCTGAGGCGTCGGGCTCGCCGTGGTGCGCTCTGCATGGCATTCTTCTGCATCTCCATGGCTCTGCTCTATGCCATCTGTGCTGAAAACAGCGTGCCCGTCACAGACGCAATCTTCGGGGTGCGGGCGCGAACCAGGGCTCAACCTCGTGCACACTCCGTAATCAAGGTCTGTCTCTATCGTTTACTGTAACAAAAGAGATGTTATCAATCATTTCACATAGATTTAGAAGTAAATATGTTTTCTACAACAGGTTATCGTGTGGTTGAAGAAAAATAAAAAAGAGTTTGGGGTAATCTAACGAATGGTGACAGCAGATTTCTCTAGCAGAAACGTCGGTTAAAAATTGGATTTTGGCAGATTTATCAGGGTATCTTAAAAAAAAATGATGTACTAAATACCTCAATATAATGATAGGGAATGAGTTCAATGTTGGAGTGACTGTGTGAAACGAAAACATCTGATTGGGAAGGTAGAATTTTGATACATATCTTAGCCATACTGAAATGACAGCGGAATGAGAGTGAGAAAGAATGCATTGATATTTATGAGGGGCCGTTAGGTACATTTTTCCAGGCATCCTCTCTCACACACAGATATGAAACGCTCAACTTCACACATATGAAAAATTATACTCTCACACACTTGAGAAATTATACGGCCATACACACTACTGAAAAACTCTCACACACACGTATGAAACGCATTCTAACACACATGAAACGCTATAACACACATGTCTGAAACACGCTGTCACACATACGAAACACACTCTCACCCACATACGAAACACTCTCACACATTTACGAGGTTTGTTTTGTAAATTTTGCAATTTAATGACTATAAACATTGCACTTATAGATAAAGGAGAGCCTTCCTATCTTTTGAAGAGAACAGAAAGACTCAGTGCATGTTCTCTTTTTGAATTTGAAAGCCTATTTCAACAACTATGTATCAAAACTTTATTTTTTAAGGTAAGGGGCAAAGAGGACAATGTTGCAAATTTTTTTTTCAAATCCTCTGCAATGTATTGAGTTACTGCGAAGTGCAGATTCTAACACTGTCAGTCAGAAACTTTATAGAGAGCTTCATGACCATACAAGAATTCTATCTGCTGTCATTGCTGTTTCCTGATATGATAATAGGAATTTCACGAGCACACTAGGATCATTGTATGCCTGCTTTCGCAACTTGCGTCATTAACATTAGGTTAACCAGAGATCCACTGAAGTGACCAGCACTTTGATACCAACAATAGATACAATTGCCATGAGCAGAGAAACTAGCTATATAGAGACACCAATTTTTCTTGGAACCAGGCTGTAGACATGTTTATATCTGTTGTAAACTTGAACATTTTTTAACACAGGGGTCTACAGAGATTAACCCCCTTTTGAAACACAACATTGATGAAAAATTAATCTAGATAATACAAAAAAAAATTTCAAAAATGTCGACTTGTGACTCAAGTGTGTGTGAGAACCCTTCATATGTGTGTGTGAGACTGTTTTATATATGTGTGCGAAATCGCTTCATATGTGTGTGTGAAAGCGCTTCTTTTGTGTGTGGGAAAGCGCTTCATATGTGTGTGTGAGAGTGTTTCAAGTGTGTGCGTGATAGAGCGTTTTCACATGTGTGTGTGTGGAGGGGCGTTTTCACATACGTGTGTGTGGGGGCGTTGTCAAGCACATGTGTGTCCGTGTATGGGGGCGTTTTGGTGTCTGTGTGGGTGCGTTTTGGTGTGTTTGGGGGCCTTTTCACGTGTGTGTGTGTGGGGGGGGGGCATTTTCACGTGTGTGTATGGGGACCTTTCACGTTTTTGTACGTAGGGAAATTCTGAATAATGTCCCTAGCGGCCCGTCATAAAAATTTCACAGTCTACAAATGTTGAAGTAGACATTTAGAGTTAGAAAAATTCCTAGCTTGGGTTTAATAAAGTCTGTTTATGTCTGAGTCTAAAAGCGAATGTGACAGGCTGTGGTTGGAGGAGAGAATGAGTTTGCGAGGCCTACAGATAGCAGGAAGCTGCTTCAGGTATACTAGTGAGTACTCAGAGAGATGGTCTTCCTGTATGAACTTTGGCTGTGGAAAGATGCATCAGTGTAACAGTGATCATTTGAGTTTGTGTCAATGTTTCATCAGCAGATTGATCTTATAAAAAGTTGCAGCACTTTCATAGCCCCCGTCTCTCTGGACCATAGCACATACTACCACTTTTTACCCTCTTCACTTTTGCACACAATTGGAGTGAGTGAAGCGTTAATCTTTTGGCACTGCATTCTCCCACGCCTGCCTCTCAGCTTGCATACCAATCAGAGTTGTTTCTTAGTGAAGACGAACCTTTTCAAATAAAAAATAAACCTAATGCTGAGAAACATTATCCTCATATTTCTATTTCATATGCCTTATTAAATTCCAAAAAAACAAAGCAAAGTGAAGAAGTTAATGTTGCAGTTTCCAACAGTTGCAGTTTGAAAAATAGCTGTTGTGTACAAAATGCAGAGTGCTCCAACATTTTGTGATTAACTGTAACTCAGTCATATTTCAAATACATTTTATGCATCTGTAATCTAAAATAGTAGGTCATGTGTTTCAGCTTTGTGATCTTAGTTTGATTTTCCATTTACAATGAAGCTGTGATGACTTGTTTGCCCATGCATCACTTGCAAATTAACTCAAAAAACGAAATACTATGCTGTTCTCTTAAAAATGGGATTTCCCAAAGCAGAATCCTTTTACCGCTAAGCCTAAAGATAGGACCAGAAAAGTACAATAGTTGCCCTATTCCAAACGAGACAGATTCCAGAGTTGGTTCCCGGCCATATCCTATCAGAAAAAATAGAATAAAATGTTTTGCTGAGGAACATTTTCTGGTACAATATGCCTAGTTTTTAGAAAAATAATACAGTACATATAGTAGAGATGTGTTGGAGTACCAAAACAGAAGTGGTTGTATTAAAAAATGTGCAGTGGTGCTTCAAATCAATTCATTCACTCTGTTTAAGTGGACCATCAATAATCCCTCTAATGTCTGTTAAAGTTGAGCGTTAAAAATAATAATAAAAAAATATATATATAAAACTGTTTATTACAGCATTAATAAAGCTTTAATGTAATAATACACAAACAGAAGGCTGTATACATGACGGTCTGGAGGTTGATCAGTGGAATTGTCTCCCTGTTCATCAGATGTTCTGGAGCACACAGCAGGTAAGTTTCTGTCCATCCGGTGGCAAGCTACCTGGAAAGATTAACATTGTTTTTTCATTAATTTATTTGATTAATTGAATTTTTATCAGCTGTAGTGAAGTTGAAGCTATGTGGGTAGTTATAGGCTGAAGCTTACGGGCAACAAGCTAACAGGCTAGCATTCGCATCTTAGGTTAGGTGTTAAGTAAGAGTCAGGACGTCAGAGGTACTTACCTTTCTTTCTCCAACATAATCGCTGTTCATATCGGTCAAGACAAGAGGATGAATCCGCTAAAGCTGACATGTTTTGATGACGATACAGCACCACTTGCAAGAGACGCTTGGCGCCGTGGTTATTATGGTTTTAGCTCTAAGGTTGCTGTGAAAGCAGAGACTTATTCAAGACGTAAGTAGATATGCAATGTCATAGCGGTCAGTGGGAATGAAAGGTGTCAGGAAACCAACTAGCTCTAGCACCACCCCTGAACCATCATCTGGTTCTATGTTTATGGGGAGAAGCTAACTCAGAATTTTTGATCAGTTGGGAGTGAATTCTTTCTTTGAGACACCATAAATGTTTGACTTACAGAACCTGACTCCGAAGTCTCTCTGACTCCTATAGGTGCTGCGAGGTGGAGCAAAACCCATGTACATCGACCTTCAGAAGCTCCCTGGTGTCGTTCCAGGTGACCCTAACTGTCCAATCCCTGTCCTCTCCTCTCCGAATCACACCCTCGAGGCTGCAGAGTCATCACCAAAGCGTAGACTGAAAAAACCTCCTGGGTTTTTCTCCCAGCTGCTGCCACGTCCTTTCACTCGTGCGCTGGAGACCTTGTTTGGAGGCCGGAGGAAGGGGGAGCTGAGTGGCAGAGTGGGGGACGCTGAGTTCTTTGGACCTAAGGGACTTTTGGGAGAGGTGTGGGATGATGAGATGTCCAGCAGCATGCTGGGTAGCAGACTGAAGAAGGTGGTGCAGAATTATCAGGTGACACTTCCTATTTAAAAAATTGATTCATTCATTTTCTGTAGCTGCTCATCCTTTACAGCCTCTTTGGGGTACGGAGACTATCCCAGCTAACATTGGGTGAGAGGCCGAGTATAAGCTGAACTATTTACCAGTTCATTAGTGTCAACACTTACGGATATTCATGATCACATTAACACCTACAGACAATATAAAGTCACTTGTTTAGCATCTTGCATGTTTTTAGATTGTGGGAGGAAACCAAGATACCCAGAGGGCTCCCACGCAAACACAGGGAGAACATGCATTCATACTTTTTCTCGATGTGTTCCTGTCAGGCAATGAATAAGTACGGAGTTGAGATCTCTGGCCCTGGCGGTGTCGCCAGCAGGCCTAAATTGAGCGGTCTCAAGCTCCTCTGCGAGTTGGAGGAGAAAGTAGAGGTCACAACTTTGACCCCTGATCTCCAGCCTTTCTCCTCATTGCCATTGGCTGCCCAGCTGCCACCGAAGCAGCTGACCTCTGACCTCGGGCCTTACAAGAGCTGTGCTGTTGTGTCTTCTGCCGGGTCTCTACGATACTCTGGTCTAGGCAAAGAGATAGGTGAGATATTTCCAAATGAATGTTTGTATAAGAAAACTAGGTCCCCACTGTCATCCCTGACAGCTAAGGTATATCCTCTAAAAGCCCCTCAATCTCCTACATTGTAAAAACAATTCCCCTGATTTAACTCCTAAAACTAATTTGACCCAGTAAAAATCTCAAACAGTCCATATTGATTCAACCTAACCGTTGTTATGAAGTCCGCAATATGCTCTATAAAAGTGGCTCTATAAAATAGAAATGAACCCTAAAGCAATGTAGCTCTCATAGTATTTGCACCTTTTTGATGAGGTTGTTTCTCTGCCTGAGGCAACATGCTTTTTGGCATCAGGACGCTCTTCATCCGGCTCCTCGTCGCTGTCCATGACTTTGCTAGCAGCTTAGCTAGCCACAAGTGCACCGCTGCTAGCATCCTGGTCCAAGTTAGACCTTGAAGTTGAAGCATCACCTGGAGTGTTGTCGCCGGCAGCCATCTTCACCTGTTGGCTGACTGGTGGTAGAAGTTGATGTCTCTCTGTAAGGGCATGTCTTAATCACTTATCCATTTTCGGGGGTTAGCCAGGCGACGTAATGAGCGACGGCAGCTCTACACGGACACAGCCACTGGTGTCAATCAATCAGCGACGGTCTCGCGCATCTATTTTGGCAGAGGGATCACTAGACACTAGAGGGTAGCCTTTACATGTGTGTAATTGTGGGCAATGCAATAAGACAAATTAGACTGTAAGTGTATTTATATTCCAGTTTCCAAATGCAAGAAGGCAGTTTGCAAGTCATATTTAAAAAAAATTTTCCCGCATACACCCTACGTCAATTTGCGTACCCCTGGGGTTACACGTACTCCAGTTTGGGAATCACTGCTCTATAACATCCCGTGGTAATTCAATAATGAAAATAGATACAGTTAACTATTTTTGTGAGCTCCGTTATCAAACAAAACAGATTTACTTGTGATACTTCATGTGAGCTAAATTTAGACACAGTTGACCTTATGGTGGGGAAGTAGCGGTCAAAAAACAGTTTTCCACAAGCCACTCCCCTTAATGAGTAAGGGCAGTCAAATTTTAGTGCACTTAAGTCTTTATGGATATAGCATTTGAAAATTGCCCAGGAAATAGATTCTGAGTTGTCACGGTAACAGGAAGGATCTGCAACGGATCGGCCACGATGATTCCATAATATAACTTTTAGGGGATGACCTTTTGGGGATATACAGTAATAAGGGACGAGATTGTCTTTGGGACCTATTTAAAAAATATAAAGTGTATGCTCTGAAGAAGGCCACTAAGCCGAAAGTTAATCAGGTTGATGTGATAATGCCAAAATAGATTGGTGTAACTGAGAAAAGTCAATTTGCACTGGAGTTTTGTTTCTTTGAATTTTGAAATTGAGAGGGCTCGTCCAAATGGAAAATTGAAAGAAAAGTAATGACAAACCCAGGCCTGTGGTAGTGAAACTAATGAGATTTAAGGACCAATAACTCATCTTCTCCAAGTACAAGTTCAACCCAGGAATACTTCTATTCACATCAATGAGGACTTCTCTGATCTTCTTTGAAAGAAAAGGGCTGATCTAATCCCTGCCATGAAGAGGGCCAGATAGAAGGGAAACTATGCAGTCATCAGCTATTACCCCCTCATCATTAAACCTAAGAGGGACTAACAACATGGAGTGAAGCAAAAACACTTAAACCTTTAATGTTTGGCTTTCAGTCATGTAGTATGTAGTTCCACAACCTGGACACTTGATAACCATCTTAAGAGATCCGTTTCCCCCATTTAAGTCCAACAAGACTCCCATTGACGATATTCACTGTAACTCCAACATGTCACACATGGAGGAATTTCCCTATAGCTGTGTTGAAAAGGCTGTGCTTGAGAATATTCTTTTTGACCAACAAACCCAACCAAAGTAAAAGCTCGAACCATACAAGCAAATCACCCCCGATCCAGTCAGGGTAGACATTATCAGAAGGGATTTAACCTCCAGTGATATATTGTCTAGACCAGTAGATGTTTGAAGATGCGCTAAATTGGGCACCTAATAGAATCAGCACAGTCTAGACTGCTCTTGAAACAATTGTAACACAATTGTAAAGATTTCTTCCACGAAAACTCGATCCAGATGATGGTCTAGATAATTACCAAAAATAATTACATGTTTCCGTAGCCCATACCTTCTTATCCTTCCAAAATACATGAATAGCTTTTTGACTACTCATGCTAAAAGACAAACAAAGCCCTTAGTGAATGTAAGATAGAAGAATTTGTTGCTGTTTCCTCTTTTCTTTATGTTACGCCTTTGAATTTTTCATTCCACTAGTGACCCAAATCAACACCTACTATCAGTAAACAGGAAGGAGACGTCACAGTGAATCTTGATATTGTTATGAACTTTTGTATCTTTTAAATCTATTAAGCAATAATCTAAAATGCGTCCAACCTTTTTGATTAATTCTGCAGCACTTTTGATGTGACCAACAGAAACGTCTGTGTGTGCGTTTTATTAAGGTTATTTACAGACACAAACTGAAATGGTTTTGCATCAGTAACTCAAACTTTCACTTGTTCTAATTAAACTTCAGATGCTCATGATGCTGTGCTGCGATTCAACGCTGCGCCCACCAACGGCTACGAGAAGGACGTCGGCTCTAAAACCACGATCCGCCTCATCAACTCACAGGTGAACACACAAACATACACTATGATTGAGAGATATTTTTGTTTCTTAATTAAATTTGTCAACAACCATAAACAGTTTAAGCCTCAGACACTTAAAGTTTAAGAAATATTTCTCCCATTCTATAAACCAAATAAAAGAAAAATACAATCACAATCACATATTGCATTTAAATGTAATTTAAAGTGTTTGTTGTAATATTATTATATATTTTTATTTTCATTTTCATTTTCATTTAATCATATTTAAATTTGAAGTAAATCCAGTCTTGATGGGATCATTTTTCCAAAGTCGATGAGTTATCCTGAAATATAATTATTATTCGAACAGCCTCAGTTATGCTTTAAAGTAGCCTTTTTACGCTTACAATTAAATTATAACCACTGAGAGGGTGAGTTGAATAGCATTGATTTTTTTCAACAGTGGCAACTGGCAGTGGATAGGATTTATTTAGCAGCGATTTAGTCCAAAAATGTATGTTGGAACCAGGAAAAGTGGACTAGCCTGAGGTTCTGAGCAACTTTTAAAGTGCAGAATTGTAATGCCTAGATGACTTGGGTCAAAGAGTCTTGACTGTTTCAAGAACAGCAGCCTTGTTGGGTGTTCACGGCCTCCAGTGGGTAGTACCTACCAAACTGGTCTAAGGACGAACAACTGGTGAGAGGGCTCCCATTCATGCACACGGGAGCAAAGGCTAGCGTTTGTTGTCTGATGAAGAGTTATTGTAACACAAATTTCTGAAAAAGTTAAAACTATTCCTGATCGAATTGTGTTGGTGCATTGCAGAAATGCAGACACATCTAACCTGAGGAAATATTTGTTGAAAACACTAGATATATCTAAAAGCGGAGGAGTGTATCATGTAAGATAGGCAAGAAGAGCTACACTCTTCCACAAATGACAAAACACTAGATGAGACATCAACATATTCATATAATTAATTAGCTAGATACAGTTGTAGGTAAGTGTGCTGTCTTTTTTCACTGTTTGGTATTAACCAAAAAATATTATCTTAGGTAGTGTAGGTAAGCCTACACTCATACCAAACTGCCAAGCATAAAGCATCCTCTCATTTTATCCAAAAAAGCGTGTTGTGTTTTTTTTTTTGTTGTAAAATGATAGTCAGGGATATAGGGTTTCCTGATTTACTTTGAAAATTTAGTTCTGTGCTATATTTATCTGTTTTGTACAGTTCAGAAATAGGAAGCAAATGCAGACAAGAGGCCTGGATGTAAAAAAAAATGGCTTAATAAACAAAAGTGCAAAAAAAGTCTAAAATTTGTAATTAAAAAAAAAGTATCTTAGATATAAGATAAGACAAAATTTGAATTGGCGATAGACGTACTTAACTCAATGAAAAGAAACATGGAAAAGGATGAGGAAATTAGATCTGAGAGAGAATCTGAGAATCACAGGGAGAACCGACACCAAGGACAAATGGACAGAATTAATCCACTCAGTAAAAGAGACAGCAGGGAAGAGGTGAGGGCAGAAGACAAGTGAGAACACTCAACAATCAGGGGGGAGACACACTAAGAGTCAGGGCGTATTTGCACACATACGGACAGAGAGAAGAAAAAGGAAGTACACTGCCAAAAAACAGAACGCTAAAACCAAACAGGAAACAACATATATATGTTTCCTTTACACAATCATTGTACAACAAAAATAACAATGACACAGGGCCTGTCCTGATCAAGTCACTGTGCAAGGTAATGCACATTTATTGCCTCAACACAGCCGCACTAAAACTCCTACCATGGTGTTAAGGGTTGGCCATATTCCAGTAAGGCAGCCTCGTGTTAGTGACAACAACAACTTAAGAGTCAGGACAGGCCAGTGTTTTGTTCATCTTAATGTAAGACCAACAACACATTCAAATGGTGTCTTTCTGCTCCCGGCTGTGCATCATTGATGTCTCTTCGGACAGTGAATTATATTTTTCTGCAGTCCAGTATTCCCATCAGATTCCTCATTTCAGTCCAGTTATCAAGATTAAGTACTGTTGACTTAAGTGTACAAAGTAAAAAGTGTCTCATACTACTCAAAGCATTGACAAATGATGCTGTATCTCAACCGCGTACTTTACACCAGTTTGAGTGTACAAATACTGTATGTCCACACTAAGAAATATACCATAAAAAACCGAAGGGCATACTCAAAATGACTCTACGGGTGTGGAACTATATGGAAACTCCTCACCTCTCAATGGCTACCATTTTGGCTCTGTAACAGAAGTGGTTTATGCAACTCTTTAATGTTGTGAAAATGGAGGCCAAAGAGGCGACAGCTAAAGTGGAAAAACTTACTGTAATATAGATAAGACAACATAAGAAGACTTTTTATTCGTCCTACATTTGGAAATGTCAGTGTTACATCAGCAACAAATTTCATGAGAAACAAGTATGATACATGTGATTAGGAGACACATCAAGGGTTAGAACCAGAGTTTCAGGTTTACACTGCCCCTAAGTATCAGGTTGGGGTTAAAAAAAAGTGACCAAGGGTTTTCATAAGTGGGCAGAGAGTGGGACTCTATACACAGTGAGTGTATCTGAATACACTATGCATTTAAAAAAGGACTTAAAACTTTCCTTTTCAGCAGAACCTATAACTGTAATTAACATTAATGCTTTTGGTCATGTTTTTATATCGTTATTATTTTATTTTTTATTGATGCTTTTATCTGCTTTTGCTTTGTAGCACTTTGAGATTTGATCCAAATGTAAAGTGCATTATAAATTAAATGTATTATTATTATTATTTATTATTAATAATTGGTGCATTAGTACAGGAAACATGGGCATTAATACATGTGTCATGTTAGGGTGAGGGAATGATCTGGTGGTGGTGGTGGGAGCGATAGGATACCTGTTATGACTGTGACAGTGACATATTATAGAGTTTGATGGCATTGAGTAAAAACAGACTGTATTTTTCTTTGAGTAGTACAGCGGGGCATCAATAGACTGTAATTGAATGTGCTTCTGCAGCTGTTTACAGTCTGAAACAGTGGATGAGAGGGCTTGTCCATGATATACAGAAGTTTGGACAGTATCCTGCTCTCAGCTGCAGCTTTCAGGGAGACCAGGCCAATGCCCAGGACAGATCCAGCCTTCTTCAACAGTTTATTTATCCTTTGGGCATCGCAGCTTGAACACTGTTTCCCCTGCTCACATAGAACAATGGCCACCACTGACAGGGAGCCAATGTTTATGGTGATTGTGGATCTCGGGACAGGAATTTCCTGAGGAAGTGATGTCAACTTTGGTCTTTCTTAGTTATGTTGACTGTCGATTGTGCAGTCTAGTTTATAACGCAGGTACACTCCCTACTGTTTATAGGACAAGTTCCTTACATTTCATAGGAAACAGGGAGCAAATTAAACCGTTCTTTTGTTGTCAAGAGAAAATGCTCAATTTCAGACACAGCATTGCTCTTTTACAAATGAATTTACCATTTTGCATTACAGAGAGTAAATCAAAATTTAAACATATAAAGGTATAGTTGTGATATTGTCATTGTGACTTGTGACGTCTGAGCTGACTTGTGACGTCTGAGACTTAATCCTCTCTGCTGGATGCTTCACTTACCTGTAGAGCTTGGTTAAACATAGTGAAGGTGTCACATACCTTAGCTCCAGTGACTTGAACAGAGACAAAAGCTGTTGTTTTTCCACTACATTGTCTGATCATAGGTAATGGAATTGGATATGAACTGATGAACTGCGTGGTTTTCTCAGCGCGCTCTGAATTGTAAAATAAAATAAGAAAAATAAAGGTTATATTGGGGAATTATTTCCAAGTCAGTTTTGATTCCAATGTGATGTTAACAAACCCTACTCTCTTTCAGGCGATGGCGTCTGAAGATCATCGTTTCCTGTCAAGTTCTTTGTATAGCTCAGGCGTTCTGGTGGCCTGGGACCCCGCCCCCTTCACTGCTGACCTCACCCAGGTGACATTTGCATCAATCTGCATTTGGAAAGAAAGCTGAGTGTTGCTAATGCACCCTGCTCCAGTTTTTGGACAAAGCACAAGAGGTTAATTAGCTTGTCTTTTAGGAGTGGCAGTCACTAGGGGCCTCATGGCACGACATTATCACAATACTTCCTTCACGATACGACATTATCAGAATACTTCTGTCACGATACGACATTATCACAATACTTCCTTCACGATACGACATTATCACAAAACTTCCTTCACGATACGACATTATCAGAATACTTCTGTCACGATACGACACTATCACAATACTTCCTTCACGATACGACATTATCAGAATACTTCTGTCACGATACGACATTATCACAATACTTCCGCCACGATACGACACTATCACAATACTTCCTTCACGATACGACATTATCAGAATACTTCCGTCACGATACGACATTATCACAATACTTCCGCCACGATACGACATTATCAGAATACTTCTGTCACGATACAACATTATCACAATACTTCCGCCACGATACGACATTATCACAATACTTCCTTCACGATACGACATTATCAGAATACTTCCGTCACGATACGACATTATCACAATACTTACTTCACGATACGACATCATCAGAATACTTCCGTCACGATACGACATTATCACAATACTTCCGCCACGATACGACATTATCACAATACTTCCGCCACGATACGACATTATCACAATACTTCCGCCACGATACGACATTATCAGAATACTTCCGTCACGATACGACATTATCAGAATACTTCCGTCACGATACGACATTATCACAATACTTCCTTCACGATACGACATTATCAGAATACTTCCGTCACGATACGACATTATCACAATACTTCCGCCACGATACGACATTATCACAATACTTCAGTCACGATACGACATTATCACAATACTTCAGTCACGATACGACATCATAAAAACTGAGAGAGTGAACACTGTTAGAGTTTCTGTTTGAGACGCTGATGCTGTGGACGGGATATTAGGTACACTTTGTATACCTCGACAGGGAAAAAACTCTGAAGCACCCTATAGTGGACAACAAGAACAATGGATTTTATCATTCTGGCAAAAAAAAAGTTAAACTTTTTAAATAAATGCAATGAAATACGGGGACTTGGTGTCGAAATATCATGATACTATGGTTTATCATTTTTTTCCCGTAGAGGCTGTATGTCTTTCAGACTATTATTTTGGCAAATTGTTTCCACTGAAATATCTGTTAAATATGCTACTAGCAGCCCCTGTTTGCAGTCTATCCTTATGTGCACCAGAATGCAGTGCTGTATCTTATTTTCAACATGAGCCTTTATAGTTATGCGTGTCTCCCCTCACAGTGGTACAACAGAACAGACTATCCCATCTTCACTCAGTACCAGAGATACAGGAGGCTTCATCCCATGCAGCCCTTCTACATCCTGCACCCTCACTTTGAGTGGCAGGTCTGGCAACGAATACAAGATAACATGGCTGAGCCCATTCAGAAGAATCCACCTTCATCTGGCCTGCTCGGTGGGTGAAATGTTTAGTCCCTCAAGAATTCCTGTTTGTAATATTTAGTCATTACACATCCAGGAAGGCCTGCACTCTTGAATACAATCACAGGATTAAACCAAAATAGAGTTAAGTAAAACAAATACAGTTGGGATCAGTACATTTTGTATGTACTGGGATGTGTAGAGCAGTGCAATTTGTATGGGAAGAAATTCCTTAAAGTTCCAATTTAAACTAAACCCTATATGACTTCACGCTACACCTACTACATACTACCACACAGCTCATACTGCATTTTTATTACCTGAACATCTGCTACATATATCATGACCTATAGAACACTGATATGTGGGCCCCCCAGTGACCACATCCTGTTCTCTTCAGCATTAATAATCATGTGGTCACTGTTGACTGCTATTCTTCAAACTTTAAGACGTTAGTCGTCGTCGTAACCCGGAATTGTATAAAAACACATGTACAGACAATGCTTTGAATCTTTGAAATAAGTTTTACACTAAATAACTAATGACATTAACCAAACCACAGAGAGAAGAGTAAAGTGTTACTTTTTTTCCTTTCATTGTAAAGGACGGACTATCCACATAAATGTAGATAGATTGAATACAACTAGAGCGGTATTTGGATTTGGAAGAGATCCAGAGAATCTGGCTTTGTTAACGTGGAATTTATCCAGAACAATGATATAATTTACTGTGAAACTTAAAGGCTTATATGTACATACCGATCCAGTGCAAATGTCATTAAGTTTAACTTCAATGGACTGTTCAGTTAAGTTAAAAAAAAATTTCTCTACATCACTCCCAAAGACAGTAGAGAAGGGGCAATGACAAGACAAATGCATAATTGTTTCTAATTTGCGATAACAGCATATGCGGGCTTTTGACATTTATTGTGACCGGATTTGTAAATTGTTTTGTTGCATCGATAAAATAACTGTCCTCTCTTTGTGTTCTGTTCAGGCACGGTCATGATGATGTCACTGTGCGATGTGGTTCACATTTACGAGTTTCTGCCGTCCCGCAGAAAGACAGAGCTCTGTCATTACTACCAGCGTTTCTTTGACGCTGCCTGCACGCTCGGAGCCTACCATCCTCTGCTTTACGAGAAGAATCTGGTCAAACGTATGAACCAGGGCTCCAACCGTGACATCTACACCCACGGGCGTGTCACACTTCCGGGTTTCAGAAAGCTGAACTGCACCCAAGCAGCTGGAGGTTCACCAGAACTCTGACTGGAAATACAGAGGAATATGAACGCTGCATGACGACACATAACAATCAGAATCAATGCATGGACACCACATACCGCCAGACAAAATGGAACACCTTGGCGCTCAGTCTAAGTATCACGTTTGTAAGCTGAAAAAATTCAACACACCTTTTATTAGTGCGCACACACAGTATGATAGCTGTGCCTGCTGCCACCTCATTTTACATATTAACGTGAGGTCCTTCCACTGATAATCCCTAAAGTAGCTCTAACATCAACCCTGAAAGGAGTATACCACAATTTATTAAGTTTTTAGCCAGTTATCTTAAATAACATGTAGAGTTAAGATATTTCCAAAGCAAAATTAGATTTTAGATCGGGTGATCTCAGAACCTCTTCTAAGTCTCTTCGGCAGAGGTAAAGTTGATGCCATCTATTGGTGATGCATGTGATGCAGATTTAATTTGAAGAGCTGATACAGGATTGGTAAACATCTATAGTATTATAAACTTTACCAAAGTCTTAAACTGACCCACTGAAAAGTGAGAATTGATCAAATATACAAAAAAAAATCAATATAAATTACAAAAAGGTCACCATACAGACCTGGTCTGTACAGAGAGGATCATTATCATTTAAATGTATATATTGTAACATATGAGTAATTTCACCTCCTCCCATTCCATCTTACGCTTTTAAATTTGAAAAAGTCTCAAATATGTTACTTTTTTTAGTTGTTTGGTCAGCAGTTTTTTTGCTCTGAGTTCTTTTTCATTAGTCAAGATGCTCAACTGTCCAGATATGTCTGATATATATATTTTTTTAAATGTTTTTATTTAATGATTGATGGTAGCATCAACTGGATTTTTCACTGCTGAAACTGCTTAGACTACATTTGATCAATCTAAGGACAAACCTGATGTAGTCTGCCTAAGAAAAATGCAGACTTTAAGTCAGCTGCTTTCCAACATGTTTTCTGTAGCTTGAACATTAGTTTTTGGATTTTTTTTTTTTTAACTTTGCTATTTTCAGCGCTTGAGAAGTGTTTATTTGAGCAGTGGGATGTCTTGGCTCGAAATCAACAGCCTCCTTCAAATGTGATTGTATTGTCAGACTTTTTGAGATCAGAAGCTCACTGAGCCTGACTGATGGAGTCAAGTTGTTTCCATGCAACGTGATGGAGCTAAAGTAAAATAATGTTCAAATTAAGTTTCTTAAGTCCACATCTGTCTTCCCTTCAGAAACAGCGAAAAGCACATCTAATGTGTTTTTGCTGAAATACGAGCCTTGAAAAGTGTAAAGTTGCAATTTGTAAGATATAACCACAATTCTTGTTCAAAACAAGCAAAATACTGTGAAGAAGGCGTAAGCGATAAGCTTAATACAATAATCACAAACTAGCCAGGAGTTCGTTCTTCAATTAGAGCTAACGTGAATAAATCACCATTCTCTGAAAGTGAAAGTTTTACCCTCGACCTGATAGCATTCTTTTACTTTATATATATATAAACTAGCATGCACACACTCTGTCGTGGATCAACAGAGAAAAAGAGGATTTCACTGAAATGTTGGACTGCTCCTTTAAAAGACACACCTTGAGACACTTTGATCCATTGAGTTATGGTAGTACTCCCTCCAGAGGACTTCACTCATTTCCTCTGAACAGTCGTCAGCTCTGTAATAATATACTCTTAGTTCCTCTTTATAACTCTCAGCTTCTCAAATGTTTGTGTTATAGCAGTAATACCCTGGACAGTGGTCTGTAGTGTGATTCTATAGCCCCTTTTACAAAGATTGAACAATAGCCCTGCAACAAAGACCCAACTATGCTCACTTTTTTTATATAAACTGAACAAACATATGGCAGAATCTGCCTCTTAAAAGCCATGAATTATTATTTTACTGGTTGACTTAATTGGAGAACCATTTACTATTTTGGCTAAACAGGTTAATTATTATTTTTTGTACTGTATGATTTACAGCAACAAAACAAAAAAAAAAAACAGTCTGTTAGCTTATAGGATCTTATAAGTTGCATTTACTCATACAAACGTTTGGTTAGATGCTAAGCAGATGGTCTAGTGACTGTAAGAGGCCATGAATGCCCTGGTCATAAATTAATGTGAAAAGGAACTAATTGCCATTCGTATCACAGCTTTCACTAGAATTTCTTCCAACTCTGTCTGCTGAATGTTGCAGAATCTAAGACTCCACTCTGCTGCCTCATCTACATAGCTGTATTATCATAGTAAAGAAGAAGCCTAATGGCTATTATGACTTTAATTGTATTATTACTAAGGCATGCGCGTCATCTGTAGAGATTTTCTTCTAAACTAATGTAGCGACAGGATGAAGTCTAAGAGCAGTGCATCTCTGATTAACAGAGAAATTATCATGAAAGCGGGACTTCAGATTGCAGCCCTCCGTACTAAATTGGCCATTAATGTGAGACACATTTGTTAGCATCATCGCAAATGAGGCAGGTTATTTGCATGTAAAGAAAAACATTGAGATGAGTCTAAATTAGACTGATCATGTTATGTGTGTCTCCAATATAAATCTAATTGGTTTCAAATTGGATGGAAACATGGCAACAAAATGAGATCCTCATTAATGTACGCAGATAACAGATATATTTTGAAAAAATGTAGGCAAAACTGGTAGGTGTGCCATGAAGCCAAGAAATACATAGTTTACATGCAGAATAACTAGACCTACGCTTTCATCCCCCACAGCAATGGCATAACCCTGAAAAGCCCCCAATCCCTTGTATTTTATGAGCCATTCCCATGATCAAAATCTTCATATTTATTGTGAATAATTCTAAACAGTCCATGTTGATTCTATCAAACTATTTTTATGAAGTCAGCAATATGCTCTGAGATAAGATCTTATAGGTACTCAATAATCAAGATAAATGCAGTTAACTATTTTTACAGAGCTCAGTAATAAAATGAGACAGATTTCCTTGGGTCAATTAATATGAGCTAAATTTAGACAGAATTAGAAAGTGATAGGTGAGAAGTTGTGTTTTCAACAAAAAGCTCCTCACCCTCCCCAATGAGTGAAATGCGAACTATTAGTGAAATAATGTATACGCAAGTTAGATCTCCATGTGTAGATTGATGAAAGCAAATGTGTACATAATCGGACATAATGTTGTGAAGTAATGGTAGAAGAAAAACGGTCTAAGTGGGTATAAAATTAGAAAATTGGCCATGAAAAATGTTTTTGAGTTATCATTTCAACACGGAGGATCTGCACCGGAAATTATGATTCCATAATATCCCCATCTTCTTTGGGTAATAGTGAAACTGAACTTAATTTGTGTGATCACCTGACATAACCTCTAGTCAAGTCAAAATTTCAGTAGTTTTTAACCAAATACCTGCAAAGCTAATTAACCTCATTTTGTTGTGCGCACTTTAGCATGCTAACAGAACTGACTCAGATAGTTAGAATGACAATGTTGTCATGATGAGCATGTTTGCATTTAGCTCAAAGCGTTTCCATGTGAATATATTTCCTAGAAGAAAAAATAAATATTGTCTGGAAGCCAGTGCAGTTCTAAAGGTTCCACTTGTAATTTTGTGTGCAGTTTGTAGCTGACAGGCCTCCAGGAGCTGATGGGAGATGTAGGAAATCAACAAAGGTCCAGCATCCATTCAGGAGTTAATCTTCTCTGCCGACAAGTTTACTTTCACCTCAGCCTCAAGTTGAATGAATCAAAGCTGAGGCAGTCTCCCATGAACAAAATGGCTATTGTTTTTCTAACCATGTTTTTTTTATCAGGACTCTATTGTTTATTCAGGAGGAGAACACTTAAATTATTGATGTCAGTACATTTTATATGAAAACTAGGACATATTTCTCCCATCGCCTGCTGGCTTAATTTCAGACACGACTTTGCTTTCGTGTGAAAACTGAAATTTGAAGTTAGCTGACAGATGCACATTTTCCTCTGCTTTGCCTTCAGCCTTTTGGTTTCTGAGAAAATTAGTTGTTTACTGTGTGATGTGATTGTATTTATTATTTCCTCACTTCTTTGTTCCCTTAGCACTGGACTTAAATCATTTGATGTGAGAATAAAACTTTTTTAAAAATGTGTTTTTATCAATCCTTGAAAATTTTGCATATTATTTTTTTTTCCACTGGAAAGATTTAGTTTTTCTTTTTAATGTCAGGAAATATCAACACCGTCATTTCGCTTGCTATGGAATGAAAGATTAACTTTTAGCAGTTCTTTGTCTGCAAATGTTACTTCCCAGTCTTGACAAGGAACATTTGATAGTAAATCCTCTAGGAAATGTGAATGTAATACCACATGACTTGCCTTAATTTAGGAAACATGAATTATAGTTTCTACCAGAAAATGATGGAGAATGCCAGGTCACCTTTCTGAATAGAAGCTCCTGCACTTCCATGTCTGCAGCATGACAGTGATCCAAAACAGGAGCTAGTCACTTCTGAATGGCTCAAAATACTTTAAATAAGGGTTTGCAGTGGCTTTGTCAAAGTCCTCACCTTTAATCCCATTGAGATGTTTTGATGGAGCCTGAAAAGATAAGTTTATGCTTAGAAACTCCGATATAATAATAATAATAATACATTTAATTTATAATGCACTTTACATTTGTATCAAATCTCAAAGTGGTTGCACTAAAGTACTTCTGTGACAGAGTGGGCCAGGTTCCACTATCGTCAGAGTGATCATGTTTCAGAGGTATCCTGTTAGTCCAAAAGTCTAATTAATGGCGTAATATTTTTTAGGGGAAGAATTCAGAGGAGCACGATCGGTTACATAGGGTTTGGCTGCTATTACTCCGTTGCTTTTTGTCTCCACATCATGAAGAACATGTTGGCCGTTAGACTTTAATACATTTCTTTGATCAACCGAATGAAAGACCTTTTAAACGGCATTGAGTGCCTAGACCTGAGTTTTTTTAAATAATATTTTCTCACATTAATCCCAGTCACTAGTAAAATTAAATTAGTTTTTAGTAACTTCTCATTAAATATATATGTCATTCAGCTTGTAATTCGCCTACATGGCGAACGTGATAACCACAACACTACGGAAACCAACAGAATTTGACAACGAATTTGCTTAATCTCAGAGAGCCAACACGTTAGGACATACCGATGCAGAACAATCAGGGATCGCGGCGAGGAGTTATAACTATAGAAATGGACGTTCATTACGTGTTGCTGTATATTTAATGGCCTCTTAGACGAACATACTGTTTGGTTTATTAAGTAAATGAGGTTTATTAATAGAAGTTACAACGGAAGGCTATCAGGTTTCCGTAGTGTAGTGGTTATCACGTTCGCCTAACACGCGAAAGGTCCCCGGTTCGAGACCGGGCGGAAACACAGTTTTGTACTGGACATATATAATATTTGTTATCATTACAAATTAACATATTTCTCATCTGCTAATTCGCCCTGCAACGAAATTCAGGACCAATAAGTTAAACTCAAGTCCTCACGTCAAAATGTTTATACACAGTGTGAAATTCTCCTATATTACAAAGTATGAAAAGATTGCCAGCATATGCATGGCAGAATAAAAATTAAAGAAATATAGTATTGGGAATGGGTGTGAAATTTATTTTTAAACAAAATTACGAGATATTTGGATAGTACTGAACAGTTTATATATACATATATATCACCAGAGTGAGTGAATGCTATGAGAACGTAGAGTTACTGTGCAGTAACTGCAACTATAGGTGTTTAAGCTGGTTTGATAAGTTTTTCACTACTACTACTCTACTGGCATGAAAAAACAAACCTGAGTCTCATATCAGCGAAAAAAATCTGCCCCCCCATCCTCACACAGTGTTAGTAGTGTGTATACACACTACGAAGTATGTTTTGGTAAATGCTGTACATACCAATGCGATGACGTACTAAAAATATTTATGTGCGTATTTGCTTTGTCTAGTACGGTAAAACAGGTTTGCTTTGACTGCTCAACGGTCGCTGACTTGGGAGCAGATTCCAGGAACTTCTTACAACTACGGAAAGCATATTTGTGGTATTTAGGCTGGTTCTGAATCAGTATTACTTTACCATATTTACGTTAGTCCATTTCTGTTTTCCGCTTTCATCAGAAGAACCGCTGAAATTCAAAGTTGTAGGAGGAGACTAGGCTTTGAACAGCAAGATAGTTGATTCATCTCATGTCAGTTAGGCTTGAAGTCTTTCACAAAGGTTGTAGCGTTCATTTTCAAATACTAGCCTTTTCAGGTAAGGCAACCATGGATGTTCTAAGCCTGTATATTAAACTTAATCTCTGCTAGTACTGCTGACAAGATAGTTTTTTCCTGTTAAGGTTATCGCCTAGCTCCATGCTAGGCTAATGGGGTGCTACCAGCTATAGACATCTTAGCTATACATTAGCATTGCAGTGTTAATCTATGTATACTTATGCTAACAACGGCTAGGTAACCTACCTCGGTTAGGTCAAGTAGCAGGCTATCAATGCTCAGATATTAAGAAATAATTGCAAAAACAAATCTAACGGTGTTTGTTGGAAGTGTCAACAAGCTAATGTGAACGTCGATACAACGGCTTTCACAATGTCGTATGTGTTTAATTTAAAAATAATTTAAAAGTCAATTTAAGGGTTAAATTGTATCAAAATATGCTTTAAATGCTGCCCATTGACTGAAGTCTGTGATTTTACGTCAGGAATTTATTGACAAATGCCCCCCCTAATTTGAAAATAAAACCGCTTGATTGTTGTATTTCGACAACATATAACAAAACCGTAACCCTGCTGCTTATGTTTTACAAAGGGAAAATGGAACAAGATTACTAAAAGTAAGCTTTTTTTTACATAAAATGTGTTGGCAGAACAGGTTCAATGTAATACAGGGCATGCTAGGGTAGCGTTGTAATTGTTAAATGGATCCAAATTTACATTAGGTAACGTAGAACAAGCTGAAAATGAGAATTTAAATGAAAAAGCAAAGACCAACCTTTAGAGGCAACGTTTCTTTGCATTGTGTCACAATGACTTATGTGTTTAGTTGAAGTTTTGGGCGTTGTCCCATTCCATTTTATTGCGATAATGTTGAAGTGTTTTCTTCTGGTATTACAAGTTCGTCCCTCTGTATAAACCAGCCTGAATACTGGCTTTAATAGTTATAGCTATTTATTAAAATACATTGTCAGTCTTTTATGTTACTAATGTTACCCACAGATTCACTCTTGTTGCTACCAATTCTCTCATGTTGGGGGTGGTTCAGTTGTCAGAACAGTTGTGCACTTATCTGAAGGTTGGTGGTTCCATCCCTAGCCACTGCAGTCCACATGGTGAAGTGTCCTTGAGCAAGATATTGAACCCCAAGTTGTTCCATAGGTTTGTGAGTGATGGCGTGAACAGTTAATGTGGCAACTGGCAGGGGCGCCTCTTTCATCACTGTATGAATGTTTGTGCGTATGGCTGAATGCTTCTTGTGTTGTGAAAGTGCTTTGAGTGGTCAAGCAGACTAGAAAAGCTCTTTATAACTAAAGTCTATTTACCATTTATGTTTTAAGGTTACACATATGTTTAAGTACATATCCTGTCTGGATTTACCTGTGTTTGCAGCTCAACATGGAAGCTGGAGAGGAAAGTAATGGCAATATCAACTTAAAGAGACAGAGAGCCCCTCTGTCAGATTCTGAAGACAACCTCTCTTCATCATCAGGTTAGTTTATACCTCTATGAACAAGAATGTAAAGGGCCTTGTGTTTACATTTACAGCAGTTATGTAAATGTGTGATTGTGTCCTTGGGCATCTTTCTATTTGATCTTTCAGAGGTGAAGGATGGACAGAAGCGGAGGCGCCTGGAAGCATCGGGGCGGGAAAACCGTAGTCCGAAGCCATCCACATCTGGACGGCTTGCTGAAATGGAGACAAAGCCAGACACACCGATGGTTCCCTCTATCCGCTCCCGTGTCCAGCAACTCACCCAGATACGAGATGGTAATCGTACTTCTGGTAGAGAGACAGGCGCGCTAATATTTAGTACTCACAATTTTAGGGTGGACTAAAGATATTAATCAGTATAATGTGAAGCATGTTAATGGTTCACAAAGTACAAATTCAAAATGATTTGTAAGGCAACTTCTAACACATATTCCATAGCATCCTTTATGAAGATAGATTTTAATGCAGGGCTGTATTGAGACTTTGTTAGTATTAGCTATCTAATAAAATCTCAACTGAATATAAATGGATAAACATCATTGAAAACTATTAATTTAGAGGTATTTAAAGATCAAAAGGCAGGCTGTATTATCTGCATGCAAGATAATAATTATTGTTAATTGGTTGAAAAATCATGTTCAATTGTTGCGATAGTGTGGCTGTTGGGTAAATACTACCATCTGTAACAAAGGGTTTATTTCAGGAGGAGCTCCAGTACCCCAGAGGTGCTTGTCTGATCCTGGAGCTTACAGCCCATCCGTCTTCCATGAAGAGGGTCTCGGACAGCATCTGCTTGGTGAGAATGTATATGAGCACATACAGTCAAAAACCTGTCACTTTTAAAAAAAAATAGTATTAATGTCAGTGCAGTACATTACATACAGAAACAAAATTCGTTTTTTTCTTGGTCCCAAGTGCAAAGTTGGCTACAGATAAAGTGCAAACAGGAAGATACAAAACCAGGTACAGAAATACAACTATGTAGTGCAATGATAGATTCAGATTAGTATCACCCATCATTCGAATGATTAAGAAATTTTTATGTTTGCCAGACAGACAACAACTGGTGCTGAAAGACACGATTATGTGAATGGATAACAACTAACAAAAGAAGTTTGAATATAAAGTGAATTTGTGTACACTTAATGTGTATTTCGATTGTTTTATGATATTGTTACGGACCTCATGGTTATATATCATTTGTGGTATGAAGGTGGAAAAATAAATAGAATATTCATTTATTTTAACAGATGTATTATCTGTTTTCCACAAGAGCAAAAGATACTTGATTGATATTCTGCAACAAAAAAAGGAGAAATTTTATAAATTAATATTTCAATAAAGCAAATCACAGTAACATTGGAAAAGACTGTTTAGGATGTATCCCGCTTTTCTTTCCCCATATTTTTCTTGTTTTCTACCCATGTTTGAAAAATCCGCCTGTACAATGTTTTGTGTCCAGGTGAGGGAGAGTTTAATCAGCGAATGGAGCGGTTTAACGTGCCAGTGTTCCAGGCTAGCCCTGCCCCCACTCCGAGTCCTAGCAATAACTTCCTTCGACCCTCCAACCTGGTCTCTGGAATTCAGCAGAAACTCCAGTGCACTACAACACCAAGCTCCCAGCAGGCTTTCCGCATGCGTGAGGTTGGTCCAGTGACATTGATTACTTAGCAGTTCCTATCAATATCATTTTAGCTCTCAAGGTCTTGTGCTTTGGAAATAAACTAAAAAGTTGGATTTTATATATATATATTTAATCTGCAGACTTTTGTAATGTATCATTATACCCAAAGGGGTGTCTGAAACACTCCATCTTTTGTGCCATGTATTTATGTCTGGGCCGTGAGACAAGTTCCCAAAAATGTTACTAAAATAGTTCAAATTTTAAAGTTATGAGTACCATTTGGAATACCCTTAACTATTTGAAGAATCAATGAATGAATAAACTTGTTTTGACACAACACAAACAATGTGTTGGCCTTGTTGAGGTTCATGTCTGACCTCTGACGCGGTTTCACTGATCAGGAACGAAAGCAGGAACTGAGCCGGTTGCAACCAATAAGCGAGAATGCCTGGCTGAAAAGGAGCAGCTCCGACCCCTTATTAAATCAGGTGAGTGTATGACCATGATATTTTGCCTTTCAAACTCTCTAGAACTTTTTGTTCGTTGTGGTCAAAAATGTCTAGAAGTAATTATTTTTCTGTTGTGTTGAAGTAGATGCTTTTGAGTTAGAAATAACAAACTCACGCAGTTCTTTGCTGAAGGGGTTGATGATGAATGAGAAGTGTCTACAGCGTTTGACTGTCAATTTCTCATTTAATTTCCATTAAGGGATATAGAATTAATTATAATGTTTGCTGAATCAACTCTTGGAAAGAAACCCTCCTAGACTGGCACATTGCATGTCCAACAGGAGTCGTCTCCGGAGATCAGTGATATGTTTTATCTTGTTTTGTGCATGTAGTTTATGAAATTTTTACACACTAGCCCATGTAAACTTTAGCAGGGAAGGACCCCTCTTGACCGCTCATCTCCCTCCTGGGTTCCGAGGTCTAGGGAGAGATTTCATTGGCCTCCCATGCAGTCCTGGGATGTGAGTCTGTGACCAATGACTCTTCACTCTCCATTCACATTTGCAATAGGATGCATGGGACGATACTTTGAACCAATAGAATGGACAGACCGTATTGATTTTGATACTGGATAACACCATAAAGAAAATATCTTCCCATTAGCATGCTACTATCATTCAAGATTACCAATTCACATGAATCTAATGGGATTTCTTTGTTTTAGAGGAAGGAAGGTCACTTTTAAGGGTCACTATTTCACATGTGTCTGGTGTGGTTATGGGTATTTGATACACTTGACTTTGCCTTGTAATTTCACTGAATCTAAAAAGGGATTGACAGCGCTCTATTGTTGTTATTAAACGTTTACAACACTGTCTTGTGTGTTGTCGTTTAACTTCACATGTCACAACTGTACATAAGAAGTGACTTATATAAATCTGGTCATGACAAGGTAGCACAGAGAGAAAACCTGCATGTTGTTTCACACATTTCTTGAAATTATGTCTTTAACCCCGATGTCACGCTGCACTGTGTCACATTGGAGGGCATTATTAATATATTTTTACTATTTTATAAAACTCAACCCTGTGAATTATTGCTCCTATGCTCATAAAGGCTCTTTTTTGTTTTTATTCATCTTGTTGGGTTTGATACTTTGTTTTATTTACTTGTGTGCTATTGGTATTCTGTTCCTTCAGTTTTGATTGCAGTTGTCTTTCCAATACTTTTTTCTGTAGTGTTTGCCTTAAATTGGGATTATAACTGCAAGATGCTGTATTTTCTCCTTTTTTTTTAAATCTATTTGCATCTACAGATGTAAAATAAATCTGTGCTCCCTATTTCTATTAGTTATTTTTCTTTGTGTTGATATTTTTGCATTCGACAGGCTGAAGGTGATGTTGAGGTGAAAGATGGCAGCTTCACTGAAGTTCTTGCATCAAGCGCAGCAAAGCAATCGTCACATGGGAGAGGTAAGACTTCGGACATTCTCCAAAATAGTCATAATTTATAAAGTAAACACATTTTGGGTTAAACAGTTGAGTCAGTATATATTATAGATATAGATTAGTGTAACTAATTTCACTCCCGAGCATGATAGTTTCCAAAAACGCAACCCAAAATACTAATATTTTACCAAACATTGATGTGCCGATCCCACAAATTCAGTCAATTGTTGCAACAATGCTTACAATATTAAAATGATTGCTTTTTGATTTGACTGATCCCTATGAAATATAGTTACATAAATTATCACAAATGTATAAACCCCATGTTTGCTATATGGTTATTTAGTCACATAATTGGAAGTCATATGTCTCGGTTATGTTCCAAAGTAAGGCATACAGATTATACTTATCCGATCGAGTGTAAGTCAATGCCCTACGTTTATGTAACAGAATCCGTGCTGGAATAAGAAAATAGTTCTACCTCTGTTTTAACAGTTGTCTGTGATTGTGAATACATAAATAGCAGACAGTAACCAAAGCTGGCACATCCTTCTAGGACTCAAAACCCGGCAGTCTCTATCAATAGTGATCTGTTTACTTTGTTAATTTATATTGCTATGTTTTTAACATTGCTCTATCTTACGCTAAGTATATTGACTAAACTCGAGGCACCCTGATAAATAATAAATCAATAGGAGGACCAGTTCTGAAGTGTATCAGATTTAAAGTTTTGTGTTAAGATGACTTTTTCATCAGGTCAAAAAGCACCCTGTGAAACCTCAGCAGCATCTGTAGAGCTCGATAACTCGAATAAAGGGCAGATGAATATTGAATGGAAGGAGAAAAAATCTCATCAGGGCGAAGAAATCAGAGAGGAGAAGGAGGAAAAGTCTTCAGTTGGAAGCAAAGAAAAGCAGCTAACGTCCCAAGCATCACAGACCAAGACTGTGCTGACGCTGTCTTTTAGTGAGGACCAGAGTTTCTGCAGATCACCTAACGTTGACAACCAGAATGTGCCTGAGTTGCCAACAGGTGATGAGCACAGCTTTCTAGACTCAACACATCCAGAAGAATCAAACATGATGGAAATTGGTGTTGTTTGCAAAGAAACCAAGCCTGATACCTCTTTGTTTGAAAATGTAAATGAATCCGGTGGTCGTTCATACAGTGAGGAGGAAATAGAGCCTTCGACTGATGAAGAGTTACGGTTATGGAGATATCCTCAAGACAGGATTTGTAAGGAGCAAGAGGTTCTCATAACTAAAGAACAAGAGGAAGATGTTGGTACTAAAGTGGAGAAAGCGGTATTGGAATTTTCCAGACTGGAAGAAGAGAAAGGAGACAGTGTCACGAATGGCTGTGAACCCTCTGACGTCGATGATGGTAATGTCTCTGTTGAGACTGTTGGCTCCCCTCAAAGGCAGGAAGGTGAGAATCCCAAATCTGATGACAGAGTAGAAGATGGAACCATTTTGAAAGATAATTGTACCTCAAACACAGACCACGCCAGCAAAGAGTCCTGGGAAGATGATGGGGCACTCACAGTGAGCGTGGATATTAAAATAAACGAGGAACAAAAAGTTACAGAAGGATCCCAACATGAAGATGATATACATCAACAGTTGACGGAGAGCCTGACAGTAGATATAGAGGAAGACGTGGAATTAGGGGCTGAAAGAAAAGGCCCAAACAGCTCAGTGAATGCAAAAGAATTTCCTTTTCCAGATGCAGAGCTTGCTCTGAAACAAAGACCGACAGAGACTACAGAGGTTGAAATAAATATTAAAGGAGATGGTGCTGAACCTAAGGTGGAGATTCAGGTCAAATCATCTGGCACTGATGGAAATGTTGGAGTTTCGTGTTTGACAGGGGAAGTGGAGCAAGATACCTTAGGTGTAAAACAGCGTGTTTTAGAGGTTGGAGAGAGCTCAAAGAAAGTCTCATTCGTCCTGGAGCCTGAGCTAATTGATGACTCCACACTATCGGATATCAATACCTCTATGGAATCCAGGACAGAGGTGCAGTCATCAGGTGAGTGGAACGCTGAAGATGTTGGTGTGAGCACCTGGGCTGCCTGTGGACACCAGAGGAGAAGGTGTTTTTTTTTTTTTTTTAAGATTGAAGTCACTGAAGAACTGCACATGCTGGGTTTATGCTTTTTAAATCACAATGTGACATAGGAGGGCCTAAGATACTTTGATGTTTTGGATTTACCTGACTGGCTAAACATTTGTGAATGGTTCTCTCCACAGATGCGGAACTGAGTTCACACAATGAGACTGCTGAAATAATCGACCAGATGTTTGAGGAGGTCCTTGAATACGCTGGAAGAATGGAAGGAGAGGTGGTGGATCACGATGAAGACATTGAGGGCCATGACAGTGGCATTGGTGCTTGCACTGGAGACAAAGATAAGATGGACACGGAGTCCGAAAAGGAGAGAAGTGAAGAAGAGGGGGAGGCCAAAGAAAAAGAGTGTGATGAAAACAACGGAGATGAGATGCTGACTTTTCCTCCCAGCGGCATCCTGTCTCCTCTCAGCAAGTCTGTGGAGGCTGTGGTCACCCCACTGGTAAGATGGATGCATCAGCCAACTTAAAAAATAGGAGGAACTTTCTGGATTAAGTTCTCAACAGATAGCTGAGGAATTGAGAATGCAAAAGAATATTTTTTTAATGGTGTTCTTGATCACATTATCAGCGATTGGCAGTGGATCAAGAGTCCAATCCTCCATCTCTGCTCCTGACTCCAGAAGATACCGCCGCTCCTGCGGAATCTGCACCTCTATACAGGTAGTCACAAACATGTAGGAAATTAGAGGCCCGATGTAGAAAATATAGTATTGCTTTAAAAGATATTAAACCAGCAGACCCACAGGGATAGTCCACCGCCTTTGATATTTATATTATCATCATAATAGTAGTTATTGTAGTTGTGGCATGGCTTACTTATACTGCACTTTTCATAAGCAGACACAAAGTGCTTCACCCAGATTAAAACTCCTTGCCCCAAAGTCCATAATCTAGCTTCTACCTACTAACCTTTGGTTGTAGTACATGCATATAGCCCCCTGTAGTAGACATAGATCTACCCAAAGCCAAACACATTTTGGATACATTGTCTATTTAACAACCATGTTAGTCTACACACATTTTTCACAAAATCTATGTAGACTAACATGAACTTTGTGGTATTTCGATCAAATTTGATGCAGTAGTTATCAAAGAATTTCTGATAAATTTCATTGATCTTTTTTTCATGGTGTTGCTGTAATCTAATGATGGCATAGCCTTTTTAATGTACAAAAATAATCTGGTGAGGATAGAAATAATGTTATTTGTTTTGTTTTAATGTTGTGTTTTAATCACTAATTGCTTACACAGTAACAGGTAAAATGTTACTGACACGCAAAATACATTTTCTGTCTTACTTGTCCAGAGACACCAAGGTTATACAAATATTCCTGATAGTTTTGAAGCAAATTTAAGCTTATTTTGGGTATGTAATTCAGGAGTCTGAACTCATAATAACCAATGAACAGAACAAATCAGCATAACATAATGGCGCAAAACAAACATCAATAAAAAAATTGTTAAAAGAGGTAAGAAAAACAATTAATAAATGATGGGGTCTAAATTCTTCTGCATTGTATTTTATTCATTTTGGTTTTATAAGCTTTTCATAACGTATAAGCTTTTCTTTTAGATATAGGAGCTTTGGTGTCTCCATTAATCTTCAATTTGCGGGTATTTTGTTAACCTATTCGACTGTAATGGATTGTAACTCTCTTTCGTTTTTTATGTTGTCTGATTGTGGCTTTCCCTGCGATTGGCAGTGTTGATGCCTACCGGACGCAGAGGCAGAGTAAGAAGCCTACAACTCAGAGTGTCACTCCTGCTGCTCAGAGAAAAGCTCAAAAGAAGTCCCAGCCTCAACCCTCTGTCAACATCAAGGAGAAAATAACTGTGTGTAGCCCTGTTTCTAGCTATTTTTATCAAAGCGGGTAAACCCCCTAGCCATTGTTGTTGTTAAAGAGACCAATCTCATGCATTTAAGGAATACATCTTTCAATTTTGTAGATTGTTAATTTAAACTGTTTTGACGAAATGATGTCCTGCAAAATAGTAATGCAACCCACAAATCTGACTGACAGGTTCTCAATACAGAAGCAGGGAAGCTGCAGTCTGTGATCAACCAGACCTTGCAGGCCCTGGGTTGCTGTACTGATGAGAATCATGGACGAGGCTCGCAGGAGGAGGCTGAGGCTGAGAAATTACTGCTGGTCTCCTGTACGTATGCATCAAGATCTGTAGTGTAATAGTCAGGCTTCTCTGTGCTCCAGATAGGCAGTAATGTTACCATACACGGCCTTCAACTAACATTCCAAAATTAACATTAGCATCAAAAAAATGAAAATACAGATTGCGCAGCTAAGAAGTACATGGCACCTGGCCACATGTTGGATTTTGGAACATTATTGCACAAACCATACCGCACTTCATGTGCTACCTAAAAAGGAGCTGGTGCTCTCTCTTCTCTATGCCTTTCATAGAACTCTAAACACTGTTTTGTTTTCATAGGATATGTGTCAAAAGCAGCTGCATTCCTTAATTCTTTTTGTACAAATTAAATCTACATCTTGTTTTCAAAGTCTGAGCAATTACATTTACAAATATAATGAATATTTCTCTTTATTTTTTTTAATTATCTCCTGGGCTTGCTTCACATTCCTAAGATTTGCTTGTTTGTTGCAGGTGAGAAGCGCGCGGCACTGCAGGCAGAAGTCACCAGACTGAGAGAGGAAAGGAGCTCCGACTCAGGAGAGGCAGCAGAGGCCTACATTTCCGGGCAGCCCTGCAGAGGAACTGTCAGCATCTCAAACATCCAGCTCCCTCTGAAGGTTGAGTTTGTATGCTCCTCACACAACAGATCAGGTATGGTAGCATTATTGACTTCATTTGTACATATACATTTTTATTATTATTTTTAAATTCCATATTCGGGTCATAATTAAGGCAAATTTAAGAATTCCTGATTTGGTGTTTTTCCTATGTAGGTCGACCAAGTCACTACTTCTTCATCCTGATCCGTTACGGGCCCTGCAACATCGTCGCAACTCCACTGGCTACAGCTGCTGATGCTCAGAACGGAGACACCATTTCTTTCCCCACATCTGTCACTCTGTAAGCAGCTGGTTTGTGGTTCCTTCATTAGCCCCAGCTATGTATGACGTGACAAGGGCTACTACATAGGAAGGGGCTCTGTCCCGATTGTTCGTATCTCTTTCTTACTGGAGCATCACCCTGAAAAACTTAATTTATTTTGAATTATTTGTTTGTTTGTGGTGCCTGTAGGGATACTTATTTAGGGATTTTTATATTTTGATTTCTCTGGTTGCAGTTTGGAATCTTTTTTTTTGTTGTTGTTGGTTTACAGTATACAATTTTGCATTTACTCCTTTTACTCTCCTTTTCACATCAGGAAGGATATTCGCTCATCCTTTGAGATCGATTTGGAAGTCTACAGCCTGGTGAGACTTTAAATTTTGATTTGCAATCATCAATATGTATTGTAATTCCATTGAATAAAATACCAAAGTCTTTAGGTCAACAGGTCACAAAAGCATTTATCCTCCGTTGTGTTCCATTATAATTATTCATATAAAAGTAATCTATGACCTCTGTTCCTGAACAGGGGGGCCCATAATGGGTGTTATTTACATCATTTATTTATAATTATATACAATTGTGAATTTTTGAAGTTTATTAAATAAAATATTTATTATGAAAAATAATTTTTATCCTGGCCATGACAGTTTTTATAGAATGAAGTGGAGGGTGTGCAGATGAGGCTTGTTTGGTTAGTCAACATGCTAGGTAGCCTAACATGTTGTTAACTGGCATGTTGATGAGGAATAGTGTTTGGAAGGGGATACACTTCACCTTGAGATGTCAGAGCTGAAGAGGATTGTTGGCTCATGTCTGTCTATCTTTGGGTTGGCTTGTCAGCAGGATTGTGCCTTAATGATGGAGAAGAGTTTGGAAAGAACACATTATATTTTGGTGTACGTACAGATAGGGGGTTGAATTTTCCACCCGCTTTAACAATACAGGCATAATGTATTTTTTAACTTGTTTCCCAATTATGCACAAACGTCTGAACTGATATTCACTTACTTTGTGTTTAGGTGTGGGCCATGCCGAGCTTATCAGATATGTCTCATTATACTGACTTGTCTGGATAACTATAGGCTCCCAGGCCCAGTTTATATAATCTAGATTTAATGTCAGGGCTAGAGAGTGTGGGATTTACAGATAAGCTGTAGGTATAGTAGTTCAGGGATAGTGAAGGATTCACCTATCAGGGGTCTAGTAGGAATCATCAGAGCCGAGGGATGGATTGAGACATCATTCGACTGAGTGTCAATAACTTTCACTGAGTTTTATCTTCTTTTTTGTGTCACCCAGTCCCAAAGCTCAGGTGGTTATTGTAGCATGGACCGGACCACCACCAAGTCACGGGTGAGTTATTGGGTCAGTTAATGAACCACACAAGTATTCATCCGTCATAAATTAATCAGATGTTCTTTTATTGTTTATTTAAATATTCAGGTGACACCAAGGAAGCTTCTAAATACCATCACAGTGAGTATTCAGTTCTGGTTTCCGGCTGTACTGTTACAAAAGTGTGTCTGTAGGTTCAGGGCCAAGAATCTGGACTTTAGGCCTTAAAATGTCTTAATATGATTTTTACACCCCTCAAATATTTACAAGGTGATGAAGTTGTATTTACATCTTTCTCTCATTTAAATGTTCGGGTGAAGGAAATGTATGGTTATATATGGTTTAACTAGAGCAATAAACCCATATGAAACCAATAACCACTAATGCAAACTGTGTAGCCCGGTCTGGATTTATCAAAGAGAACCCAGCTGGAGTGCTGCAATGTAGAGCAGCTACTTGTTGAGGTGATGAGTTAAATTCTTTCTGTTAATGTTACCATCTAAGGTGTGTTATTAGTTCACGATTGAGGCTCGCTGAAAGACTTTAAGTTACTGTAATAATCCACCAGCCAACTATTTTGATCATCGTTTTAATAAATTGTACTTTCAGATTAGAATATTGATCATGAAACTAATCACTAGATTAATCACTATGATAATTATTGGCTAAAGCCGTAATAGTTTTCTGTCTTCACGTCTGGTTCATTAGCATAGAAGATTTTAATTTACTTTCCAAGAAAGTATGAGTTTCCCATTTTCACTCATGTCCTTTATAGCTTTTTTTCAGCATGCAGGTGAAATTGAAATCAATATATACACATTAGTTTAGGAGACGTCATTAAAAAGTTGTAAATGTAACTTGTTGAGAGCTGCAGATACCCTGTGTGTTCTATGTTGTCTGTTTTGTCTAGTGTCCCAGAAACGTAACCGGACTCTTTTTTTATTTTTTTATCAGAGATCCAATAACAGCCTGACACGTAAGTTTTACTTTCATATTTGTCAGTATTTGTTTAGTTTTTTTTAAATGTTTGTAATGCAATAATAAAATTTGAATTCGATATGGAGGTAATTATATTCTGTGTGGATTAACCCCCATTTTCATGTCAGTGGTCATAATGGTCCTTTACTTGATATCGGTGACTGGAGTTTTCATTCTGTGAATCTTTAATGTCAATCATCACAATCTTCACAGCTGCTTCTCTTCCTGCTCTCAACACTCGTCGCTCCAGTAACTTCTGTTTGGTGGGCTCTCATAAGATCACATTGGCTTCCTTAGGATCCAGCAAGTTCCCTCTGGATAAGGTAATGTTCCGCCATGACATGTCAGGAAGGCTTCTCGCATTGCAGAGTAACATGTTGATGATGATAATAACAACTGATGTCAGGAATTTACGCATGGTTTATAATTAAACCAGATTTTGTTTTCTCCCTACTCGCAACAAAAAAAAAACAATGTTGACTGTTTTTAGTCATTGTGCAGCCCACCCAATTCCGAACTGGCACATCTTGAATGTGATCTGAATTATAGAAACATCCACTGTCTGCACCTGGATTGGGGGTTTCAAAATCCATGGACCCCAGGAGAAGAATTTTGCTACAGGAACCATTACACAATTCTTTGTTCTTTGTTATGATTCTGTTTAAGTTTTCTGCACACTGGTGGGGTCACTGGTGATGTAACATGTCTGCCTCCATCTCCTTTCTCTATCTTGCTTCCTCTACTTAGATGAAACTTGAAGGCAAAATCAGGAGACTGCTGGGAGATGAGTTTCAGGAAAAGGTTTCACTCTGTTCACAACACTGTCCGCCTCTCTCCTCTATCAGCTCACTTGAACATCTGACTCATAATTTCAATCTTACAAAGTAATCAATGCCTCCGTATTTGTGTCAAAATGAATTTTCCGTTGTTCAAGTTTTCCCACTTTGTCTAAAATGTATCTTCTGTTATGGTCTTGTCCAAATCTGTCCTGTTGTTGTGAAATGACACAGTATTCTAGGGATTAATACATTTACTGGAAGAGATTTAAGATTTAAGCTGCTGTATTGATACTGAAATACATTTTCTCCATGTTACATTTCACTGATAAATTGTCGAATCATTTTTTGACATGTTGACAATATTTTCCTTAGCGGAAAATGAAATCATCGAAACTAGAAACTCTGTCATTTCACCTACTTAGTTGTTTTTTTCTGTAAAATCTTTGTTTTGGTTTGATAGCTGTCTAAATATACAAGAAATTCCCTCTAAATGTAGCCTACACCATAGTGACACCTACTCCTAATGTCACTGAGTGCATCTAATCAAGATGTAACCATGAAGCATGATTTATATGGAAATTCTTCAAAATATTCTTCTTCTATTCTTATTTTCTTGCTTTTATCTTCCACATAATACTAGTTTAACTTTGTTTCTCTTCACAGGTTCCTTTTCTCTCGCCTCTAGAGGGCAATATCTACCTGAGACTGGACAGCCAAAGTCACTCTAATGTTCAGCAACAAGGCTTCCTGGTCAGTAATGGGATTACTCTCTTATCATGATGACTTTACGTCTTAATGTCCATAATTTACCATATTTGTTAAGTGACTGACGTCAAACCACACAGAGAAGAAATAAATTAACAGGATTTTCATGAGGGATAGCCACCCTTTCTAAATATTTAAGTCTTCAACTAATAAAAACATTTACCTAAGAGTATCAACTGCCATACCCTTGCATTTAAGGCATTCCCATGTTTTGTGGTTCTTTTCACAGACAATGTTTGAGTTGATCAGTGGATTTGGGGTGTGGCATCGCCGCTACTTTGTTCTGGAGGCATGCATCATGTACTACTGGAACCATCCCAACGACAGAGAAACGAAGGTATGGACTGACCATCAGCCAAACTTGAAGCAAGAATCAGCAGTCTACTTTAAATTAATTTAAATTCTGCTCTGTATTATCATTACAGGAGGCAGAGGGCAGCATTTCTTTGTCCAATTCCCACAGTCAGTGTGTCAGACCTGTGGAGAGGGATGTGTGTGCTCGACCTTTCACCTTTGAGCTAGTGAGCAACGTCCTACAACAGGATGAACAGGAGACCTCGGCCAAGTAAGACTGCATGTAAACTTCAACACGATGAAGATCCTTTTGAAGTTAGACGCATAAATATGCTGGAGAGCCTTAAAGCGGGTCTTTGTGCTCTTGGATTACAAACTTACAGTTGGGTTTTGAATATTGTGCAGTAGAGAAGACCATGAGCTATGAAGGAATATATTGATGCTAACATAAACAAGGAATACGTTTATGATAGCCCCTTTGACACCGACTGTTCAACTCTTTTTGGAACCTCAACTTCTGTTTTAAGGTTATGTTAGGTCTGTGAGCTGGCAGCAGAGGATGCGTGATGTGGTTGCAGCAATATGATGATGTATTATTTGCTTGACATACAGTTTGGGAGATTTAAAAGGCTTACTCAAAGAAGAAAAATTTAAGTATTTTGTCTTTAAACAGTCGAGACTGTATGAGCACCAGAACATCCTTACCCAACCCTTCTCAACAGCCATATAACAGTGAAAGGAGATGATGGATTATTACATGTTATACCGTTGTGGTCGCTTCATCGTTCAAATGTATGATGCCATGTTATGTGTCACATCTCTGATTTGTGGAATGCCTGCCTGATATTCAAAAACAAACTCCAACCTGGTGTGTAAATGAATGTGAAGGAGAAAATGGTGATTGCATCATTTGTGTTTATAAAGGACTGATAAGATAGGGCGGCCTTTTTCAAGACAACGGTTTTCATATAAATCAGGAAACTTTAGTCACATTTGCGCCTTCTTTTTTTTTTTTACACAGCAACAGAGTTTTCGTGTCAAGAAACTCGCAAAACACATCTTTCTGAAAACGGGGACTTTGATAAACAGTTATCTAAACTCCCTGTATGGTTTTCTGTGATATTGAAAAGTTACTCTGCCATCTACAAACTACAGTGCAGTGCAGCTATTTTGCATATTATTATTTCCATAAAGTTGTCATGTTGTGTTTAGCAAATATTGTGTCTCTACAAGCTTTTCTTCATGCTGGACCTCACCAGTGATGTCCTAGGGATGGTTTTCCTTTTTTACAGTTTCTATTATTTTATTCTGGAACCATATCATTTACCCTGTATAGCTATTTTAGAGGTTTTATGTTAATTTGTCTTGATTTGTGGAAAACGCAGTCATAGTCATCAGAAATGCACCTTGTATCATTGATGTTGATCAGAGATGTGACATATAAGATGGTTTCATTGATTGATGTGAAGCAGCTGTTACAGACCAGTCTGGTCTGCTGTGGTCACAGCATGGACACTGATGCATGTCGTTCTTGTTCAGGTGTTGGTTTTCAGCCGACACCAAACATGAAAGATTGGACTGGATGGAGAGTCTCAACCAAGCTCTTTTAGACCTTCACACGTGGAACCGAGCTTCACCAGCCCAAACCGAAAGTCGTCACTCTAATGCTTCCAGCAGTGGGAACCTGAGGGAGAGCATTCTGTAGCTACATCACCGATGTCTTTGTGACGAGGAGACAAGCTTTTTCTTTATGGCGTCTGTTGAAATCAAACTGCCACACTACAAACATGACAAATTAATGTCGTGTTGACTCATCTTTGGGAGATTAGACTATTCTGTTTTCCTAATGTTTATTTGTTTTAATCTGAAACCAATCACAACAGGGTTTTTTTCACTTTTATTTGCCAGTTTAATTTGCCTTTCAATATTTTTTAATTTTTCCTTATTTTGGTTATGTGGAAGTCGCATTTTCTTTTAACTTGTTTTCTGTATCAATCAGCTGCTTCAGTCTTTGATGTCAATATTATTTGGTCACTTTCAGTCCTTAATGTGAAATCTTTCCTGTAGCTTATGTTTGTCAGAAATGATTCATATTTTTGTAATGTTTAAACTGGAAGGATTAATACATTTGTGTTGATGCACTAATAAATATTGAGGAAGGAAAACCGTTTTTTTTCATGCATTTTGTTTCCTGACAAAATGTCTACAACAACAACTTTGACCACAGCAAAAGAAATAGTCTATATCAACACACTAACAGATCTCAATAAATAAATATAGAAATGTATTTTGCAAAAGGAGAAATTGATTGATTTCCATCTGTTTATACCTACATACTCTCCTTGTGATCTGCTGTCCTGTTCCTGTCCATGAATCACTATCACTCTGTCACTTTATAAGTTACTCATGTCATTCTGTTCACCTGAACTACAGATAAAAATTAAATAAACTGATTGCTAATGACTTAAACTGCATCTTTCTCTGACTTGTTTTTTTTGCATTTGCATGGTGGGCAGAGTACAGTGGCTTCTATGTCCCACTCACCAAGAAGGAACCCAGAAACATGCATAATAACCCCAACCTAAATAAACAGATACAAAACAAACCACATGGATAAAAAAAAAAACTACATTAATGACATCATTGTCAGTGAAATGTGCCACCATCCATAACAATACATTGTAATCAGCAGTGGATTTATTTTTACCAACTAAATGGTGCAAATTTCCCTACTCAATCACTCCTGCGTGCAGGTCCAACATAATAGTCGAACGGGCTGAAAAGATCATGACGTGACTCAACATCAGCACTGGTCAATCTTATTCCACCAAGAGGAGCAGAAGAGGAGCAAAGACTCAACAGGTTGGCAGCGGTTTCTACGAGTTGTTCGTGAATGAAACTAAGTGTTGTACCTTGATGGTCAATGTTGACTGTTCTTGCAGTGTGTGTAAATGTAATAGGTGTTGCATTTATTAATATTCATTATTTGTTAATTGAATGCTAGTTAAAGTATGTGATGTAAAATATATTTTTCACTAATAGACTTTAGTTATTTAGTTCTGTTGTTTTAGCGCTTAATAGTTTACATTATTTCACCTTCATATTTCTGCACATTTGTTACAAACGGGTGATTTGAATACGCAGTATGTCGACAACGTTTTTGCTACTTTTGTAACGCGGCATATTCAACACGTGCTGCAGGCTTATTTCAAGGACAAGGGAGACCCCTTGTGGACATATTGGAACACTGCATTTGATACTGACACAACTGTAACAATGTTCACAAGTTCATTTTTAAAGACTTGACTGAACTCCTGGACTGCTGCAGTTTTTCACTCAGGTCAGACTTGTATATGCCAACAACTCTTCAGATTCACATTCACATAAATGTTAAACTTGTTTTGCTCACTGGTCATCTTAAGTTAAGTCTCGCCTGAATTATATACCAAAAATTAATGAATTGACTCTACAGCTATCAGGTGTATTTGCATAACATTGGAGTCTATGGACAGGTAAGACCTAAATATTTATTTTAGTTTCTTACATTTTACTTTTAACTATAAGAGTAATCTGTGATTAAACACAAAAAATACCAAATTTCGATCCATGCCTGATTTGGTTTATTTTAGTAGCAAAAAAGGCTACATCAGGTGACATTATGTTGCAGTAACTCCAGGAACTAAAAATAATAATTTGCTCATTAGTTCTTCGATAACTAATCATCAAATCTTATAGGAATACATAGAGTTCATGTTATTCTTGACATTTTTTTGGCATAGGACCAGGAGGACTCTCCATTAAGCACAGTCCCACCAGAGGGAGCTAGATTCACATACTACAACCCTTGACTATGACAAATATCAGTATTTATACTCAAGTATTTTCGCAAAAACTTGAGTAGAAGTCCGATTATTGGCCTGTTGAGAAGAAGACGTGAAAAAAGCAACAGGAACTCCTCTGCTTCACACAAACAAGGTAATTCTGTGAAATCATATGATGTTTAAGTTTGCATCTTATGAGACATCATTCTGTTTTACCTTTTTTAGGGTTTTTTGCGTTCATGTTTTCCCCCGGGGTTTGTTCAAAGCAGACTGAGATCCAGTTCAGTAGGCCTCTCTGCACTAAGGTTCATATGGCATCATTCACACATGTGTAAATGAATCCCCCTAACAACAATCCTATCAGATTTTGTTTCACTCCATCCAAACTTAAGGAACAGTGAAGCTGGACTCATTCTCTGTACAGGACGCTGTTTCTCCCCAATACATTTAAATATTGAATGTTGTAATAGTTGTTTCCTTCTTCCTTAATGTTCAAAATATAATATGTTCAATAGTTGACAAGCAGGTAGGTGAACGTTGGCGCTCTGATATTGATGCTGAACATTACATGTTTCCACTGAAACAAAACAGTCATTGACCCTCTCTGATCCTCTGCAGCTGTTTGACAGCCAGCAGCCACCATCACCAAGGGAAGTTTGTTTGTTATGTCCTCTGACTTTCCCTGTTTACGCCTCCAAGCTTCCCGGACCTCTTCAAAATACAGCAAAATTGTTCCAAGTGGCCCTTTGGCTGAAGCGAGCAGAGACACACCATCAGACTGGAACATGTGGATCATCATCGCCAGACAGTTATGGAGATGTGTGTGTGTGTGTGTGTGTGTTGGTGCTCTGGGAGCTATCTTTGAATAACAAATGGTATCTAAACAAAGAGGAAAATTGTGAAAGAGCTGAGAGTCTGTTGAAAGTTAGGAACTGTGCAGAAAAAATGTGTGTTGCTTAGTTACCTTAAGTTTTCTCACAGATAATTGCTTCAAACCCTCCTCTTAGTTGAGGAGTCGTTTCAATAACTAAAAAAACAAAGCAATTGAAGAAGTCACTGACACACTCATCCTCATCCAACATTTTAAGATGATATGGGGAAACTGATTGGCATTCACATCCATTATATACGCATATAAGTGTTTCATGTGTACATGGGCATTGTCCAAATATACTTACACGTTCTGTATGAATGTCAGATTAAGCCAAGTTTTCTGTTTTTAATATATACAGTGCATCTGGAAAGTATTCACAGCGCTTCAATTTTTCCACATTTTGTTATGTTACAGCTTATTCCAAAATGGATTAATTCATTTTGTTCCTTAACATTCTACACACAATACCCCATAATGACAAAGTGAAAAAAGTTTGTTTGGAATTTTTGCAAATGTATTAAAAATAAAGAATGAAACTATAACATGAACATATACACATATTTTATATAAATATACATATATATGTATATATATGTATGTGTGTGCATATGTATTTGTATGCCTATGTACATGTTATATTTCCGTTCTTTATTTTTAATAAATTAGCAAAAATTTCAAACAAATTTTTTTCGCTTTGCCATTATGGGGTATTGTGTGTAGAATTTTTAGTAGAACAACGTGGAAAAAATGTGTGTGTGTGTGTGTATCTATATATATATATATATATATATATATATATATATATATATATATATATATATATATATATACACGTGTGTGTGTGGAAATGGTTTCAGACACAACGAAGCTCCTTGTGAGTTGTTATACAGTCAAACTAAACTTCTTATTTATTGGTAGAGTTGCAGCCTTTGGTGAAGATTCTGTAATTTCGATTAAGAGTACCAGTTTTGCAGAGCTTTGAAACACAGAGTGCATTTAATTTTGCTTGACTTAATTTTGTCTGGTCATATTGCAAAATAATTCGATCTTGGGGTTAAATATATTATATATATTATATCTACGGGGTTAAATAAATATAAAATATATATCTTCACGAATAGACTTTAGTTATTTAGTTCTGTTGTGATAGCGCTCAATAGTTTACATCATTTCACCAACATACGCAGTATGTCGACAACGTTTTCGCTACTTTTGTAACGCGGCATATTCAACACGTGCTGCAGGCTTCTTTCAAGGACAAGGGAGACCCCTTGTGGACATATTGGAACACTGCATTGAAACTGTCACAACTCTAACAATGTTCACAAGTTCATTTTTAAAGACTTGACTGAACTCCTGGACTGCTGCAGGTTTTCTAACAGAAGACTCAGGTCAGACTTGTATACGCCAACAACTCTTCATATATACATTCACATAAATGTTAAACTTGTTTTGCTCACTGGTCATTTTAAGTTAAGTCTCGCCTGAATTATATACCAAAAATTAACATGAATTGACTCTACAGCTATCGGATGTATTTGCATAACATTGGAGTCTATGGACAGGAAAGACCTAAGTATTTATTTTAGTTTCTAACATTTTAATTTTAACTGTAAGAGTAATCTGTGATTAAACACAAAAAATACCAAATTTCGATCCATGACTCATTTGGTTTATTTTAGTAGCAAAAAAGGCTACATCTTCACATACTACAGTTTAGATTCACCTGCTACCACCTTATTAGTCAGGATAGAGGGAAAGATGAATGCAGCAAATGTACAGAGACATCCTTGATGAAAACTTGCTTCAGACCGCGCTGGACCTAAGACTGGGGCGAAGGTTCATCTCCCACCAGGACAACAACCCTAAGCACACAGCCAAGAAGACAAAAGAGTGGTTACTCCTTGAGTGGCCCAGACTTGAACCCGATTGAATATCTGTGGAGAGATCTGAAAATGGCTGTGCACCGACGTTCCCAATCCAACCTCATAGATTTTGAGAGGTCCTGAAAAGAGGAATCGGAGAAACTGGCCAAAAATATGTGTGCCAAGCTTGTAGCATTATACACAAAAAGGTGTGTGTGTGTGTGTGTGTGTATATAGAGATATAGATATGCCTATATATGTATATATATTCATATATATATATAAATATCTCTATCGATAGATAGATACATATATATATATATATGCATACATATATATGTATGTTTGTGTATGTATATATGTATGTATATATATATGTATATATGTGTGTCTGTAAATGTGTGTGTGTGTATATGTATGTATATATGTGTGTGGGTGTGTGTGTAAATGGTTTCAGACACAACAAAGCTCCCTGTGAATTGTTATACAGTCAAACTTCTTATTTATTGGTAGAGTTGCAGTCTTTGGTGAAGATTCTGTAATTTCGACTAAGAGTACCAGTTTTCTCATCATACGTTGATTTACGCCCTTATTAGGAATTATTTTGCAGAGCTTTGAAACACAGAGTGCATTTAATTTTACTTGACTTACTTTTGTCTGTTCATATTGCAAAATAATTCAGTCTTGGGGTTAAAAATGAATGTGTATAATCCTCATTATCTTACTATGTTTGCCTGTTTCAAGGCGTATCATCTCTCTTACGGTTATCACACTTGTATAATTTCCTCTATGGCTGTGTTAGGAACAGATGAGATGTTGACACATCAGGATGTTTTGCAAAATGTATTCCTGTCAGGGTGGGACTACGTTCCTCGGGACATCAAGGCCGATGACCTGCAGTTCTTTAGTCACGTCATTTTGATGGAGTGGCTGACTGCAGAATTCTGGCTATTCAGTCACTCCCTCTGCTGTAGATCTAATTAAACTCGGATTTGCATTCACAGCCATTCAGCAGTATAAATCGGACTTAAAATGTCAAGACACCAATATTGTGCTGCACTTTGTTTTCATGATATTTGCTTGCATGTTCTACCCATGTTTCCGGGGTTCTCCTCAGCTTCCACCCAAAGTTCAAGTTACATTGATGAAATGCTGACTTAAAATTGGCCCAATGGTATGATGGGAGTGTGAATGATGGTCTATCTCTGTGACAAACTAGCAACTCATCCAGTGTAAACCGCCACAAGCCCAATGTCAGCCGGGGCAGGCTCCAGGCTCCAGGCTCCAGGCTCCAGGCTCCAGGCTCCAGGCTCCAGGCTCCAGGCTCCAGGCTCCAGGCTCCAGGCTCCAGGCTCCAGGCTCCAGGCTCGCAATCTTTTGCAGGGTTAGTGGTTATCGAACATGGCTGCATGAATGTATAGGGACCTACTATCATAAAAACCATTCCATCATCAAAACTAAATTTTACAAAAGAAATGTGTATTTTGATTGAGTTTAAATGCATAGAACAATGTAAAATCATACGATGTTAGTTCTGAATTTCAACACAATTAAGTGTAGAAATCTTTTTTTAAATGGTCACCATCCAGCACCTAGTGTATAAGAACCTGCCTGACACAGAGCAGAATTAAGGGCTCCCTCCTCTTGTTGTTGTCATCACCTTGAGCTCCAGCGCTGCCTTCACCCAGAAGAGCTATGGGATGGACAGGAAGTCTAATTCTAGACCAATTCCTGTATGACATTCCTGACCCGAGCGGCCTTCCTGTCAGATTCCTTCAGATCAGTCGATGTAAATGTATGTATAGGAGATTGTGGTGAGGTTAAAGGGTTGGGGGGCCTGTAACCTCATTACAGTTGTTCTGGGACATCTGTTTTAAATGGCATTGTAGACCGTTTCTAACTTGTTCCAAGTGAATAGGAGATTTTAACATTTATGTCCTAATATATAATAATGGCAAGTAATAAAACTGGAGACCTGTCAAAAAAAACATGCATTACAGGTCAATCAGTGACTCTAAATTTACCTGGAAATGTAATGGTCGTTTGTCTCTAATTGTTGGCTCTGTGTTCAGCTGGTACCTTGTCCAAAGTGTATGTTGCCTCAAAGGGCATACATATGCTGTTCCTGCACAGGAAAAGGGGTTACAGATAATAAATAGATGGGGGCGTTCAATGTTAAAATTGTCAGTGTGAACCCTAAGTGAACTAGGACTTCAAATGTCTTTAAAAAAAAAAGGAACCTCTGCTTTGGTTTTGACCAAGATACATGATAATTTTTTATTCCTTCTTTCTTCCATTTGTTGCTCCTCTTAATTTTTTTTATCAGCAATCATAATCTACTGAAAGTTTGTCCTAAAGTCATATCGAAATAACTGCTTCCAAACAGTAAACATTCTCAACCACAGTTCACATTGATCTGGACTATGACTGACTTTTTTTTTTTCATGAATGAAAGTCTTGCTTTAGGATCCTCTACTTGGTCCAAAGAGGTGTCACCCCTGCAGTTTTAGTCTGGATTGAAAGATCACAATATCCTGCCCAAATGTGCTGAAAAAAATCACTGAAAACATTTTAAGCAGAAATACATTATTTTGAAACATAATAGCCTATTGACTCAAAACGAAAAATAGTAGCCTTCAAACTGTGCTTTTTCTTCAGTTTCCGATCTGAAAAGAACACTGACTTGAAGTCTTGAAAGATTTTAAACAAGTCATGTGACCTGTCCAATCGTATGGCTAGTGCAAAGCTAGTGAACCACCAAAAACAAAGCAAATTATAAAAATGGCTGCCAACCTCTCATAAACTCATTTAAAAATGTAAAAAGTACACTAAAATATAATTTTGATAACATTTTGAGAAATGGACATAGTAACAAATCAAGTCGTGCTGAATTTATACAGTTTGGTTTTGGAGCAGTGATCATACCAATGGATCTTTTCATCCCAACTTAAATGAGTGAAAAACATGTATATTAATTTTGATCTGAGATTCTGGCACTCTAGTCGGATTTCTTTAAATATGGAAGATTAGACCTTTAAATTATTCCTGACACATATAAGCTGTGTCAGGGATAAAAAGCTACCCACTGAAAGAAATGGGCTTCATTAGTCTTTTGTCTCCTCTTCTTTTATGCCGTGTTATTAGGCTGATGAATTATGCATTGCGCATTCCGGTCACAGGGGATAATTGGTTTCCCTTCATGAGTCCAGAAGACTCTCAGACTCCCCAGAGGTTTGATGAAAGTCAACATCCAGAGGCGTTGCTAGAGATAAAGCTCCACCGGAGTGCAGGAGGCAGCTTAAGGCACCCTAACTGAAACTGAAGCAACATCTGGAAAAGATAAAAATGTATAAATATTTATGGAAATATTTATATCAGCATATGCTTTGAATATTCTATCCTATGAGGATTCTTGACATGTTTTTTTTATTATAAACCCTTTTCAATCGAGCACAGACATGCACTAGTCTACAAGTCTGAGGGTAGCAAGTCTCTCTAACGCTACCCTCAAACAGAGATTATGTTAGCCAATGCTGGTAGTTTGTAGGAAAACTTATATTTGTTAATAATGCTAGCCTTAGTTAGTTGACATAAGGGTAATTTATATTAAATAATGCTAGCCTCGAACAGAGATAATGTTAGGTAATGTTATTTGTCATAAGGGTAATTTATGTTTAGTAATGCTAGCCTCGAAACAGGTAATGTTACCTAATGTAAGTTGACATAAGGGTCATTTATATTTAGTAATGCTAGCCTCGAAACAGGTAATGTTACCTAATGTAAGTTGACATAAGGGTCATTTATATTTAGTAATGCTAGCCTCGAAACAGGTAATGTTACCTAATGTAAGTTGACATAAGGGTCATTTATATTTAGTAATGCTAGCCTCGAACAGAGATACTGTTAGCTAATGGAAATTGTCATAAGGGTAATTTGATTTTGGTAATGCTAGCCTCGCACTGAGATAATGTTAGCTGCTGATAGTTTAATTAGCTTAACTTATATTTGGTAATACTACCCCCAAACAGCGATTATTCAGCAGGCTCCTGAATCGACTCTGTGCACCCTCACCCTCACCCTCACCCTTCAACCATCTGAATTTCAATTTCTCTTTAGTTTACTTTTCCCCCTCTGTTTTCTATTTTGCTATACTACAGTTCGGGAGAAAACATTTCTATTGTTTGTATGTCTTGTACACCAGGGAAGAGCTGACAATATAACGTGGAGTTTGATCCCCTTGTAATGCATTTAAAAATCACAAACTGACATGGATTGTTTTTTTTAAAATCCATGGCATCATAAAACGAAGGAAATTAGTCATTTCTGTTCCAACTTGAATTGATGAAAACTGTAATGTGGTATTTATTCTCTAGATTTCTTTGTTTTTTTTTATAGAGATTGATGTAAGTTAAGAGGATGCTCCAAAGAACTTAACTGTAGCAGGATCTAGCTCCTTTTTTTTTTGTCTTTAGCTTAGAGGCTGCTTAGATTTTATCCAAAACAATTTCCTTTCGGTTGAAGACAGGCTGGCTGAAAGATTTGGAATCACAAAGCTGTGGTGAATATTTTCTCATAGTATGTATTCCATATTCTAAGCAAGCCCTTGAATGCAGCACGCCTCCCTGTCCCTGCCCCCTTCGCCCCTCACCCTCCCCTGCAACCCTCCAGCATTATTCTATTACCTCTCCTCCCCCAGCTCCCTCCCTTTCCTGCCGGCCTCTCAGCAGAGGATGTGTCTGGGAGAGAGAGTTTGTGTGAGGGGAAAGAGGAAAGCCGTCACTAGAAATGAATATGTGCCCTCTCTACTCCTTACTTTGTCGTCCTTCTTCTTCTTCACCTCCTCCGTCTCATCTCTGTCTGTCTTCAACTTCCTCAGCCAGCATTACAACCTGGGCGCCCCCAGTGTCAGCCATTGGGGAAAAGGAGGGTTTGTGGGGTGGACAGACTGAAATCTGAACTCCAATGTCAGCAGGGGATCAGAAGAATGGTGGTGACCAACCAGAAGGTAATGAGACACACATACTGAGCACACACACATACACTCTTTGCCTTTTGACAAAATTACTAAACAGCCAACACCCACTTCCTCTGAAGATTCTCAGGCTGGGAACACAACAAGCTTTGAGTGGGTACAGTGGTGCTCCTCTGACATAAATGAATGAACTCTCGTGTAATACTACATTCATCATTCAGCTATTAAGTGTTGACAGGTATTTTGTTTTCTATGCCAGCGTTAGCTAGTTCTAGGCTAGAACACTTCAACCACAAGGTTTATGTAGCTGATGTTGTGGAGCTCGCAATCATAAAAATAAAATAAAAAAATTTAAGTTACAGTGTAGTGAATGATTGGATCTTTAAATATGCAGCAGAGGTGTCATGACACTTAGTCCCTAGTGTGGGTAGATACCCAGACATCATGAATCCTAAAACAAGGCATAATACAAGTCTGGCACGTTTGGTGTTTCCTGTGATTAGTAAATTAGCATAAATATGTAAAGTCCAACACCCTTTAAAAGACACTTGATATCCGTATGAACAAAGCGTCTGAGATGTTACACGTAGGATTATGCAGTCTAGGCCGGTTGTTGTGTGGCTGTAATTCACTGCCATCATGACCAGAGAGTCTTCTGGTTTCCATACCAACCCACCTTTTTTGCAACATTAAAGTGTGGTGAGTCAGTGACGGCTGTGTTAAATTGTGCCGCTGTATTCCCCCATCAGCTTACATGACACTTTACAGAATGGGAGCCCTGTAGGCTGTTGAATAGCAGAGTTGCTGGTGATGACTTTGTGGCTCTCAGATTCAGCTTTAGCTGGAGATAAATGAGAGTTCCATGACCTCAGACATAGAGACAGCCCTGTTGGTGTAATTGAGCCATTCAAACATACACACACACACCAAGGTCTGACTGACTAGACTTACAATGACCTCTCAATGGCAAATACTGAACTTTAAACCCTAATATCACAGAAAGACTGCTCAATGCTGGTGACTGGGCACATTCCTGTGTGCTGAGTCACTAGCAAGAACGCCATTAAATTAAGATGTCATTTAAATGGAAGCATTGTCATGTGACTCTGATGGCTGTCTGCATTGTGGGAAGACGAGCCCTGATGTCCTGCTCACCTGACTGACAGTGGTGCCTCACTTCTCTGGGCTATAAAAGGAACCTCTCCATTATGGTGCAGGAAAAGGTTGACTGAGACTCTGCGGTGTATCCCATTCCCTAAACATCAATAATGCTGCTGCTGCTTAGAATTCTCAAAATTGTCTCTCTTTTTATGAGGCTGCTCGATTATGAACAGCGAAAGCATTTAAAGACATTTGGGGACAATATTTGGAGCTATAACAAAATCAAGCTGCCCTCTTCTTGAGCTTGAAATGAGAAACAGATTACAGAACACGTTAAATTATGCAGAAGAGAACGCACTCTTGACGGAATATAACCTATTCGGGAACATGCTTTATCGCAGCTCACTGGATTTCTTTTCTGCAAATGCTAATTATAAACAGAGCTGCAGGGGAAACAACGCTAAGTGATGAGTAAGGTGGACCTCATTTGACAGACCAGAGGGCCAATTCTAACCTATCTGTCACATAGACTCTCAAAAGCCTCTGACGCAATTCGGAGAAGATCAGAGGTGACGCCCCATAAGCAGACACGGGGGGCAGTCACAGTAAAGGTGTAGTTCAGGGAATAGATAGTAGTACTTATCTAACTTACATGAAAGGTAAATACGGGGGAGTGGTCAAAAAAGACTTCACATAGGAACCCAATAACAGGCACAAGTTTTGGTTGATAGGTGATAAGTAATCGAATTGAACAATTACTAAAGGCAGGCGGGAAGTATAGAATTCGGTGGAAAGGGTTCCGTAAAAAAGGCTATCCAAAAGCCAGGCTAACAATCCGAAATTAGTGAGCAAAGGCAAAAGCCGAGAAACAGACGAGCAAATTCTGTACATGCATACAAGCTTTGTGCTCAAGTAAATTTGTTCACCGTAGAATTAATTCGAATGTCTGCACTGTCAACTTTTGTTGATCCTTTCTGTGGCTACTATGATGACGATGGGTAAGACGAAATGGGGCTTTGATTTCCAGAAAGGAAGCCTGAGAAATGATTATGCCACTTCTGAGGCAGCAGGTGTAAAAATTTAAAAAAAATGGAAAAAAACCCTCAAAGATCGCAAACCTCCGCCAACCCACATCAGTACCCACAAAGTGTGTCATCTGTGTGCATGAGTGAGAGAGTGAGTGGTTGAGCGAGGGAAAGTGAGGGACCAGAAAGACAATGTAAATGTGTAAGGTAACAGAAAGCATATTTGTTGTTGAAGAGTTTTATTCGCAAAAGTAACAAAATGTCCAGCAGGGCACATTGGTCTGTGAATAAAATCTGCAGCTTCTCAGAACCAAGTGGAGTCCCGCTGTGTTGGTTACTGAGGCTAGTCAAGTGTAGATTAAGTTAGTCCTGAAGCAAGAGACATTGGCCCTAGAGGAAAAAAACTGGTATCTGCCCTGCTCCCCAACCAAATTCTGGACCCTGACCAAGAACAGCGTAACACATGTTAGACATTATTGCAAATCTGTCTATTTATTTCTAAGTTATTGCAAAAAACCTTCAGAAGTGCCTTATTTTGCAATTGCTAAGAAAACATTATTCTGATGTCATGTTATGATGTAATGACGTAACGTCACCAACATCCGTACGTTAGTTTTCCCGTACTCGTGCTAACAAACAGACAGACGAAACAATAGAGGTAAGAATATTGCCTCCTTGGCAGAATTAATAATACAGGACTGAAGAGAATTCACCATCACCTGGGGATTAACTGGCAGGAAAAGGCAGAGATGAAGGTGAAGGAACAAGGAGATAATACATAGGGAAAAAAAACAAACTGAGAGAAATATACTGTCAAAATAAAGAGGAGAACATCAAAGTAAGATCAAAGTCAATATGAGCATCCAATCAGGGAGCACAAACCCCCTAACCCTTATGAAATCTAATACAATTTCCTCTTCCTCTTAACTTTAAAACATGAATATCCTTATAAGGTATTCGTCCACTTTGGAAGAGCGCCTGTCTACTTTTAATGAAACTAAGGATTACCGGAAATATTATCTAGATGACATTTCCAACTCCGCTATAAAGCATTGCAAGAAAAAAAAAAGGCTGATTAACATATTACAGTGTGAAATGAGCAGTTCTTAGGCAGAAACCATTAATAGTAGATAGAGGCATGAAGATATAGTACAATATATGTATACTGTACATGGTTATTGATTTTTTGAGTCGAAATGATGAACCAGGTTAGACTGTGATCTTGGAGTAGCTTTCTATTATGTGTCTTTTCTATGTGTGAGGTTTCCTAAGTCCTGAGAAATCGTGCCAGATTTAGTTGCACGACCTGATCCTGAAGGAAAGAGATTTGTTGAAAATGTAATGAAGAAAAGCAGACGTGACTTCTTTTCTTTTTCTTGAACACTGGATTTATGACATCAGAGATAAGCGTTGACAGCGAAATGAATGTGATGGCTAGCTTGGCTAGCATCCTAACCCACAAGGCAAAACAAGACTGATTTGTGTAATCCTGCTTTGCAGATCTTTATAGTTGAATCTTATTCTTATCAAAGTTCTTGTTTTTAATTATAATCATTATTTGGAATTATGTTTCCAACCATTCCTCTGTCCAATTCTTGTAAACATGACGCCTCAGGAACGGCTCGAGGGACACTTTATTTAGCCACAAGCCGGGAATTCAGACACAAATGTCTGATATGACAAAAACATTAAACAATTATGTCTCATATCAAATGGTCAACTCTATCTCTCACACCATAAGGTTCTGCAAAAACATTTCTCTGGCCCGAACAGAGGCAGAAGATGTGGTCGTACTTAAGTTTGGGTCTGATGCTAAACTGGTGACAGAAGTCTTTGATGTCCACTTTGAAATAAGAGTGAAAGTTTCAGTGCTGCTTTGTTGAGGATGCATTTGAAGCAAGCACATTAGAAAATCCATGGCTTCTAAGCAGCAACATCTCTGATTGAAACATGCCTGGGGTATTTGTCCGTCAGACATGATGCCGGTGGTGGAGATCTGGCCAGAGGTGGAGCGGGCCGAGCGTTTGGCCCGCGGTGCTGCACTGAAGTGGGCATCTTGTGTTTTCTGTCGACCTGAGCATCTGGAGCGTCTGAGCCAGTACAGGAAGAGGGAGAGTCAGCGGACCACCTCAGTACACACCAGACTCAAGGTGACACCCCAAGCACACATTTGAAAACACACACGTCTAAATGGTTGCATCTGTGCAGTATAGAGGAAATTGTTGTTTTTAGTCATGAGTGGGAATCAATAGCAGCCATGTGCTGCTGCTTTTCTCTGCTGCTGTCCTTCCAGTCCATGGTCCAGTCTTACTTGGAGGGGGTGGGCTGGGGCATGGAGCAACTCCGGGAGGCCAAGGCCGAGCTGAAGGAGGTGTCACATGACTTAAAGAAAGCAGGATTGGAGTCCAATGGAAACACAGAGGGGGTGAAGTCTCTGGAGCGGTTGAGAGAAGTATCAGTCAACCACCGTCAGCTCCTCGCTGCTGTCGAGAACCTGCCACAACTTTACTCTGGTGGGATACGGCTCTGTCTTCATTCATGCATAAGGATTTCAGATTCATTCTTGATTTACAAATATATTGCGTTTCAATTTAAATGATTTCCCCTGTAAACAGCAAGTGCACCTTGTTTTTGTGAATAGTATATGCCTTTTCCTGTCATGATCAGAAGCTCAGGGGTGCAGCTTATCTTTTATTTCACTAGTGGTAGATTTAAATCGTACCTGATCTTATGATTCATGAGCTGCATGTACTGGCAAAGATAACACTTTTTTTGTTGATGTGACTGAAAATGTTTTAAGACTGATACATACTGAGGCCATACTTTGGGAGTGTGTTGCATGAAGTTATACTGCTGTATATCTCTGATTGCCAGAAACTTCAATTTTAGGCTCACACTGGTTAAATCACATTATTTAAAACAAATTCAAATTCCATTTACAAGCATTTGAATGTTAACATTTGATTCAGAACAACTTTGATCAGAAATCTTATGAAATCTTCATCAAGTTAGAAGAACCTTACCAATAGCTCATCTGGTTCTAAATAACGGTTCTTACCGCGACCCATTTTTCCTTAAAGGAAAATTTGGGGCGATTTGAAGTAGACCAAATTTATTGCATGGAGCGTATCTCTTAGATTATTTCTGACATGTGTAGTACATGCTTTTATGTTCATTTATTTTCTTCATTTGAATAATAAATAAATAAATCAGACATTATTCGACATTGTACTGAGTAGGCTCTGCAACACAAAAAATAAAATACTAATAAAAAAGTTTTCATAACCTACATACCTTTTTTTTTTTTTTTATCAACTTGCTCAAATGTGTTATGAGCAGATTTAAGATACATGTTTTCATGGGATTGAGTTGTTTAATTGATTTTAACTTCCCATTGGTAACACAAAAACGAGCTGAAAATGAGCACTTATGGATTTCTGGAGTTAAAAATCAAGAATAAAACCATCAAGAATAAAGCTGTATAAGCAACTTTCCATAGCAATAACATTGTTTTTGACACTTTAATCATCATCGTCTCTTTTCAATTTGTTTACATTTGAGTCTTTCTTCAAAGTATTCTTCTGTTCTACCTCACATGTCCTGGTCTTGTGTAGAAGTTAGAGCTTTTTTGCTCTCTTAGTGGTTAAATTGTTGACAGTTTGAGGAATTAAAGTTGCCTCCCTTCCTTGGCATTTGCAGTGCGAAGCCTGGTGTTGGAGACTGAGCGTCTGGTGGAGTCCCGGCGGCTCCTGGAGGCTCACACCCGGTTGATGGATCTGGAGCACTGTCAAGATGACATCCTCTGGCAGCTCCACGGGGCTTCTGGGACAGCAGGAAATGCTCTCAGTACAGAAGACCAGGAGTTGGTGGCCAAGTATTTTTCTGGTGTTGGGAAGCTGGTAGACGCCCTGGGTAAGGAGCTCTAATAAGACAGTTTGCTCAGTACAATCTGGGGGACTTGAGTAAACAAACCACTAATGGCAGCTGTTGTTATTCATCCATCATTGTTTAGTGCCCCATATTTTTAAGTAGATATAGATTTGGATTAAAAAATTACTCGGAAGTCATAATCCTTATATACACAGTATGTGGAATGTTTTACCATTCAAAGAAGATGATGATGATTCTTATCCATTTTAGGGTTCAGTTTGGCAACAAAACAAACCAGGATTTATCAGAACAGAATTCATTTTCATTCGTGAGGGTTAGGGTTAGGGTTACATTCGTAACCCTAGAGGTTATAAGCACCCAAAACTGTTGAGCATTAAAATTGACCAGTATTACTCTACTATTTTTACTCTTGGTTTAGATATTGAGAGTTTTTGAGTTCAACAAAAAGTGTTATTTATGTGAAAAGAAAAAGCAACAAAGAGTGAAATCTTTGCCGTCAAAAAAGGGAAAGCATGAAGACGAGACTCGTGAAACTGTAGATCGTTAAACCTGTTGGGCCCATGCAGTCAGTTGGCATTGCTTTTGAACGTCAACGCCTTCATAGATTCTTGGATAGGGAAGGGATGAGTTGATGTGCAATGTAGGTTGCAGTTTGTAATGTCACCTGTACATTTTACACACTACAGCTTTAAGAAACAAATTGTAAAAGCGATTGTAAAGGTATTGAACATGGTTTGGAACTGCTATCGGAATACTATACCTGACACTCCTTAGGGAGGAGAAAAAAGGGATATCAACTAAAAAGTAAGAGTTAAGTTGATGAATTATACATACAACATGTCATCCTTGTCACAACTTTTGTATACATGGTGGTATCTTTAATATCACCTTTAGCTATGATTTGAAGACATCAGCTAATTTCAAGAAAAATTTAAGCTCCAGATTTCTTGGCCTCTTGGTGGCCACAAGAGTTATGTTTCTCCTGAGGAATATCTCTGTCCTTAAACCTGTTAGCTGTTAAACCCTCCACTATCTTCACTTTGTCCCTGGTGATCCCTGGTCTCTCCAGGCAAGGAGCTGTGGGCAGTGGTGAGCAGCGCTCTGGCCCTTGCCCGACAAAACCCCACTCCATTTGTGTCAGCGGTGAGGATAGTGGAGCGGGAGGAGGCCCTGGACAGAGCCTTACTGGAGGGGAGAGGGGGGAGCAGAGGTTACAGCCGGCCCCTTCCACAAGGACGACCTCGCTGCTGGAGGAGATGCTTCTTCCAGGTCTGAAACAGCTGATCCAGACATCACATTTTACCATTCATCAAGTGGTTAAATATCTAATATTGTGTATGACAGTCTGTTATTACAGTTCCAATGTCTCCCTTCTTCCAGGTACTAGAGGAGGCCGTGTCTGCACGGTTTCGCAGCGTGTCCTATCTGCACACGCGTGGGCCGGGTCTGGCAGGCCACCTTTCTGCTCTCCAGCAGAGTATAATGGCCGACCTGACCACTGTACGCCACCTGCTGGAGCATTGTGTCCCACCACACTACCAGTTGACCAGAGCTTACTTAAGAGCCAGCCACCGTTGTTTACATTCCCACCTCACACAGGTCAGTTTATTGTCATTTCAATAAGCTCGTATTTACCCCGTCGCAATCACCAAATAGTTTGGAGATATTTTTAATAATCTGTTTTCAAACTGGTGGCGACCTCATTATACACATGTAAGTGATCCTTGTGGCCTAGGTTAGCAGCTGGGACCTGGAGAGTGGAGAGATCTTTGCTGTACTGAACTGGGTGATACACATCTACAACAGGTGAGAGCCACAACCTGCAGATTCTGTTTTTTATTGTTTTTCCTTCTGTCCATCTGTAGCTCCTTTAAATGACTTTAAATAATGAGTAACTAAATTTATAGTAACAGCAATGCAAGTTTAGATTTGAAGTAGCCTGATCTCTCAAGGTGGAATATTTCAAACAATACATTTGTATACTCTCCTCTATGGGTCACCAATAGTAATAATAATAATAATAATAATAATACATTTAATTTATAAAGCAGAGTAGAACATGATGGTATTAATTAATTTGGTGTGAGAATTTTAAACTCATTGTTTTCAATCATGTGTACAGCAATATTTATTAAAGTTGTGAAAAGTACTTCATTCAAACTACATTGAATATAATATTAATGTTGAAGGTAAATATTAAATAAAAATAATGAATGAATGAATAAAATATTTTATTCATTCATTCATTTTATTTACAGTCTTTTTTGTTTATTCTTGATCTTGTCCGGCTTTCAAAACATAGGAGCTTTTTCCCCCAAGCAGCTATTTTTTAAGTTATTAAGTCTGCCATTACCTTTTCGTTCCCAAGTACGAAGTTGATTAATGTGGCACTATAAGGATTTTTTAATGAGAAGCCAGTGTTGCATGTTGTTATCCATCAAAAGCTCAGAGTCTTACAGTCTTAATTTGGCAGCCCAGATATGATGGGTCATCCAGAGCTGGTGGCTGAAATGGAGAAAGAAGAACTGGGACATCTAATATCCACTGAAGGACTGGAGCAGCTGCAGAACAAATATGTGCAGAGTGTTCGGGTGCGTTTCTTTGTTGTTCAAATTGTCATCCGTATAGTGATGAAAATAGGCATCTGGAAACAGGATTTGGCAAGCAGATTTTGAAATTGTATTTGTCATATTTTACTGTAATGGTTCATATATCAGTCAATAGAAGGGTTATTTGTTTTTTGGGTTTTTTTTTCTTCAAAAAACAGTTTTTTAACATAACGTCCCAACCATAAATCCAGATGTGTCTAAAATTAGCTCATACAATTATTTCTTGTACAACGCAGTGGATTAGGGGCTTTTTGGGGATATACCCTTGCAGTCGGGGACAACAGCGACGACCAGTTGAGAATTTTGAATGTGAGCATGTGTAGGAAGCATAAAAAGACACGTTGAGGAGCAGAATGTTAAAAATGTTATTCTACTGAGAATATTGAATAAGTGTCTGTTTCCATTCATAGAAGAGTGTTTCCGAGTGGATGCACAAAGCTCTGCAAGTGGAGCTGCAAGACTGGCAGAGAGACCAGGAGCCAGATACAGACCATGAAGGTTTCTACCAAACCAGCCTGCCGACTATCATCACACAGGTGAACATTTTACTGAACTTCTCCTTGTTCTCAGCATCCTAACTGTTCGTGGATTGATTTGGTCTTCATTGCTCTTGATGGGTAATATTGTACAATGTTGCATGGAATATCTTTGTTTGTTTATGGGACGTTCATAGATGCTGGAGGAGAACGCACGGGTTGCTCTGATGATCGGAAAGTCCCTACGAGATCAGACTATCCAGATGGGTCTGTACGAAATGGAGAACCTCCTCAACAGGTGCGCACTCATGAAAGCTTCTCTTCCTGGCTGCCTGTCAACCATTTTATTTTAAGTGCATATGAAACAAGCTTGGACAAGTCTGTATGTTTTTTTTCACCTCCGTTCATTCTAATTGCAGGTTTCGAGAAGCTCTGGTGGAATCTGGGAAGGAGCATCGCAGGGATCCGAGCAACAACAAAAACAAGTTCTACTTCCACTATCTGCTGGCCTCCATCAGCAACTGCATCATCCTCAAGTGAGATAACGGCAGAGAAGTGGAGAATGACCCAAAGCTTTCAGTGTGGCCCAATTTTATGTTCGTTTAGTTTCACTGAATAGGCTAATATCATGCTGGCAGGGATTGTAAGCATTTTGTGATTGTATTTCAGCACAAAAAGAGCTGTTTAGGCCCCTAGCCTGAATAATTATAAGTAGAGAGAGAACTATGAAAAGAAATGATCAGTTTGTTGTCTGTATTTTATTCCCACTTAGTGGAATTCCAGAAACATATTTGATTCTGCTTTATTTGAAAAATTTTAAAATCCATCTCTGATCCATGTGATGCCTCTCACAAATTAATTAGAAAAATACACCAATCAGCCACAAAATTGAAATTGTTAACTGGTTTTAATGTTGTGGCTAATGGTTGTTTATTACATTTTTCATCATTTTTGGTACTGTAATATTTTAATGTTGTAATTCTTGAGACCGGCTCGGTTCTTAATTTGTGGCTGATCAGTGTAGCTTTGTGTCCATAGGTAACTGCCTTTGCACATTCAGTAGAGAGATAAAGAGTTGCAAATATAGAGAGACCAAAAAAAAAAAAACACTCAGTTAACTCTCAGTAAATAAAAGAAATGTACAAATGTCAACATAGCCAACAGTAAACGGTCTCAAACAGATTAGCTATAAGTTGCTCAAGGTGCTTTCTAACTAATAATCCTCCCAGCACAGCTAGTTACAAGAATAAGAAGTTAAACAAAGAAGCGGTAAAAAGGTGAAAGCAGGTTAGAATGAAATCTACGACGTCCCATGTATTTGATGCAGGAAGTCCACAGAGAGCCTGCAACAGCAGCAGTCGTCCCGGTCTGCAGGACAATTCTCCCGGACCCCTCCCAACCCTCTGGCTGCTCTGGACCGGGCGGTGAGACGTGCATGTCGCCTGGTGATGGATCACCTCCTGCTAGAAGTCAAGCCTTTCCTCCCTGGCCTGCTGACGCGACCCTGGCTGATCCAGGGCGACCCCACCCCAAAACTCTGCTGCATCCTGGAGCGTCACCTGGAGCTGTACTGCTGTGTTCGACCACCCTGCAGAGAGGTTTGCTTTTTATTCCTCCACACAGTGCGGATGGTAGTTATTCTGTACTGTATCAGAGGAAAGAACACTAATCATAATTAAGTGTCACTTTCATAAAAAATCGTTAAAGACGCTGCAGTAGACCTGAGTCTTATCTCTCAGCTTAATAATACCTTATACTTATATAGCGCTTTTCAAGATACCCAAACACGTTTTACAGAGTATAGTCCAGGTGGAGAAGTGCCGAATATCATTACATATAAATAGGCCTCTTCACATATGTATATATATGTAATGATATCCGTTTCATTTGTTACACATAGAGACAGACAACCACTCACACTCACACTCACATGAACTCCTAAGGCCAATTTACATTGCATGTTTTTGGACTGTGGGACGAAGCTGGAGTTTAGGGAGAGAACACACGCAGACATGGGTGACAAGGAGACCATGCAAACTCCACACGGAAAGGCCGGCGGAGGTGGATTTGAGCCTGCTACCTTCTTGCTGTGAGGCAGCAGCGCTAACCACTGCGCCGCCGTAAACTCGCCATACTTGATTTCTTGTAAACTCAAAGTTAGTATGCTATCTAAACATGGCGTCTGAATCTTATTTTGGTGTGTCCAGCGTCTGCAGGAGGAGGCCCAGTGGCTAATGGTGGTGGAGTACGTCCGGGCTATGATGCAGAAGAGGATGGTGTGTCGAAATGCGGACGAGAGGAGGCAGCTCGCCCAGCAGATGATTCAGGACGATCAGCAGTTCAGAGAAATCTTTCACAACCTGGTGAGGATGGCCTGACTCCTGCTGTCGGGGTCCAGAAGAGTTTACTGCTGTACCTCTAATTCTTGGCAATATCCCAGTGTTCTACAGACTTTGTAAAAGTGGCCAAGAAGCGGATTATAAATGTAATATAGGTTTGATGTTACACACCAAATTAATACAATTAAATAAAAAACTTTAAAAAATTTGAAACATTTTTCTCCAAGACAAAACAAATTTTCATGTTTGAAAACAAAAAAAAGCAGTAGCTTTACTGATATGCGGAGCAGCCAGTCGTCCAATGCTGTGTGGAACGATTTTGTCGAGGCTTTTTTAGTAGATAACAGCTTGTAGTAAAGCAAAAGCATTCTTGTACTTTCTAATCTCCATTTTTAACTTTGTTGAGGATCCTTGCCCAACCGGCTGCACACAGAGACCAACTTCATTCCTTCGGCTTGTGTTGTTGGAATTATATTGTATTGTTATGCTTGTTACCTTCTTAAGTACACAGTTAAAAACTGGAGAGTTGATATCAAAGTGTGTAACATTTCCAAGCGGAAATGGTGGCTACCTGAGAGCTAGCCACCAGTAACCTCCTGTAACCACCGTCTCTGAGTGAAGAGACTCCCCCTCTACACATCAACAGACACCTTATACCATGCGGTTCAGGGGGGAATAAAAACAGTGTTTAAGGAATAAGATTCAAGATTAACTTTATTGTCATTCAGACTATCCGCCAGACAGGTAAACAGCAGAACAAAATTAAATTGCATTTCGCTCAATAACAAAATAAAAGAAAACACATACGCAAAAGGGCAGTAACAGTTATATATATATATATATATATATATATATATATGTATATATATATATATATATATAAAATTGAAAGAATTAGCTGTCTGTACATACAGCGACTGGGATATTGAACAGGGGCACGACTATTGCATTTGTTAAATCAAGTTAATAAATACTATAATAAGAGGGAACCAGAAACTATTAAAATTGCACATAGTATTAGGTATAATTGCAGATGATTTGGTTTTATATGGTGAGGGAAATTGCGTAACGTATGCATCTCGAATATTGCACTGATGACAAAGGACAGTTCTAAAAATGTAGCTGGATGGGAAGTTAGTTTAGCTAATAGCAGCCTGTTGCTTTGCACTATCTTTAATATTGATGTCTTATTTTCAAAATGTATAAACTAAATATATTGGAATGAAAGGAAATACAATTATACGAAAAAATGTCGGAAAAAAAGAAAACACTCCCAGTTAAAGGGGAAGAGCAAGAAAGTAGAATTTTAGATGTCAGGAAAGAAAACTGATTATTAAATTAAAACTATTAGAGAATTAAAATATAAATGTGTCACTTCACTTTAGAGCTGGTGAGAATCATAAAAAATCAGGCATGTTGTTGATTTTAAACACAATGGGAGTTAAATTAGCTCTTTAATCTCTTCAGATTTCACTGTGTATGGTGCAAAACAGGAAATGTTCGAGTTCTTCAGCATTTTGTTAATGAGTTATTGATCATGGAAGTTTAAATTTGTGGATATCTGTCCAACTGAAGGGTCACAATGTTTTTTTTATTGACACAAATCATCATCTCTACAGCCGCACATTTCCTTTCCATCAGAGTTACAGCTTGCAAATTTGTCTCTGGATGGGTAAAAGTGTCAAACATCTTGTACATTTATTTTTTTATTTTGTAATTATGTTCTCCAAAATGTTAGGTTGTTTTGTCCTTGATAGAAATGATTAATATCTTGTAAACTTTAATTTAATTTTATAACTGTGATATCTATTGATATTTGTAATGCACCTCATATTAAATCTAAACAGATTTTAATGATAATTATGATTGGTGATGTTCCTATACTGTTATATAAACCAATATCAGCTTCAGGAAAATGTCTTGATAGCTGTGTCTGCACTTTAGGTTCCATATCATATCAATCTCCTGTGTCCGTAGGAGGGTGAAGAGCCAGTGCCTGAAGTCAATCCTCTGGCCTTACTACCTGTTCTGGCTGAATTTGTCCGACTGAAAGACCCTGGAATGCTCACACTGGAAGTGTCTGGACTGGTATCCAAATACCCAGACATCAGGTGATCAAATCTCCCAACTAATATTAGAATCACTGTTAAATTACCATCTGGAATTAGATCCTCGGAGATACAATGATTTATTAACAATGATGCTGCTCATAAGAAGGTCATTTTGAATAGTTTCATATGAGCCCCTCGTGTGGCCGAACTAGACGGGGGTCTGACTTATTCCTGGTGATTTAAATATGGATAAATGAGCCTGAGAATGAAAACATAGTGTGAATTTTATGTTGAATAAATTGTCACACAAACTTTGAGGTCATACGCTATTTTCTGTTCCCTCAGTGAAGAGCATGTGTCTGTACTGCTGGACATTCGTGGTGATGTTTCCCGGGACATCAGAGGGTCCGTACTGGACTTGTTGGAGCAGAGTGCCCCCCCTCTTCCTGCAGGATACCGGCCAATCTTCACTGACATCCTGGTTCCTCAATCCACCATGGTTTTCTGTCTGCCCACTGCCAAGTGTGCATGACGGGGACTCAAGATAATGCCTGAACTCAGTTTTTCCACAATCAAGGTTGGTCAGTGTGGATCTGGTTTTCAGAAATACCATAAGGCCGGGTTACACTAAAATATGTAGGACTATGATGATGGTTTTCACTTCTGCCATTCATTCTTTATATAGGCAAACAACAACTGAGCTCCTTTTTTCCCCCTCACACAAAATTCATACTGGAAGCTTCTCAGTTCCACCATCACTGTGTGCAATTGTTGATTAGTCACTTGAGGGTTTAGGGCGTCCTCAAGACCTCACTTATAGTACTAGTGACATCCATCACATATGTTGCACTGGTGACTGGCTGGTCCAGGTCTAGTTTCTTTTGAATCTTTCTGAATCTATTAGCCACTATGTTGCTCTACTGCCTTAAACATATGAATGAAAAACAACTTCTGGTTTGTCAACACGTCACGTTTGTCAGTGTTATTGCTTGAAAAGAGACAAATCCTTTAACCTGTTGTAGGTCGGTCAGCATCCAGCACTCACTATGTGTCACAAAGAGGCCGGTTGATGATGCTGTCTGATTAAAGTAATCTACAGAATAAAGAGTCATACCTCTGCACACTAATAAAATATGTCTCCGTCTGACACTTTAAAAACAAAAAAGGGATGTCTATAGAAATTACTCTAAAGGCTATGAAATTCAAAACAGTATCATTTTAGTAAATTCTGTAAATGAACAGTCAATATCTTTATTGTGTATGGTTAGAATATGTGGAAAACACAGAACTTTACCTTGAAGAAACAAACTTTTGGAAATATTAATGGAATAATACCATAATTTACAGTCCAAGAGCATATCGTCCTTTCTACAGAAATAAAATGGGGGAAATAAGTTGGATTTCTGGATTAAAAATGACTGTCAATGGTCATTTTATGTTATTAACCCTTTGATGTCCTTAACAAGAAAAACAAGCTTTTTCTTTCTTTGCATATTTATTTTTTTGGGGTCTAGATTTACCATAAAATGACATATCATTTGGTCAAACATATTTTTAAACCGTTAAAAGGAAATCATACATAAAACTGCTTTTCGGAGAAAATTCGTATATCATGGAAAATAGTCAATTTTAATTGGATCAGCTCAACCTTTTGGTGAAGCATGTTTTCAGAAAACTATTTGACCCTTATTGGACTTTTTTTGGTCGTGCCAAGTTACATAATTCTGTTTGGTAAGTCCTCACATGCTTTAATATGCCAAAAACATCTTACTTATGGAATAGGACTTTCTCAATAGCCATGGTAAATGCCTCCTCTTCTGTGTCCCTTTTGACTTGTGGTCTCCCCCAGCGCTCAATCTTTAGCCCCTTACTCTTGAGCATATACACGCAGCCACTGGGTCATATTATAAACAGGTTCAGTCACACTTTTCAACAAGAAATACAGACTCAAAATTTTCTCAACTAAACATTTGATTAGGACATTAAAGGGTTTAAAGGCAGATTTCTTAAAACTAAAGCACACAAAACGGACATAATTTTTCATAGGTCCTTATTAGTACTGACAAGTCTCTTTTCTGACGTGGTGAAGTAACATTTTAAGAGACATCAGTCATATATACAGTAGAAGCTACTGATGATAACTGATCAAGAACTTGTGATGCCTTTCTAAACCCCGACTAATGATTGAGAAAGATAACCTCATAACATCCATTGAAGAGCATTGATATTAAAGATCTGATTCTGAATGTAGTGCAAGAACTAAGACCGTGACTGTTCCCTCAAAGGAGAGAATCTGTTGGATTTTGAATTTACAAATCAATTTGTACATATCATGTGATGTGCATTGCATTGAAAGAGGTAATGGATCTACTGTGAAGATCAAACAATAACCACAACAACAATATGCAGTCACAGATGAATGTATATTTATATGTAAGACAATATAGACAATCAGTATAACATTTTTTCTTCAAGGATTCTTTTTCTGTGAAACATGAAACATGAGGAACGTAGGCGGCTTATCCTTTATCACTTAATGAAAGTGAATACGATTTTTTTAATGTATTTATTATATTTAAATATTATTTAAATGTCTGCTATTTCCTTTAAATAGTGTTTACTGTCTCAGAAGATATTTTGGCGTTCTGCCTCAACGCCAACCTGAAGCACATTGTAAATGTGACGTAATTGCTAGAATAAATGTTTTACAAAAAACAAACTGTCATCGCCGTTATAGTTTTTTAGCAGCTTTCCTTTGTCCCCACAGCAGTGAGACCGGTAAGCAACACTCTGAAACTGGGTTGTGTCTGGAACACTGGAACACTGGATTGTATCTACTAATAATGATTAATATAATGATGTTATTTACTTGTTTTCTGTCACCACGATTATTATATCTTTCATAGTTAATTGTCACCATAAACTCAGTTTAATTTGAGTCCTACTCACTTTTTGTTTAGCCTCTCCCACTTAATGGTCAAATCAAGTTAAGCTTTGCCTGAATCACATAACCAAAATAAAAACTTAAAATAGCTCCACAACTATCAGGTGTATTTCCATAACCTTGTGCTGTATGGCCAGATTAACCAAAAATAATATTGTTTTCAGTCTCAACCACAAATAATTTATTTATTATGACCAGTGGCTAGACCTTATATTGTTCTTAATACAATCAATCCATACCATATCAATCCGTGGCATCAGTTGTGAGATGAGGACATGAAAGTTAGTTCATGCATTTATTACTTCCAGGCTGGATTACTGTAATGGCCTACTAGCAGGTAGTCCCAATAAGTCTCTTAAGCCCCTCCAGCTGATCCAGAACGCTGCTGCACGTGTGCTGACCAGAACCAGGTTTAGAGAACATATCTCCCCTATATTAGCTTCCCTTCTATGACTCCTAGTAAAATCTAGAATCGATTTCAAAATCCTTCTGCTCACTTACAAAGCCCTTAACGGTCATGCACCAACGTATCTGAAGGAGCTCATAGTTCCATATTGTCCAATCAGAACTCTGCGCTCCCAGCATGCAGGGTTACTTGTAGTCCCTAGAGTCTCCAGAAGTAGAACGGGAGCCAGAGCGTTCAGCTATCAGGCTCCTCTCCTGTGGAACCATCTTACAATCTGGGTTCGGGGGGCAGAGACCCTCTCTACATTTAAAAGTAGGCTTAAAACTTTCCTTTATGATAAAACTTATAATTAAGGCTGGTATAAGCTAGCTCTTAGCTACGCTGCTATAAGTTTAGACTGCTAGGGGATCTCCCATGATGCACTGAGCTTTTCTCTTTTCCTCTCTCACAGTCCCTCTTTATACATCCCTCTCACTTTAATGCATGTTACTGGATTACTTCATATTTGCAAATGCGTTAATCCGCATTTGCATTTGCATGTTACTAACTTGACTTCTTCACTGGAGCCTTTTTGCTTTGTCACCCTGCAAGGTTTCATGGTTGGTGACTGCATGTGGAACTGCTTGATGTTTATCGACTACAACATGATCATGATCATGATTACAATTATCATTATTATTATTATTATTATTATTGTATAGTATTTCCTCATAAGCTATTGCTAAATGTTACATTTCTATTATTTTTATTATCAACCTGGGATCCCTGCTGACGCCACAGGCCTACCCTGTAGTAGAAGACCCCCCCACCCCCACCCCACACACACACACACATTCAATAGTTGAGCAACCTTGAGAAGATGCTGCTCCAAAAAGCAACTTAACATAATCATACTTAAATTTGAGATTTTTCCCAAATTTTCTTATTTTCTGGCAGTTGTGGGCGTGTCTTCAAAGGAAGAGGCATTCCTAGGTGCCCATCTGCATTCTGGTTCATTCTTTCATTAAGTAACTGCATGGACTGTATATCATCTTGTGATATGTTCTTTTCCCCAGTGTCAGTATCTTTGAAGTCAGCTTCAAGGGCTCTGATGACAGTGGTTGGTGTCAATAGTGGAATTTCCCGCACAGATACACAATGGCACAGACCTGTCCCCTCTGTAGACTTTGCAACCCGTGATAAGCTTCCAACAACGCTCCAACCCAGGTTGGTCTTGATGTCAAACGGCTCATCGTCACCTCCTGTTATTACGTGTTGTGGAGCAAAGGCGCCGGGGCAGTCATAGCATATGAGGAGTCCAACTTCACACTCCATCAGCTCTGGTGTTTCCTGTGATATTTGGTTCAGATGTTTCCACTTTTTGTCCGTTTCAAGGGTAGGACTGTGAGTACATGTAAGTGTGATGAAATCTCTGTTATAAGCAGGTGGTAAGTCGACAAAGTTTTTGAGGAAAAACCTCAAAAGCCCTGACTCTAAGCCCACTGAGTCTTTCACTCTGAACAATGGAATATTTTACCATCATAGTGGTAAGCTACAACTTGACTGGCTTAAAACCCACCCCCATCTTCTCACATACCCTTTAGTCTACAGAAGTGTTGTTACTTTGCGTACCTAGTAGGGCATACACTAAGGTCTCTGTTTCAGGTGGTGGTTGACGAAAGAAGAAATCCAAAACTGGCACTATCATGGATGTGCTCCCATCGTTGTCTCTGTAAACACAGCAAGAAAGGGAGGATGTGTTTTCTACTCCTTGCATTGCATGAAAAGATAATAATAATAAAAATAATACATTTAATTTATAATGCACTTTACATTTGGATCAAATCTCAAAGTGCTACAAAGTAAAAGCATCAATAAAAAATAAAATAACTATATAAAAACATGCCCAAAAAGCAGCAATGTTAATTAAAGTTATAGGTTCTGCTAAAAAGGAAAGTTTTAAGTCCTTTTTAAACGTGTCAGTCGTCTGCGGAGCCCTGAGATGGTCAGGGAGGGCATTCCACAGACGAGCGGCAGCACAATAGAAGGCTCGATCACCCATGGTGCTGAGCTTAGTCCGGGGAAGGAGGAGGCGGTATGGGTGGGTAGAAAGGAGGGATGGTGTTGAGGTTAGTTGGGTGAATAGTTCTTTTAGGTAGGGGGGTGCGTTACCATGGATGCACTGGTGAGTGAGGAGAGAGATCTTATAATCAATCCTGGTGGAGATGGGAAGCCAATGAAGGATGAATGAAGAACGGGGGTGATGTGTTTGTGTTTAGGAACTCTCATCAGGATCCTGCAGCACTGTTTTGAACATACTGAAGTCTTTGAAGACTTTTATCAGGGATCCCGATGAGAAGTGAGTTACAGTAATCCAGTCTGGAGGAGACAAACGTGTGGACCAGCTTTTCATCATCACTCAAGGTGAGTGAAGAACGGAGTTTGGAAATATTTCTGAGATGGTGAAAGGAGATCTTGCAGATGTGTTTGATGTGGGATTCAAAAGTGAGTTGAGGGTCAAATCTTACACCGAGGTTGGTGACTGATGAAGACAGGGGAATGTCATGACCAGAGAAGGTAATTCTGGTTATGGAGGAAGAATGGGTCTGATGTGGGGTGCCAATTAAAATTGCTTCGGTTTTGGAGCTGTTCAACTGGAGAAAGTTGTTTTTCATCCACACCTTTATCTCCTCCAGACAAGCGCGGAGAGTTGACAGGGGAGATGATGATGACGATGAGGATGGAGAGGCTGCGGAGGAACATGTGTCAGTTTTTATGTAGATTTGCGTGTCATCAGCGTAACAATGGAATGAGAGTCCATATCGACTGATGACACGGCCAAGGGGGAGCATGTATAGTATGAAGAGAATGGGGCCAAGGACTGATCCCTGAGGGACCCCACAGGTGACGGTGTGTGTCCGGGACTATGAACTTCCAAGGGAAACGTATTCTGTTCTGTCAGTGAGGTAGGATTGAAACCAGTTTAAGGCGGTGGCAGTGAGTCCAGTGGTGTGATGTAGGCGGTGTAGGAGTATTCCATGGTCAACTGTGTCGAAGGCAGCAGATAAATCAAGGAGAATCAGGAGGGAAGGTGAACCAGCATCTGCTGCCATCCGTAGGTCATTTGTGACTCTAAACAGAGATGTTTCTGTGCTGTGGGCAGAACGGAAACCAGACTGAAAGGTTTCAAAGATGTTTAGTTTGGGCTTAGTGAGGGAGGACACAAGCGACAATTCCATGGAGACGGCCTTGTGGTCGGACACACCCAGATCGTACACAAGAAGATTGCCGAGAGGAGCAGAGTCAGTGATGACTAGATCCAGAGTGTGCCCCTTGGTGTGGGTGGGGACATCGACAAGTTTGTTCATATCTCCAAGTACTCAAATATTGGCAGAGGTTGTGTAAAATGTCGACAAAAGGTTGCACATCTCAGAGGTGAAGGCTGGGTTTTGTTTGGGTGGCCGGTAGATTAGAAGTATGGTCATTGAGAAAGGGGGTTTACAATTAAATGCCAGGCATTCAAAAGAAGAGATCTCTGGCAACGGCAGTGGAGACAAGTCCAAATCACTGCGGTAGATGACAGACAGACCACCACCACGACCAGTGCTGCGGGCTTTCTGGAGGTAACAGTAACCGGCGGGACAGGTCTCATTCAGGACAGAAAAATCATCTGGTTGTTGCCAGGTTTCTGTAAGGCACATAACGTCCAGACATTTCTCCAGGATGTGGTCATGTATGAGGCATGATTTGTTTGTGAGAGATTGTGAATTAAAGAGTTCGATTTTAATACTAGATGGAGCAGGGAGTCTCTGTATTGGCCGAAGAAGACTGAAATCCACTCCACGTTTTCTAACCCGCACAGTGGATGATTTTATCGAGGAAAGTCGGGTGACAGTATTGGGAAAAGCTGCAGCATTCTGATGATGCGACTCAGGTGCGACAGTGCGCACGTCAGACCAAAAGGACGGAATGGAGTTATCGGAGCGGGAGCGGGAGTAAACAAACTTAGAACGGCAACTTCTGTGAACGTAACGGGGCCGGCGAAGGAGTCAAAGTTGTTTAATAACCGATATGCACAACGGAGTGTTGTAGTTGTTGAATTTCATCAGTTGGGTGACGGAATAATTCATCATCATGCCAGTCGTGGAGACTAGCCCGTTAGCTTTGGACGAGACGCGCAGAAGACGTTAGTAGCCGTTATTTTCATGGAAATGATGCCGAGAAAAAAGCTATCAAACACAGAAAGTGATCAACAGCGGCTTTTGGTGAAAGTGTCACGGGGGCAGAGATGAACAAGACGGATAAACAAACTGATATCAACGATGAACAAACAGAAACGGACATAAACGATGAAACAAACAGATTCAGAAGTTACCGGGTGATGGTACACTTGCAGCAACAGGTAGGCGGACCGTCACCAGACTCGTTAGAATTGTTACAAATACAAATACAGAATAACAGATACAAATATGGATATATATCCAAAAGGTTTGCGGGTGAGCAACAATAAAAAGTATACTTGTCGGTTAATAGTATTTCAAGCTGTAGAACTCTGATGGAAAAGCGGCGAACAGACAACGCCAGCGTCCTCTCCCTTCAGCGTCCAGACTGATAAATGGTCATGTGACCTATTACTCTCGATATAGAAATAAAACCTTGCAGTAAAGAGCATAACATTTTTAACCAAATATTATTTTAAAGGTTGTATATTTTAGAGAACTGAATATCAAAGCTAGCTCTTTAACCTCTTATTTATTACATTTTTAACGTGTTAATAATTGTATGAATTCAAACATTTATGAAAGGATGACAGAAAATATAGAATTGACATTTCAATTGCATCTCAATTAATCCCGTCTCTAAGACAGATACAGGCAGCATAACCAAATTCTGCTTCAATTTGGCCACCAATTTGGCCAAGGGTAGCCCTGATAATGTCCCACAGTTCCTTGGGTTTGTTGGAAGCAAAGTTAATAATAATAATAATAATAATAATAATACATTTTATTTATAATGCACTTTACATTTAGATCAAATCTCAAAGTGCTACAAGTTAAAAAACAGATTAAAGAATATGAAAATATAAAATATAATAACTATATAAAAACATTAGCGAAAAAGAAACAAACAGCAATGTTGGTTGTTGGTTATAAGTTCTGCTAAAAAGGTAAGTTTTAAGTCTCAGTCGTCTGTGGAGCACTCAGATGGTCAGGGTGGGTATTCCACAGACGAGCAGCACCAGAACAGAAGGCCCGATCCTTGCTGCACTGTTTCGAACATACTGTAGTCTTTCAAGACTTTTATTTGGGATCCCGATGAGAAGTGCGTTACAGTAATCCGGTCCGGAGGAGACAAAGAGGTGGACCAGCAGATCAGAATAACTTACGGTGAGCGAAGAACGGATTTGGAAATAAAACAGTGTGGATGGATGAGGGGTGGATGAGGGATGGATGATGAGTGGATGAGGGATGGATGAGGGATGGATGATGAGTGGATGAGGGATGGATGAGGGATGGATGATGAGTGGATGAGGGATGGATGAGGGGTGGATGATGGGTGGATGATGGGTGGATGATGGGTGGATGATGGGCGTAGAACTCCTCCCCGCAGTGAGGCTGTGTTCAGGTGTAGTGGAACTTCCTGCCTGTCTAATGATCGGAACCTCTGGCCACGCCTCGAACCACGCAGACCGTCTGTGGAGGTCACAGCAGCAGCTGGAGGGGAGGACCACTGAGTACCGGTTCCGTCTACAGAAAACAAAGCTAAAGGTGAGATAGTTGGACTAAATATTGTTAGTTATTCTAGTCGCGATAGATCGTAGCTCTCTGCCCCCTGATCTCTCCACTCCTGTCTGATCGCCTCCGTGGGACCACTACCGAGAAACTCGCGCGTCCACTTGTAATTGTTACACACCGGCCCTGAAACGAGGGTGAAAACAAGATGAGTAATGTCTTTGATAACATTTAATGACCTGGAGATTCCTCTGAGTCGTCCTGAAGTGACAGTGGGGATGACGCGTGAGGCGCGCGTGTGACTTCACTTCACTTAGATTTATAAGTTGACTGAAGCAGAAAGAGGATGAGGCTCGTGGGGGTAAAAACAGTAAACGCTGTTCACGAGCTCAAGGATGGACAACTAAGTACTTTTACTCAAGTACTGCACTTAACCCTCCTAATGTGATAGAAAAATACTGACATCTTATGTTTTTGAACAGCCCAAAACACAGAAAAAAATTCTTCCTTCAACGTCCACTTATTATTCATTCATATTCATACAATTACTGTTTTATATATTAAGTGTTTTGGTCCCATGACCATTTATCTTATAATATATCACTAATTTTTCTTAAAAAGTAGTTCCTGTATTGAAGTTAAAGGCTAATTATGTGATCTGACTATATTATGATACTAGATTAGAGTCAGTCATCACTTTATTCTTCAACAGTAGTGGTTCATTTTCAAAACAACATGAAGAGGTTAAGGTTGTATTCCAGGTTTAAAATTCTGGTCTTTTCTGCATTACTTTCTAAGGTAATTTCAGGTAATTTGATTCTAACCGCTGACACACAACATTAACACCAGTGGTTTTAATGTTGTGGTTGATTGTTGGATATTCTACACACCTTGAATCTGATGTTATGCAGTGAAAAACCTGCACTGCTGGTTTAGGTGGGGTTTATATATAAACCAGGTGGACTGGAGTCCAGATCATACCTGAACATTTTTGATACCGCCCTTTGGTGACATGGACCATCCTAAAGTGTATTGTTGTGACGTATTTTGCATAAAACAGGCTGAGGTTAGTGTTCTCACGGAAAAGTGATTTCATAATAAGGCTTTGATGATTATTTTAGAGTTAACTAGTCAACAGCATATAAATTATTTAGACAACCTCAGCTCTGATTGTAAAAATTCCTCCAGGATGGTAGGGAACATTTCTGATGAAAGTCTAAATGTAAACATGACAGTGCCAGTAAAAAGTTCTCCTTTCTCATACGGTGTCCTATTATAATGTGATCAGCTTGAAATTATATTTTTGGATAAAATAGACTGAAGGCAATTAAAATGTTGATCACAGTTACTTGTCAAACAGTTAATCACCGGCAAAAAAGTCATGATTGGGACAATAAAGCCAGCACTATTATATAAAAGAAATAACTACTGGACCACATTATACATTTAATTTAATCAGTTCTTTCTTTGTACTTAAGATTTTACTTAAATGGTCAGTAAGGCATTTTCCTCATGTTCAGTTTGACATTTTTGATCCTAACTCAATGAAATTTTGCAACATTGAGAACAATTTATTGAAGGAAACCTAAAACCAACAGATGTGATATTTAAGTTGAATTTATACATTTATTCAAATTTTTATGTGTAAGTTTTAATTTTTACTATTTATGATATATTTGTATATGCATGTGTACTTTGTTATACACGTTTGTGTGTTTGCATGCATATTTACAAACATTTGTGTGTATGCATGTATATTTCTATATTAACACTTCATATTATATATATACGTCCTTTTGCTCTGACGTGCGCACTATAGCATCTCAGACGCGTCATCAGAATGCTGTAGCTTTTCCCAATACTGTCAATGGACTTCCCTCGATGAAATCATCCACTGTGCGGGTTAGAAAACGTGGAGTGGATTTCAGTCTTCTTCGGCCAATACAGAGACTCCCTGCTCCATCTAGTATTAAAATCGAACTCTTTAATTCACAATCTCTCAAAAACAAATCATGCCTCATACATGACCACATCCTGGAGAAATGTCTGGACGTTATGTGCCTTACAGAAACCTGGCAACCACCAGATGATTTTTCTGTCCTGAATGAGACCTGTCCCGCCGGTTACTGTTACCTCCAGAAAGCCCGCAGCACTGGTCGTGGTGGTGGTCTGTCTGTCATCTACCGCAGTGATTTGGACTTGTCTCCACTGCCGTTGCCAGAGATCTCTTCTTTTGAATGCCTGGCATTTAATTGTAAACCCCCTTTCTCCATGACCATATTTCTAATCTACCGGCCACCCAAACAAAACCCAGCCTTCATCTCTGAGATGTACAACCTTTTGTCGACATTTTACACAACTTCTGCCAATATTTGAGTACTTGGAGATATGAACAAACTTGTCGATGTCCCCACCCACACCAAGGGGCACACTCTGGATCTAGTCATCACTGACTCTGCTCCTCTCGGCAATCTTCTTGTGTACGATCTGGGTGTGTCCGACCACAAGGCCGTCTCCATGGAATTGTCGCTTGTGTCCTCCCTCACTAAGCCCAAACTAAACATCTTTGAAACCTTTCAGTCTGGTTTCCGTTCTGCCCACAGCACAGAAACATCTCTGTTTAGAGTCACAAATGACCTACGGATGGCAGCAGATGCTGGTTCACCTTCCCTCCTGATTCTCCTTGATTTATCTGTTGCCTTCGACACAGTTGACCATGGAATACTCCTACACCACCTACATCACACCACTGGACTCACTGCCACCACCCTAAATTGGTTTCAATCCTACCCCACTGACAGAACAGAATACGGACAGGCCCAGACACACATCGTCACCTGTGGGGTCCCCCAGGGATCAGTCCTTGGCCCCATTCTCTTCATACTATACATGCTCCCCCTTGGCCGTGTCATCAGTCGATATGGACTCTCATTCCATCCGTTCTGTCCTTTCTGGTTCCTCCTCTCTACCTATCCAGTCTGCTTACTCACAGTTTGAGATCTCCCAGCCTCTAAAGTGTTTCCCAGAAATCTCATAGCAGGAGGTTGAGGTTATCATCAGGACAATGAAATCCTCCACCTGTGCCCTCGACCCCTTTCCTACAGCCCTAGTGAAAACTAACATCTCTTCCATCAGTCCCCTGATCACCGCTGTTATAAATCAATCCCTCCAGTCCGGCTTTGTTCCATCTGCCCTAAAAGCCACCATAATCAGACCATTCCTCAAACAACCTACTCTTGATCCAGAAATTTTTACTAATTACAGGCCCATTTCCAAACTCCCATTCCTCTCCAAAGTTCTGGAAAAAGTAGTTGCTGCCCACCTCCAGGACCACCTCAAATACAACAACCTCTTTGAAACCTTTCAGTCTGGTTTCCGCTCCGCCCACAGCACAGAAACAGCTCTGCTTAGAGCAGTGGTTCTTAACCTGGGTTCGATCGAACCCTAAGGGTTCGGTGAGTCGGTCTCAGGGGTTCGGCGGAGCCTCCGCCGCGGCCATCACTGGCTGCAGATGATAACGTTACATTGCTTGGCCAATCAGTGCTGCGGGGAATTTAGTGCGCTCAGTAGTCAACGTGTGACTGTCGTGGTAGTACTCGCGTGATTTCTTTCTTGATATTTTTATCCATGCTAACTAAGTCGAGCAAAAAAAGAAAGTGGTCGGACGAATATGTACAACATGGATTCACATGTATCACGGAACGTGATGGGACCCAGCATCCTATCTGCATGATTTGCAATGCCAAGTTGAGCAACTCTTGTCTCGCACCGGCAAAACTAAAGGAACACTTCTTGAAGCTGCATGGAGATGGGGAATACAAGAACACAACGCTTGCTGAATTCAAAGTGAAGAGAGCAAGATTCGATGAAAAGGCTACTCTGCTTGCTTTTGGATTTGTACCCATTAACAAACCGTTCCTCACAGCATCGTCCCAAATTCCTCTTTCAAATGACACCATCAGCGACAGAATAGAGAATATGAGTAAAGACATCTTGGCTCAAGTAGTCGCAGACCTGATTTCAAGCCCGGCAAAATTCAGCCTTCAACTCGACGAGTCCACAGACGTTTCTAATCTAAGCCAGCTTGCTGTTTTTGTGCGCTATGTGAAAGACGACATGATAAAAGAAGAATTTTTATTTTGTAAGCCTCTTACAACAACAACTAAGGCAGCCGATGTGAAGAAGCTTGTGGATGACTTCTTCAGAGACAACAATCTTTCCTGGGATATGGTTTCTGCCGTTTGTAAGGACGGAGCTCCAGTCATGCTGGGAAGAAAGTCTGGTTTTGGCGCGCTAGTAAAAGCCGATGCACCACACATCATTGTTACGCATTGTATTCTGCACAGGCATGCGTTGGCAACAAAAACCTTGCCTCCAAAAATGGCAGAAGTATTAAAAACTGTAGTGGAATGTGTGAACTATGTGCGAAATAGTGCTCTGAGGCACCGCATCTTCAGTGAGCTGTGTAAAGAAATGGGCTCTGAATTCGAGGTACTTTTGTACCATTCTAATGTTCGGTGGTTATCCAGGGGACAGGTGCTGAATCGTGTTTTTGCCATTCGTGTGGAATTAACCCTGTTTTTGCAAGAGCAACAACATTGTCATGCAGATTGCTTCAAAAATTCTGAGTTCATTCTCATTTTAGCATACATGGCTGATATATTTGCAGCTCTCAATCATCTCAATCAGCAGATGCAGGGCGGTGGAGTCAACATCATGGAAGCGGAAGAAAAACCTGAAGGTTTTTCAAAAAAAGCTACCGTTATGGAAACGACGAACAGAGAACAATAACTTTGCAAACTTTCCCCTTCTGGACGACTGTGTAAGTAAGATCGAAGATGTCTCTGGAATCGGAGACATGTCTGTACCCATGGAACTGAAGCAAACAATTGCTACGCACTTAGATGAGCTTGCAAAGTCTCTCGACGGATACTTTCCTACAAGAGAGTCATATCCAGCATGGGTGAGACAGCCGTTCACGTTTGCTGTTGAGACAGCAGATGTCAATGATGAACACCTTGACGAAATCATTGAAATTCAGCAGAGCCAGGTTCAACAGCAACTCTTCAGAACAACAACGCTCTCAAAGTTTTGGTGTCAACAAATGGAAAAGTATCCAGTTATTGCTAAGAAAGCCTTGGAATTTTTTATACCATTTGTTACAACATATCTTTGCGAGCAATCCTTTTCGAGGATGCTGGACATAAAAACGAAGAAAAGGAACAGACTTTGCTGTGAGAATGAGAGTGGCACTTGCCAAGGTGAAGCCACGCATATCTGAACTGGTCTCTCAAAGGCAACAGCAGAAGTCACACTGATTTGCAGGTCTGTAATTTGTTGTGAGTTCATGCACTGTGTTGGTTTTGTTCTTTGAACAAGGTGATATTCATGCACGGTTCATTTTGTGCACTAGTAAAAAAAGATATACCTATGTCTTTAATTTGAAAAATTTTTTATTTTTCACTAAAGAAGGGTTCGGTGAATGCGCATATGAAACTGGTGGGTTCGGTACCTCCAACAAGGTTAAGAACCACTGGCCTAGAGTCACAAATGACCTACGGATGGCAGCAGATGCTGGTTCCCCTTCCCCCTTGATTCACCTTGATTTGTCTGCTGCCTTCGACACAGTTGACCATGGAATACTCCTACACCGTCTACATCACACCACTGGACTCACTGCCACCGCCCTAAATTGGTTTCAATCCTACCCCACTGACAGAACAGAATACGTTTCCCTTGGAAGTTCAAGGTCCCGGACACACATCGTCACCTGTGGGGTCCCCCAGGGATCAGTCCTTGGCCCCATTCTCTTCATACTGTACATGCTCCCCCTTGGCCGTGTCACCAGTCGATATGGACTCTCATTCCATTGTTACGCTGATGACACGCAAATCTACATAAAAACTGACACATGTTCCTCCGCAGCCTCTCCATCCTCATCGTCATCATCATCTCCCCTGTCAACTCTCCGCGCTTGTCTGGAGGAGATAAAGGTGTGGATGAAAAACAAGTTTCTCCAGTTAAACAGCTCCAAAACCGAAGCTATTTTAATTGGTACCCCACATCAGACCCAGTCTTCCTCCATAACCAGTATTACCTTCTCTGGTCACGACATTCCCCTCTCTTCATCAGTCACCAACCTCGGTGTAAGATTTGACCCTCAACTCACTTTTGAATCACACATCAAACACATCTGCAAGATCTCCTTTCGCCATCTCAGAAATATCTCGAAACTCCGTTCTTCACTCACCTTGAGTGATGCTGAAAAGCTGGTCCACGCGTTTGTCTCCTCCAGACTGGATTACTGTAACTCCCTTCTCATGGGGATCCCTGATAAAAGTCTTCAAAGACTTCAGTTTGTTCAAAACAGTGCTGCAAGGATCCTGATGAGAGTTCGTAAACACAAACACATCACCCCCGTTCTTCATTCCCTTCATTGGCTTCTCATCTCCACCAGGATTTATTATAAGATCTCTCTCCTCACTCACCAGTGCATCCATGGTAACGCACCCCCCTACCTAGAAGAACTACTCACCCCACTGACCTCAACACCATCCCTCCGTTCTACCCACTCATACCGCCTCCTCCTTCCCCGGACTAAGCTCAGCACCATGGGTGATCGGGCCTTCTGTTCTGCTGCCCCTCGTCTGTGGAATGCCCTCCCTGACCATCTGAGGCCTCCACAGACGACTGACACATTTAAAAAAGGACTTAAAACTTTCCTTTTTAGCAGAACCTATAACTTTAATTAACATTGCTGCTTTTTGGTCATGTTTTTATATAGTTATTATTGAATTTTTTATTGATGTTTTTATCTGCTTTTGCTTTGTAGCAATTTGAGATTTGATCCAAATGTAAAGTGCATTATAAATTAAATGTATTATTATTTTATTATTATTATTTATTTAAGTTTCGGTCTCAGTATGAGGGACTGCGTCGTTTGGTGAAGTCTGTGGTCACCTATGATGATTACTCTAATTTGTAGATAAGTTGCAGTCATGTGGACAAAATTGGAAATTCATGCTGAAGGTAACGGGATACGTTGAATTTATTTTAATTTATATTATATTATTGATTAATATTATCATTATTATTCATAAAATGACAGTACTGCATGCTGTCAGTCAAAGACAGGAGATGGCGGCCTGGTAAAGTGGTGCAACCAGAATAACCTGGTGCTCAATGCTCAGTAAAGACCACCCTGCGTGAATCATCCATCGTCATCGTCAAGTTATGATTTCTCAGCCCTAGTCAGTAGTGCGTGTTGTTTGAAGAGACACTTTTCCTCACAAAAAGCAAGGTTTTACACTCTGTTTTTATGAATTTGTTGTTTTTGAAGCTGGTTTTACTCAGGCACTACATAAATGAACATACAAAAACTGCTTCTTACACTGTCAAGAGATATGACTTGTGTTGTTTTTTTGCAAAGCAAGTACTTCTACTACTGTATTCTGATAACTTTTGTTGGATGAATGTAGCATATTCTTGTTATTATTAACTCCATTATATCAGCTGTGCACTGCAAAGCATGCTTTCCAGTCAACCATCATTCAGACTCAGTCTTGTCTTTTCTGCAGGAGAGGCAACACAGCCACACAGAGGACCATAAAGAGAAACATCCATATCAAGCAGTGGGTTCTGACAGTCATCATGATCTACTTCAGGCTTTATGCCTGCATCATGATTTCCCTGTTGCTACTTCAGGGGGCAATAGTGATGCTGTACTGTGGTTGGTTCTTCCAGCTAGATTCATACGATGACCCGTCCTCCAGTGAAAAAGTTCATGTTCTGCTGCTGTCATCCTGGCGATCAGGCTCGTCCTTTTTGGGTCAGGTGTTCAGTCAGCATCCATCTGTCTTTTATCTCATGGAGCCAGGATATTATGTGTGGAAGAAAGTGCAGAAACCCAAGCAGAAGCTCAAAGTCCATGTGAGGGATTTATATCAGGGCTTATTTCAGTGTGAATTCTCTGGCCTAAAAACCTTCATCGCACCACATAAAAAAATCCCAGATGTGTTTATGTGGAGTCAAAGTCGAGCACTTTGCTCACCACCCGCCTGTCCTCTCACACCACGTGGCAATTTCAGCGACCAGCATCAGTGCTCTGAAAAATGTAATGCTACTGAGATGCAGGGGTTGAAGACAGCCTGTGACACTTACAGTCATGTGGTGTTAAAAGAAGTGCGATTTTTTGAATTGGAATCTCTGTACCCGCTCCTCAAGGACCCTAGTCTAGATCTCCGCATCATCCACCTGGTTCGAGACCCTCGAGCTGTTATGCGTTCTAGAAACCAGATTGGTTATTACTGGAATTATGATAATGCCATCATCACTGATTTTAGAGACATTCCACCAGCTGGAATCCAGTTTGAAGTCATACAGGAGATTTGCCGTGGCCATGTGAGCATCATTGAGAGCGCCATCTTTCAGCCACCTTCATTTCTCAAAGGCCGCTACAAAATGGTTCGCTATGAGGATTTGGTGCGCAACCCCATTGAAGAGATAAAAGACTTGTATCAGTTTGCAGGTCTGGAGATGAAAGGAGAGTTGGTTGAATGGATCTACCGGTTGACCCATGGAAAAGGCACAGGTTCGCGGGGAGAAGCATTCAAAATCACATCACGAGATGCTGCTGATGTCTCGGAGGCTTGGCGTACTGCACTGCCCTTCAACAAGGTCAAACGTGTTCAGGAAGTGTGTCAGGGGGCAATGAAAATGATTGGATACAGGACCGTAAATAGTGAGGAAGAACAGAAGAACCTTGACATACATCTACTCGTGCCAAAGGAACCACTAAAATGAATTTGGTTACCGTCTTGCCCTTTAAGTTTCAAAAAGATGTCATTGAGTATCCTGTCAAGGTATGAGGTTTTGTTATGATTGATTGAAATCGTAACAAAAAACAAAAACACAAGGCAAAAAAAATATGTTGAAAGAATAATGATAAAATTGAGTAGCAGACACTTGGTTTACATATTTGAAAAAATGGAGTGATAAGACGTACAAACTCATTCAATCCCAGCCTTCCTCCATAAGTCACTGATTGTATTATTACATTATTATATTATATTATACTATATTGTATGATATATTGTAGTATATAATACATGTATCTAATATAATATAATAATGTAATATATTCGGAAACTGATTATATATATGAAATATAATAATGCTAATCATCCTTGGGTTCTTAGAAAGGTACTATATAAGTCCAATTTATTATTATTATTATTATTATTATACACTACGGTGATTATCCCTTATTTTTATACACAAATATTATATATGCTTTATTTGTGCATATATTTCCACTCACGCAATCAAGAGTCAAATATCTGCTAATCTACATTATTATTTACATTAGACTTGATTTTGCAGTGGTATATATATATATATATATATATATATATATATGGAAATTGCTTTAACTCTACATCAAAACTGTTCCATAGTTTAATTCTACAATATGATATGTAAAAACTTTTACTGCTCCTATAAATACTTTTGGGTTCTGAATTTGAATTTTCCCCATAAATTACAATCCCCCTCTCAATCAATGAACTATTCTTGAACGTTTCCTGGACGTAGATTCTTTTTTAGCCTTGAACAGAAGGCTAATGCTGTTTCATATTCCACAATATTTCTGGTTGAATGCTGCAGCTATGATGGCAAAATGAATTGCCTTTGGCGCCACATCATCTTGTATAAGGAAGAAAATCCTGATGAGCAGATTTCTAACCAGACCGCTTCTTTGCTTTGGTGGGTGTACAAGGGGGGGGCTTCAGGAGTGTTTGACTAGTTTTGTGTTGACGCTAAGAATCTTTTTAATTATCCATATTTCAACTACCAGTTGTGAAAGATAGTGATAGCTGATAGTACACTAAGATAGCTGATAGTACACTAAGAAACATAGTCATGAGTTACTACACTACTCAAAGAGATAAAGGCAACACTCAAATCACACGTCCTAGATAGGGATGAATGAAATAATCCAGTTGAAAATCTTTATTGATTACATAGTGTAAATAACGTAAGAACGATCACCGCTGGTGGCACCGCTACAACTTTTTTTTTTGCACACCCTTACTGTGTCCTCTCGTTTTTCCCATTTTGAAGAACTTCAAAGACAATTAGGCCCGGTTCCTCATAGTTATACCCCAGTAAAACAGGAAGTTAATGTTTGCCGCTTTACAGTTCCTCCTCAAACAGGTGAACCTAAGAATATAAAATAGGACTGGAAATATGCGTCAGTTACCTTTTAATCACAGGATTTGCTAGGGGTGCCAACAATTGTGGCACACGTCTAAGAGACAATTGTTTGTTTTATATCAATAATTCAATTTTTGTTTTAATTTTACTTACTAGAAAATGTTGGATTTTCGGGAAAAACTTGAATTAAAGATCATGGCTATAGACAAAGATATTTTTGTCTCTAATTTTATTTAAAAAAAATTAAAAGGTGCCAATAATGCTGGAGGGCACTGTATGTAAATGTGTTATATATTTATTGAATGCTATGATATATGTTGCTTTAATTCACATGGGTTGTATGATTGATAAATATATCTTAAAGATAGAAGATTTTTAGACGTTTAAAAAAAAAAGGTGAGTAGCTGGAAGACCTGACCAGTAAACGTGATATTAAAATGAATTGTTGATTGAAAAGTGAGTTTATATTATTAAAGACGCATATAATTAATGCCAGAACAGTATAAACATCGTATTCATTATCAACTAAAGTGTTCATATGCAGCATTTATGGTTCTATGGTGCAATGTTTCACAAGTTTTGACACAACTCATTACACAATTAACAGTATTTCACCTTATTCCAGACATCATTAAAAGTAAGGGACAAAGATACACAAGGCATGGACGACGACTGCCGTGAACAAAGATGTTTCAATTCAGATTTTTATTTACAACTATTTAAGGTATTGTCTCTCTCTATTACTTTAGGACCAGGGATAGTTTGATTGTCACATGTAAAAAGCAAAATATTCATAATAATTCCTAATCTGATGCTCCCACATCTTCATCAGAGCCATGAACTCTGCTTTCTGTGAAGAAAATGCAATACAGCGTCATAAAGGTTGTACACCGATCAACCATAACATAACCACTGACAGGTCAAGTCAGCACACTTAAATTTTAATCCTGTAGAATCACCTGAAACTAAGAATCCTGAAACTAAGAATCACTGTTTTCTCTACAGCAGGAGCCTTTAATGCACAAAGACAACACACAGCTGAACCCCCGGCGGGCTACAAGACCAGTTAGACCACATTGGGGTAAACGCAAAAAAGATTGTTCATTGACAAGAGTTGCAGAGCAACTCAGATTTGAAGATGTGCTGATTTTAGGTTGAAGTGTTCCTTGATTTTATTTATTGAAAAAAGAATGATAGTAGCCTTCTACAATGAACAGCAGCCAAGAGCTCACCTGCTGCATCTTGGAGTAAAGGACTTTGCACGTGCCCACGTTTTCTTTTTGACACGCTACCTGCGCTGATCAGTGAACCAAGATACCGGTTAACCCATATTCAACTATTAAATATCTATTCTGTTTCAGTATTCTAGCATTTTTGGGGAATCATGTTTGTAGTTTTTACATTATTTTAATCTGTGTGGCAGAAGTTCGCTGTGCCTCACTTTAAATCTGTATGAATTCAACTCCACAAACATGAATCCCATGTTTCCTGTAATGCAGCACTGCAGCATCACCTTATTCTGTGTTCCAACACCTCTCATACTTTGTAACTTCAGTAGCTTTCTGTAATTGTAGAGTCTATAAATCCGACCGGATATCATCTTCAGTGTTATTACAAGCAAACCCACGGAGGAGAAATATTTGCTCTTAGCTCTGTTAGCAACATGGCATTACGACGGTAATATTGATCTGTCATCTCTGCAACATTTGATGGCTTCCCATAAACGCTCATTTTTACTCACTGTGCATGATTAAATTATAAAGATTTTACCATCCTAATGTCAAAAAAAACCCCAAACAGCCTCGTTGTTTTTTTGTGCATAGTGTTAATTTTCAGACGGTGGTCCTCCACCGGCTGAACGCCGATGATGATGACTGTGGTAAACAGTGTCCTGATAGCAGTTCCTTTGAAAGGTCCCACTTCTGCCATAGGACAATTTTGACGGTTCATCTGTTTCCTCATGCTGGGTAGAACTTAATAAATATGGTGGGTACCTTTGGGTCAAACACAATGTTTGAACATGTGCAAAGATTTCCTCGTAAGGGAAAAGTGTAGAGGAATGACAATGAGATTAGAGATGCACTGTTAGAAATCCTGGTCGTAACTTGCAACATGCTGCTCAGCATTCAACAACCTCATTTGGGTCGCCCCTTGTCTGTGGAATCTGCTGTGCTGAGTATTAACACAACCGACCCACAGTCTTTGCACTGATTTCAATTCCGTTCTTCAATAAAAAGCACTAACTGTTCTACTAACTCAGTTTGTGTGTGAATGAAGTGCCTTGGAACTGGTTTTACGTACACTTGAAACACCTCGGTCAGGTTTAACAGGTCGTCTCAAGCTGAATACAGACTTGCATCATCAATTCTGTGGTCTGTCTGACCTGCATGACCAGAAAACTTGTGGGAGGAAAATAACGTTAGAGCATTGAAAATAGGACCGGGAGTCTAAAGGAAATGATTTTCCTGTGTGATGTTTTCAGACCATGAACTCCAGGCAGCTGCAGACACGTGGGAATACAAAAATTGTGAAAATAAAATGATCATCTGAGGACACTGAAGAGCGGTCATCAACCTTTCTGGACAGCGTGAAGGTGCAGGGTGTCGTGTTGTTGTAAGCAGTGACACTCTGATCCAAAGTCAAGCAGCGTTTATCCAGATTGACCAGCTGACCCAACAGAAGAGAGGAAAAGAAGAGTCTGCTGAAAAGTCTAAATGTCTTTCCATTAAAAGTGTGACATATTGAACGCGATTCACCATATTTCTTAGTCACCTGTGCACACATCTGGATTTTCAAAAAATAAATCTGGAACTCAAAAAGAGCCGTTTCCATCAGATTCGAGGAGGATGTCTGAGCTTCCAGAAAGTGAAATTTCAACAGAATAGCAGGAGGTTTCTGTCACTGCGTGGCCACAGAGGGAAGACCTGACTGCGAAGCTGCTGCCAGGCCTGCTGGTATGACTGGCAGGCCTTCTTGTAGTCCCAGTAGGACTGCAGCTCGTTTCTCCTGCAGACATAAAAGAAGCGTTAACATTTTAAGAAACCACATTAAAGAAGTAGGTTACCACACGTCAGAATTAACTACAGGACTTCCTCTACATTGTGTGACGCTCAGCATGGCCCATTTTAAATATCTAGTATCAGCTATGGAGGACCCTTTTTTATTCCAGCCCAAATTCCAGAAATGGAGACCGGCAAATATTACTCGAGATAAGATCATTGCCCAACCATGGAAGTCACTTCTGATGTCATTCAAACAAATGGCTCGGGAATTGGAATCTTCGCAGTTCAGCTCATAGGTCATACTAGCTGACCCTAGAGGTCAAATATAGGCTTTGTGATGCTGAGATGTTTTGCCAGACTTATTACACTTTATAACCTTCTAGTTTAATGCTTTTCCATGTTTGTTCACATGTTAACAGAATATCTGACAAAGATTCCATGTTACGAATGAAGCCAAGACGGTATAATAATGAGGAATGTTTCGTCCAACACAAAACTCGGACACTTGGACTCTCCCTGATCCCTCGGCTGTCTTTCCCTGACCTGACCATTGTTGCTACAGATAATGTTGTCATTGTATGATGGGTTGGGCTGACACACGCATGTAAGTGGGTCAGACTGAGCTGGGATCAGGTTGTCTGCAAAAACTGTCAAAAAAACAGAGGGAACACTGTTCTCCCTTTGGGGAGGATTCTCTGCCATCAGAGCACACACACACCCACACACACACACACACACACACACACACACACACACACACACACACACACATACACACACACACACACACACACATACACACACACACACACACAGAGGTCAGTTTCAGGAAATTACCCAAATCTCCAGTGAGTTTTTGGAGACTTAGCGGGATAGTAAAACAGCTGTGTTCCAAGTGGAGACACGGAATTGTCCTCTCTTTTGTTGACTGTCCCTCGTTAACTGGTGATGAGTCTGAAGTTACTGAAATGATCTGAAGGCATGCTGAAAGGGTGGGGTCAGTATTTACAGTCCTGTCCACCTTACAAGCTTAAACAAATTAATTTTTTTAAGTTACTGAAACGTCATTTGAGGCAGAAGTCAGGGTGAATAGCTGATTAGCTCAGCACCACAGGGTGAGGCGTCCGTGAGTTGGGCACAGATTCCCTCGGCACTATTCCAACAAACATCCACAAGAGTGAACTCTTCTTCATTAATGAGTTTTGTCCAGTTTAGGTAGTCTGACATTATCATTATTTTGATTGTATGCTACTCACTACAGTACTTCAGAACAGGGTCTTGTTTGGATCTGATTCTAATTTAAAAGTCCGGTTTTGTTCCAGTGGACGGAAACCTTTAACTTTTTCACAAGGTTTTTATTGTGAAACATCTGCAGGAATGTCTTGAGGAAATGGAATTAAAAATGGAATGCAGTTATTACCGTCTTTTCTCGTGACGCACTTCATCAAAACTGAACAAGAGTTTCCTGTTTCTAGAACAAAGTATATGGAAACCAAACTGCAGCAGCAGGTATCATCTTTGTTCTTTTGGTTTCTTACAATACCAGTTGGAGTTTCCCCACCGGGGACAGACACTACTGGATGGATGAGCAGTTTCACCCCTAATCAAACAGACGCTTCAGGGCGTACAGTTTAAACGTGTGAAGATTTATGGACAGAAGTTCTGGATTCTTGCAGACACAGTGAGAAAAAGAAAATTGAGAAGAGAACATTCCACAGATCGTTAGCAGAAGTTGTACTCTTCTAACTAATTTTAACGACACTGCTAAGTAGCGTTTAAGTGTTCAGAGACTTTACAGAAAATGTTTTAAATGATTTTAGAATATACACAATATGTTTCGAATCGCGTTTAAGGTTAGACATATTTGTGCAAGATTAGGACCATTTTCTGAATGTTTTCTTACTTTTAGACGTCTCAAATAGTCTTTTTGAAAGTGAGGGAAGAAAGCGGCTGTTAGTGTCGGAAATACTTACACACACACTCACACACAACCACAAAAGATACAAACTCAGATGCAGTCACGCGGAAGAATAAATTATTTCAGGCCTACAGGTAAGGACACACACAGTGAATGTCACAACACACACATGTGCACAGACACACACACGCATCATAGTGACACGTCATTTGACAACTTCTGCTCCACAGTGACATCTAACTTTCATCTAAGATTAACACACAGTCTTTTGGACAGATTTCCTTATTAAAAGAATGCGTCTGTATCTACTCACCTCCAGCTCTGCTCGAAAAAAAAAGTGAAACATCAACCGCCGTATCTGTTACATATATATATATATGTATATATATATATTTATATATAAGTACAAGATTTTTCCCCCTTTATTTAAAATGTGCACATATTTAAAGCCTCTGCCATAATAACTGGACATTATTTGGAAACTAGATGGCAGTCAGAGAACAGATCTCCATCAAGGACTTGGACTTCAGTTTCCCGTTATCATTGCAGCTAAAGGTTCGATAATAGTTTAACCTTAAGAATCACAAAACAATTAACCCAGAAACAGGATCCCTTTGGGATCCTCATTAGTTTGACGGTTATTCAGGAGGCAACATCATAACACATGTCAAATATGACATGTAACTGAATTACAACAGTTTCAACTACAGTTTACTTAGTTGTGCTTCTATAGGGTTATTATTTCTTAATCTCACAGCAATGGATTTTCTGTGAGTCCTACACATTTTAACATTCTGGATCACCAAATATTGAAAATAACTTGGCTCCAGATCAGACTTTGTTGTGACCATGGGCATACAAAAATATTGTAATAGCCCATATCATGCTATAATAAATAATCCTGTGTAAGGATTCTGGCTTGAGATGATGTTGATGATGATGATGATGATGATCTGGATCACCACCAGAATGTAATGGATTGTTCCCTAGCCCAATTCCAGAATCAGTTAATAACTGTTTGATTAACCCCGCTAATAGAAAGACAAAAGAGTCAAATGCAAGCAAAAAAACATTTAGTATCAATGACTTTTACTTTCTGTACAGCCTCCAGACCTTTGGTGCTGGTGGCCGTATCAAGCTATGGCGCTGTTTTGCTGCCAACAGATCTATGCTATATAAAATTAAAGAAAACATTAATAGGGATAATTAAGAAGGAGAATTATCTCTGGATTCTTTCAGAACACCTAGTCATCAGCCAAAAGACTAGTTCTTGGGTGTGGTTGGGTGTTTCAACAGAACAATGGTACCAGACACACATCAAAAGTGGTAAAGGATTATGGGGTTGTAATGTCCATCCCAACATCCTGACCAGAACCCCAATAAGAATCTGTGGACTGTGCTGAAGAAATTAGTTTTGGCCAGAAAGCCAACAGCTTTAGTTGAACTGGACCGATTCTGTCAAGAAAAGTGGTTGAAAATTCAGCCAGGGGTTCATGGATGGCCATCAAAAAACTGAGGGGATCATAGCAAAGAGATATCTAACCAAATATTAGATCTGGTCGATGTAAATGTTACACAAAGTGGTGTGTGTTCCACTAATTTCATCACACACAAAAGTAAGTAGTAGAAATCATTTGACGCCAGGATGGCCAAGACAAACATATTCTTTACAAGTATCCATCTGACACTTTTTTATTAGACCAACCCAAGATCAGCTGGTATCTGAGCAAAGAAACACACAGTATATGTCACAGGAGCAAAAACACACACTTGCTTGTGTCGTGCTGGAATACTGAGTGACACACCCCTCCTTGTGTAGAACTCCTGGAAACAAACAGGATCTATGAGGGAATAAAAGCAGGACTTTTATTCCCTCAGGACTCACTTGTTTTGAGTCCTGCTGGAGGGAAAACATTACTCCTCTGCACCCGTCACTCCTCTGAAAGCTGTCACACGTGACAAATACACATCCCTCTACTGATGCTGGTAATTTGCCTCAGTGACGATTTGACACGTAGACAAAAACAAATAATTGATCTTCATCAGTCTATTGGGCGGTTCTGGTTTTATTTGAGCTGTTTAAATGAGCTTTGAGGCTCTAGTTTATAATGTTTTGAGCGCATTGTCACCTGAGGGAGTTGGGAAGTGCAGAAGGGTCAGTGGCCGACACCAGAGACAGGAAGGAATGGAAAAGCTCCAGCTTACATAGAAGAGACCTGCAGATGTGCAAACAGGCACCAGTGTTGATGAAAGTCAGTCTAGGAATACATTAATGCCAAACAGTAGACAGTGAATTCCCCTTTACGGTATAATCATTCATGCAGAGTTGAGTTGGCCGGTGCTGTACCTGGCATTAGCAGTGCCGAGGGCCTTCTTGGTGACTCCATGTTTGTAGCCGTTTGCAGTGACATCTAGTGGCTGCTCTCTCACATTACACCAGCTGATGGCTGAAGCACATTTGAGACCATGGGTGAACTAAATATCACATCATGATCAATTTGTCACTCATAAAGTAAAAATTAGTTCCTATCTGCTAACTCTTGGGATCATTCTGAGAACAGTCACTGACAGATTGAAAACATAAATAAATTGGCCTTTATATCCCCTTACATTCATTAAATATTAGGTCTATATTTAGATTTGTTACAGGGCAGAAGCTGGGACTAGACCACACTCCATGAAAACCAAATTAAAATCTAGTGGATCTGGACCAAAGCCTCTATCCATGAATGTGAGTGAAAAAAGTTTATATGAGCCTAAAAATATTTTAAAAAAATAAGCTAAGAAGATACCTATTATGAGATGCTCCTGTTAAGGGGTCTTTAAAAGTGTGTGTGGAATTTCAATGAATTAAATATAGTGGGTTTCAGGAGATGTGGATAGAATATTGCCAGTTAAGTATTTAGGAAGGCTGACATGCGGATAGACGAGGGTAATGGCCCTGAAATTGTAAAATTCCATAAAGTCCCATCATCCAGAAACCGAAACACAGTTCTAACCTATTGTGACCCAACACCCTCCATCCCACTTTAGTTCATTGAAAGATATTTTGTAGATATAATGTGGTCCTGCCTAAATTCCAACAAATGAGGACAGAAATGGACAATGAAGAACCTTCATAACCTTCTGCTGCTTCGTAACCCAACAACGATACAAGAAAAGTTAAGCTAAAACCACGGATAACTGAGCTAAACTAATGGTAGTCCTTGAAAGTTGAATGTGGTTCTTACATGCCTGCTAACGTGGGAGAAAATGTTTCTAGATTGGCTTGCCAACCCGAAAACCTACCCACATTTTTGGGATTTAATTTCAGAGCCTTTCTAGATACATAATATACATTATAGCCGTCTGTATAATAGATCTGCCTTTGTCTAAGCGTAGACTCTGTGGGTTGAATTTGGTTTGTGCTCTGGGTCTGACCACAAACAAATAAAGCAGCTTTGAATCAACAAGTGAACCAAATGATTTTACCGCCATCAAAAGAAGGTCCCTTTCTTAATTCCCTTACAAAAGACTCACTGAGGAAATATGACAGGGCCGCTTTTCTTTAGTAACATGCGCTTTCATGTTCTTCAGCACAAAATCTCTTGTCTTTGGGTAAAATCATAATGTTGACATGGATGTTGATGAGCTGAAACCTGCTTACAGATGGGAACTCTAGTATAAATCCCATGAGGCATGGTTGCAGCATTGGTTCTCCTTCATGTTCATTCCGACAAGTGTGTGAGAATGAGAGACAATCCTACCTGCCCCACAGGGGGAGATACGTCCCTGTCCATCCTGGTGTTGGAGCTCTGTCTGGCCTTGGCTGAAGGGGAACTCCAGCTGGGACTGTAACACCACAGGTGGACGTACAGAGAAACCAGCAGGCAGGTCGGATACATTGGAACACCTGGGCAGTACAGAAGGAATACATTTAAGTCTGCTGATCCCCTAACTTTCAAGAAGAAACACCTTCAAAAAATGAGAAGTTTGAGGTGACAGTGACGGACACTGTCACTGTCGTAATACTGACGTTTTGAATACGATGCAATAGCGCCATATTCCCTTAATATTCCATTCTCAATGGTTCATTCGCTATTTTTATATATTGACTATTTGAAGCATTTCATTCTCTTTTGATATTAAAATAATATTTGATTAATAATAATGTTATAAATATGGTAACTATTAATTAAGTTATTGGATAACTAATAAATAGTAGATTGAATTAATAACTCAATTCAAGAAAAATATTTATTTTTAAATATTCAATGTATATTTCAATTAGTATTGATATGACCATTCATTTAGAAAATGCATTCTTAATAAATAAATAAATAATAATTTAACTTAATTTAATCATTTTTTATATCATCATATAAATCATTTATTATTCATTTGTGTACAAATAATGCAGTTTACGTGGACCTGAGTCCCCAGACTTTATTCCTGGACTAAAATGTTGCAATGATTATAAAGAGCCTTGAAGCTGGTGAGACAGAAAACTCAAAAGTCACTACACAATAAGAAAATCCCTGTTCTGCTGTACTTTTACACAATATTTTAACATTCATGCATGGATTCATTTCTAAAAATGTTTTTATTAATTCATTTGGGGTAAACATAGTAGTATATATGCAGCGTACATGCAGTTTGCTATGGAGATGAAGAATAACCTTCAGTCGCCTTTGAATAATCTTTCTAGGGAAACAACAAATTCATTTTTGGGAAGTTCAGATTGTCAAAAGGCAGAATTACTTAACGTTTAATATTCACTGATCAGCCATAACATTATAACCAGTGAAAGGTGAATAAAGAATAAAATGATCTCATTGCAGTGGCACCTGTCAGTGGGTGGGATATATGAATCAGCAGGTGGATGTTTTGTCATCAAAGTTGATGGGTTGGAAGCAGGAAAAACTGACAAACGCGACGCTCTTAAAGGACATGGCAAGAACCAGATAGGGATAGTTAGATGAATGGTCTGCATCTTCCAGAACAGCAGTTCTTGTTGGGTTTTTCCAGTCTTCCGTTGTTTAAAGTTGCTTACATGGAGGAAACACTGGTAAACCGGAGAAAGGGTCATGGACATGGCGAGTAAAGGCTAATGCAGGTTGTCTGCATGAACAGTTTGTGTCATAAGCTGTTGACAGTAGGTCTTTATCACTCCGTTTAGGAGTAAACCTCTACCACACTTGATGGTTATTCAGAGAGGTACACTAATAGTTTGCTGACCTACAATGTCCTCTGAGTAACAGTTAGTAGAGTAAACACAAGAATTACAAAAAGGGACGTTTCCTAGTTACAAATTCTGCGGTAATAGTTGGCCGAACAGAAGGGATACGTCTACCGACCTACTTTAACGGCTCATTTGTCTATCTCTTTGTGTTTGTCTGATTAAATCTATCCTCATAAGCCTTAGCAGCCAACAAAGGTGTCACTTGGTGAAGGAAGCACATGATGAGAAGTAAAACAGCGTAATACTTTTCATAGGAGATAGAGGGAGGGAAGTAAACAGAATACAGATGAGAGATTATTAGGATTCCATTCGCAAAGAGGCTTGAGATATGACTCATCTTTTTTTAAGGCATTAGCAAACAATGCTAGCATATTCACCAGAACAACCTCTTAAAGTCAAAATGATGTATTTACAACTTCAAAAATTGAAACTATTCAATCAAGCGGGATGTGGGATTTGTAGATGGAATCTAAAACTAAACTCTTGGATTAAAGGGATTTTTTTCATATTTTTTCATGTTACTAAAAAACCTTACAAGATGACAAATAAATAAGAACGTAATCGAGAGTTTAACATGATGATTGTTTGTTCATGATAGAAAATTAACAGCCATAGCCTTCCCCAAAGATTTACACCATGTGCCCAAATGTGTGAAGCATTATGGTTTGTTCATACCGAACGCAAGGCAAATTATTCAGTTACACTCATGAATTCACCATTACTGCTCACCTTCTGATCACAGCTCTGTGCATGGCCTCTTGGCTGTATGGACACTTCCCCAGCACCAATGTGTTGAAGTAGAGCGCCTCCTGCAGGTAGTGGGACAGCAGTGCACCTTGGAAACCCAGCACTCCCCAGCGAGCCAGCTTGTCACTGCAGGAAAGGGACAGGGTTGGTTCTCCTCGCCCAGGCTTCACCCGCAGCACACCTGTGCTGTGGTAGCCCACCCCTGGGCGCAGAGGGTCGACTGGGCCACCTGGGACACACTTGGCCCCCGTTCTGTGAATATCTGGGACCAATGGTTGTAGTCCATCGCTGTCATGGAGGGCTCTACTGTTCATGTCTGGCTGTTCTGAGACTTGTGGGACAGTTTCCACTGGTGTAGTGATGCTCTGAGCTTCACTTTCAGATGACTTTGAAAAGACGGGTTGTTTTAGGTCTGTGTTGACCTCTAGCGTTATTACTTCTGCTTCCCGTTTCTCTGAACGATGCAGTTTAGTCTTTTCCCTTCCATCTTGTCGCTTAGCTTTCCTTTTCAGGACTCCGTCTACTTGGATTCCTCCATGGTCCTGTGAAGATGTGACAGGAGGGCGGGGCTGGCACTGGCTGTCAGTCATTGGGACGATGGAGGCGTCACCACCTGGTTGAACACAAGACCTTTCAGACTGGCGTCCTGAGCACAACACTGGTGTCAAGAGGAAGTTCAGCTACGGCTATGTGCAGGCTGACTTTGGGATTAACAACGTAATTTGTGAGACGGCCTTTAGAGCAATATGGGAGAATCAAACTCACTTCTCTGTAGTAACTAGCAAAAAAACAAAAACTGAATAGAAATGTTTTAATCATATTATATCAATGACTTGGAGCCAAAGGGGCTAAAGTGTTTCACATCAGATTTCCGTTGGGAGTCAGGACAAATGTTGTACAAACTTAAATCAAAATCAGATCATCTCACATTCCGTGCTAGTCAGAGATTCTCTGAAACATACAGCAGTGCACCTTGGAAAAGTTGTCTCTGTAAAATGTCTCTGTAAAATGTTTGTATTTTCTCTTTCTTTGAATGTAGGATTGTTATGTTCTTACAAAACCGTGACTGCAGCCATACAGGCAAAGGATCTTTTATTCACATGTCAACATTGCAATTTTGACATTAGCATGTTAACCCTGTGCTATTGTAGATTATACCTGTGTGTGTGTGTGTGTGTGTGTGTGTGTGTGTGTGTGTGTGTGTGTGTGCGCGTGTGTGTGTGTGTGTGTGTTGATGGTTTGAGAAACATTTTTCGACAGCGGGGGCCTACTGGACTCACAGGGAGTGTGACTGGTGAAGAAGATGAAGGAAACTCCTGGACGAAGTCTCCATTTCCCCCGCTGGTCCGCCAGACAGAACACACTGCTATCCTCACCACTCGCAGCCCTGTGCAGCTCCTGGATCAGGTACCTAGAGTTTCACACAAAACGGTAAGTTTGTCTACAACCATGTCTTTAGGTGTAAATAATATATGTTCATAAAATTAAGTGTGCTCAAGTGTAATCTCAGTGACAAAACTCAAAGGACACATGGAAGTAAATCCAAATACACACCTGATACATCCCCTCCGGGCAATCACTTCGGCGTGACTGTCATTCAGTAAGTCACCTAAATACAAGAGAGAATTAAGACAATCAAGAAATCAACAACATTGTACCCCAAAAACTAACTTCCATCCAGAAAAGATATTCTTCAAATAAGAGCAATACAGTTGGAGTAAAAATTATTCCACCCCTTTGTGTAACAGGATTATTGGCAAAAAATAGTATTCATAAACTTGCAATAACCAAATTCCACACAAGTTTAAATAACTCAATATAATAGATTTTCATTTTCATTCATTTCCCCCACATTAAAACACACATTTCTATGTGTACTGGCTACTGCGTTCTTGAAATTATTCTTTCCCCGCAAAAGACACATTTTTAAATCAGATGTTAAAACATCGTGCCCATCGAGATGCTGTTTGTTTTGAAAGACACAAATCTGAGATTTTGGGTACAAAGTACTAGACACAGTTTTCATTAATGGATCGAATCCTTTTCAAACTGTAATTGCCAGAAAAAGCAGTTATATTTTATGAATAAAAAAAATTGCAAAATATGTGGCAATGAGCTACTTAAACTTGTTTTGTGTGATATGGTAATTTAGTTAATAGTATACTTTGCAAATAAGCCTACTATTGTAAACTAACCATTTACATCCAAATTGAAGAAAAACTAAAATTGTGACCTTCACACAGACTGATGGAGAGCAAGAATTAAAAGGTTAGATTTTGTGTCATGGCAAATCTATTTGCTTGGACTGCAAAAAAACAAACAAACAATGAGTACTCATACTAAAGGGGACCAAAAACAGTAATTTCAATACCAATATTGGAGGCACACACCATTAGGACTCATAGCCGTGTGTCCGATACATTTGGTCCCAGTTCCCAGAGAAACAACCTCGCTCTTAACTGTGAAAGGAAGAAAAAGAATTTCATTTTAATGTCATTTATTACATATTCTTTATATTTGCATATTATATTTTCCATTTTACTGCACAATTTTATGTTTCTATTGTAATTTTTTTTTTTAATTGTCTAAACAGTGTACACAACAACTGAATTATGCCGCACGTCTTAATTCATGCATTAATATTCTTCAATGCCTGTTTGACATTGTTCTCGATGAGAAAAAGGTACAATTAAAATATCGAAATCTTTCAAATGTGCAATGGAATACTAGGGCCAAAGGATAAAAAAAAAAAAAAACACGTTTACAAATATTCCTAATATGACCTGCTGTCATATTTTTACAAGAAAAAGTGATTATATTGCAAGATTAACGTGTAATTTGCATTAAGTTATGTCAAATAATAATGTAATTTACAAAAATTCATAATTTAACAAGACTAATGTCATTTTACACGAAAAAGACAGTTAAAGAAAGGTTGTACTTTCACATGAAAAACTCATTATATTTCGAGAATAATGTATACGAGAGTAAAGTCATGATTTCGGAGTTAAAGGGTGATTTCAACAGTAAAGTTAGAATTTTATAGAAAAAATAATAATATTAGCAAATAATATAATAATAATAATAATAATACAATAGAAATATTTCCTCTCCCGCTCTGTAAGATTAAACCAACAATGTTTTTAAATTTTATATTTCAGTGGAACTTTTGATATGAGTGAATATGAGAATTACAGAACTCTTTGTTGGGAAAAAAAACCCCCAGAAACGTCTTGTACTACTTTCCAACGAACCTGTTTCTCCACAGCGGGTGACTCTGACCACAGCGGCCAGCAGGGTCCACTCTCTGCCGGCCTCAGGCTTCCCTCTCCGTGGGAGCTGATTGAACCGCTCGTAACACAACCTGGCGATTTCATCCGCGTCCACCATGACAAAACAGTCAGGGGCGTGCAAGAGCAGGCTGAGAAAACAACAGATACTTTTATCCAAATCATTTAATGGCAGTCTCCTACGAGGCAGCTTGGAGGTTTCTCGACGAAACGGTGTACTTCCGGGAAGCGTTACCAAATCTCGCGATAAGACAAGCAGTAACCCAGTCTGTTGAAACAGGCTTAAGAGAAGAAGAAGCGACTCCAAATAGTGAAAAGCGGTCAGCTTATGTTTATCAATTTATTAGATACCTGTATATAAGGTAAATGTATCTATTTATTATTGATAATCTGAACATATATACATCTTATTTACGTGAATTTATTCTGCATTTAATCAGAAAGCATTACAAAAAAAATACCGTACACGTAATTCCACATTTCCAAATTTGAACTAAGGAAGGAAGGAAAATGTAGAACAAGGGTCTCAAACTGGCGGCCCACCCCTCCCTCTTCATCCGGCCTGCGAATGATGTCAAAAATATATATATTTTTTTAAATTATCATTATTTCATTATTTATACTTTGTTTCATATCAATTCAAAGTACCCCTTGTAAAAAAAAAAAACAATTACGTTTGTTTAAAAAAGTTAAATAAAATGTATTTTGTTTGCGCATACAATGGTAAAGGGCAGAGGTGATGGTGACCGCGCATGTCCAGCCGTGACCGCGTCGCTATTATAAAGAAGTGCGCCGGTTTCGGGGCTGTAGCGTACTTTTGTTTTGCAACAAACAGCAAAGATGTTGCTTGATGGTCTGTGAACACAGACTGTCGAGACGAAAGCACAGACATAACGGACAGCGCTGAGCTAGCCGTTTTCATCGGAGGTATGACTGCGCTGTTTGTAGTGACAGCAAAGTTGCTCAGTCTGTTTTCAATGCATGGCTGCACCACAGCCGAGGATAAATTTAAGCAGCTCTGCGACGCGCTGGTTTGCAATCGAATATACTGGTGGGCGTAACTACTGATGGAGCCCCTAATGGACCTTGCATTCTTAGTGGACATAACACAGAAGCTGAATATTCTCAACCTGTAGCTGCAGGGCCCTGGTCAGCTCATCACAGCAGCTTATGAAAGTGTGAAAGTGTTCACCGCAAAACTGAGATTATGGAAAACTCAGCTTTCTACTACAAACCTCAGTCATTTCCCAGCATTTAGATCTGTTTTGGAGAGTGGCACCGCATTCAGTGGTGAGGAGTACGCCCCTGCTATTGAAAACCAACTGCAGGAATTTGATCAGCGTTTTGCAGACTTCAAGGCCCACCATGACACTTTACAACTGTTTGCAGACCCCTTCTCAGCTGATGTGTAGTCCTCCAAGTGTGTTGCAAAGGAACTTATTGACTTGCAGTGCAACAGTGAACTAAAAACTAAATTCAGAGAGGCAGAGGGAAAAGCAGACATGACTGGACAATTTCTGAGAGAATTGCCTCCATCCTTCACATATCTGTGTGAGAAACTTTTCTCAACTATGAACTTTAATAAATGTAAGTACAGATCCAGGGTTAGTGATGCCCATCTTGAAGCTGTACTCGGGGTTTCAACTGTGACCTCCATCAGGCCACAGTTGCTGTGTGAGCAAAAGCGCTGTCAGGTGTCTAGCAAGAAATATAATAGTACAAATGTTTTCAGGGATTTTATTTGTTAGCTCAGTGCAATGTTTCGCCAAGTTATTTATTTTTTATTTAGTGTTAATAATGTAAAGAAAAAACAACTGCACTAAATGCTGAGTACAGTATATATACAAATGCATAGTAACTTTTGGTTCCAATTTTTCTGTAAGTATGAGGAAACTATTAATAATAAAAATATAGTAAATGTTATGAAACATTGAAAAAACGTTTTTTTCTCATACTTGAATGTTGACATGGCGCTCCTATGAGATGAAAAATACCATCAGCGGCCTTAAGCCAATTTGAGTTTGAGACCCCTGATGTAGAACATGTCCGAGTTATCCATATGAATGTAAGTTCTTGATAAAGAAAAGTTAAAATGTTAAATATTAAACTTGCTTAAAGTTCATTCAAAAACATCAAAAGAGTTATTTTAAATACATGGGAGATGATCACATGAAGTTTATTGGGGGAAAAAAGAATTTAACAGTTTTTGAGTTATTAGAAACCCTCATCTGATACAAAGCCCTTTGGATGAGCCAAATGGAAATGAATTCTACCATTCAAACAAAACAATACAAACAACAAAAGTTATTAATTATCAAAGCTCCACTTCAGTGTTTGGTTATACTTGGGTGGGAAGTTTTGTTCGAAAATAAAGAAACGTTTTTTCAGTTCTGCCCTTGAGCGAAAACATACCTCCAAAATGAAAGTAGGTTTAAGTCATAACCATGGATACTTAAATTATAAAAACAGAAGTTCCTAAATCACAAAAGGAACCTCCTCCAATACTGGGTGGTGTAAAAAGTTTTGAAAAAATAATTAAATAATTCTTGAGTTATTCTCAAAACCAAATATGACAGCAGGGGGGGGGGACCCCATACATCTATCATTGAATTCATTAATAAATAAGACTTTTTTTTTTTTTATATATATAACTTATATCCACCCGCAATTCTGTTTGGATGTCATGTACATCAAGACATCTCGTATTGTATTGGAAAAGCATAATTATTTTACTTAATTATTATCATGCTCAATACTTGATTCATGGCATATCAGATGGCCAGCAGGCCTGCTGAGACATTCTCAGTTTGAATGTCTTTTTTTTTTTTACCATTTTAGTAAAATGGAGTGGGATGATATAAAATATGAAGCTCATGTTGATCAACTGGTTCATCATATGTGTGTGTATTTATATACACATATACATATATATATATATATGTATATGTGTATATAAATACACATATTAATATACACATATAAATATGTGTATATACATACATGTATAAAAAGACATATATATACACATCTATATATATATATATACACATACACACACATATATATAAACATATGTATATAATTATATATGTGTATATATATATATAAAAATATGTATATATATATATGTGTATATCTATATATATATATCTATATATATATCTATATCTATATATCTATATCTATATATATATATATATATATATATATATATATATATCTATATATATATATATATATATATATATGTGTGTATATATAAATATATATGTTTATAAATATATATATATACATATATATATATACATATATTTGTACCACGATAATGGTAGCTCAGTTGGTATAACGGTTCTCCATTTATGTGAAGATATGTGATTCGATCCCTGGCCATTGTGGTCCACATGTCAAAGCGTCCTTGAGCAAGATGCTGAACCCAAAGTTGCTCCCAATGGCTTTTCTATTGGTGCGTGAATGATGGGGTGAATGATTACGGCTCCTGATGAGCACGTGGCGCCTTGCATGGTTGCCTCTCTCATCACTGTATGAATGTTTGTGTGAATCGTTGAATGCTGGCTTACAGTGAAAAGCGCTGAGTTGTGGAGCAGAATAGAAAAGCGCCATTTAAATACAGTCCATTTAACATACATACATATAAGTGTGAAGAATTATATAAATATATATATATGGTACAAGTATTTCTCCTAAAAGAACATGTTCACACGAGTCAAGATTGAAACGTCATTTATTTTTGTTATATACAGGAAAAAAATGTCAAATTTCACAACGAACAGAAAAATAAAAAATAAAATCACATTTCATCTCTCTAGCCTCTGTAACCGAGGTAAACTCGTTCGGCTCTATGTCTCTTGTTAACAGACACACATGCACTCACACACTGCCTCATTTTCTCTCACACTCTCCACCTTTCTCTCTCGTCACTTTAAAATGTGAAAATATGTATTTTTCTCTGGTAGATATGTTATACTGCATTTGCGGGTAGTCGTGCTTGTTGTCGATAAAAGGGTCCTGTTGTGTGATTTTGGCGTTTCAAAGCAATGAGGAGTTACTAAGCAGTGAGTGCGCGGTGGGAGACTCCATTCAAATATAGTTCTCTGTATGTGCCATTCTGTCAAACCCACTTAAAACATACACTCAATTTATATTCATATACACAACGGCGTTGATGGGAGCAGCAACACTTGCACGAGTAGCCATTCGCACGCTTCCTCTATGTTCATGTTTCTCCAACTTTATCACATGATTCAGTTCACAAACATGACTGGGGACAATCTCATCTTTGCAATTAACAAAATAAAAATATTAATAACAAAAACAATCCCATTGAGTTGAGTCCTCTCCTTTAGCCGTCTTTCATCTTTCACTCCTGCCCAAATCCCTCCGTTTCCTCGATGGCAAAAAGCAGTTTCTCTCTGAGCTGCTCCAGGCTTCTGTAGGGTGGCAGGTCCAGACGATTGAAACTGAGAGGAGGAGACAGACAGGTCGCTGTGAGTCACTCCATTTGCCGTCTATGCAAATACTGCTAATGTTCTAAGTTGTGTCTACTATTTCCTGCTTTGTTGAAAGCTTCTTCTTTTGTTTTACACTGTCCGTCTTTACTTTCTTCTTCCTCTCTGTATTTTGCTGTTTTCAATTCCAGTGTCCGCCCCTTTAAGGTTTCATCCACCTTCTCCCTCCGCTGTGATTGTCTGATTGTTTGCACCCATTTCTTGTTAACTCACAAAATGTAATTTGTGAATACTAAATTGAAGTGACTCAGACCTAATTTTATGTTCTTAATGGGACACAAGTCAGATTATGAGACTGTGTTTTAGTCACTTTCATGTGAGATGACCGTCAGATCAGAATTCATTGAGCTTGTTGCATGTACACCTGCACTGAACAATGTCTTCCTCAGCCCAAACTGGTGCCCTGATAGAACGAAATAACCAGAAGAGAGATGAGAACGGCACTGCAGATCATCAGCTGCTTCACCATCTACTCATGAGTAGATGGTGAATTTTGTCATCCTTCAGAGCACGATGTCACACATCGATTTGCTACTGGTGCGTCTATTTTGGTTTGAATACTTTTATTAATACGTTTGTCTGAAAGACAGGATACTTGTGTGCATGTATTCCACACAGAGGACATACTCTTTCAGATTAGACATTCACATCAATCAAAATTGAACAAAGTAACAAATACATACATAAGTCAAGTTTCCCTGCCTGTCGATTGGATTTTTCCTTTTTAGATAATACTTTATTAATCCCAAAGGGAAAAAAATCACTCAATTAAGTTGTCAATGGATTTTGATCAGTTTGCTTTGGATAGTAGGAAGACTCGTGAAACGAATCTGCCTGGGTTACTAACTGTTTTCTGCCTTTCTCTGCTTGGACACTTATTGTGATCATGGAATTATTAAGATTTGGTCTTTTTCCCCTTCACAACCTCTCAATACATTCTTCCAGTAGTAATTTACTTGTGGAGTTTTTCATTTCATCACTGGATTCAAATGACCAACTAAATCATGAGACTGACAGGAACAATGCCTTACATCTCATTGACATTAACATTAGCCAAAATGTTTATGACATCCACATCACAACTACAGGAAGAAGCCAAATACCGTGTCACCCATAGCATCCTCTGATTCCAACAATTTAAAGGTGTATTTAGTAATTTAGTTTTCGGTCTCATTTTTCACTCTTTGTGCCTTGACATCACTCAGAACAACTTGGGTCATTCTCAAAACACTAACAGAGAGAAAGCAGCTTACCATGTGTGGCTTCTTGGAAGCCAGGTCTCCTTCCCCACCTTGTCTATGCAGAACTTCTGGGGACCGTTACTTCCTGAGAGGTAAAAAAAACAACAGAAAATACACATCAAATACCGGCTTTAATATTTTTCATCCTAATAGTGTTGGAAAATAATAGTTAGAATTTATCTGAAATCATTAACATCATTTATCATGGACAGTGGAATTCATAAATATCTATAAAAAAACATGGATTTGGTGAATTTACCTACAGCATAAAACCGCATCCAAGTCAGGTCGATTTTATTTGTATTATGCAAAATCACAACAAAAGTTATGTCCATTCACCTTAAAAATTAAAGAAATCATCTTCCCATGGAACACTGTAAAAATAAGACTTGTTGAGGAATCTAAATAATATTAAATGGGACAACTACTTAACATGATTAATTCATGCGTTCATTGAAGCAAGTATTCTTGTTTGCAAGATACACTTCGAAAATGACCACAGAGTCAACCAAAACATGTTTCCATAGAAACAAAAACAAACTAGACAATTTGTGTCCAAGGGCAGTGATTCCCCTGTCACTGGGGAAACTCAATTATCAACTGACATGAAACCAACCCAAGCTCAAATGTGCCAGTTATGTAAAATAAAAAATTAGATAAAATAAAAATAACGAGTGAATTAAGTCCAGTGAATGTGGTTGGATGGACACGCATAACACTACACACCCCTATGGGATAAAACTAAATTATAGTGTAAAATTCAAAATATTAAATGGCACAACTTCTTTCATTATACATTGATTATCTCGTTGAGGCGCCTGACTGTGGGTTGGACATATTAGGGAGTAAGTGAAGAATTTCAAATTGAAGTTGATGTGCTGGAATGAAAAAAATGGGCAAGCCATTCAGCATCTCCAGAGTTACAGGTCTTGTTAGGTGTTCACAATCTGCATTGGTTAGAACTTACCAAAGTGGTAAAATCAGAGACAGTGTCAAACGAAGACATCATTGCTCATGTCAAATATTCTTAACGTGCCATGTATGTGTATGGGGGATCAGGGTTATGCACCTATGAGCTCTGCGAAGCCTCCCACAGGCAGCCGGCAGGTTCCCGTCACAAACTGAAGCAGCCGGATTCTCTTCTCATTGTCCATCTCTTTCACCACCTGTAGGAAAAACAACAACACACGTTGTTACTTCATCATGGCAGGTGTGGTGGTTTCAGTTATTGGCTTCTAGAACCTGCAACAGCACGCCTTGTGCTCAGTGTGTCCGTACCTGCCAAAACCAGTGGATCTGCTTGCTGTTCTTGGTGTAATGTCTGTAGATGGTGTTCTTCTGCCAGTCAGCTAAATCGATCTCCTGCATCCCACACAGCATCAGCTGCAAAGAAACAAAATGAATGGGGGAAATTGGACAACAAACAAGTGTTTTCTTACAATTTAAACAGAACCCAAAGGCTTAAATTAATAGCAATAGAGGGACCTTGCTGGTCTCCTCCTTCTCCTGCGACTTCTCACCTCGAGTTCCTTTTCATCAAAGTAACGAAGCCACTCCAGAGGAACCACCTCGTTGAATCCGTCCAGGAATGCTTTGGTCTGCTCCTCCACCCCGCGGGTGAACCTCCAGTCTGTCAGCAGGCTGAAGGAAGCGAGAGTAGTTGGTTATTGTGGTTTGTTCTCCATCGCTAACATCATCCCACTCTGCCTGATCGGTTGTGGTGTTTATTACTGCTCATGTGAACTGACCTTATGTACTCCTCCTTATTCTCCTCTGTGACCAGCTCATTCTCTCCATCATCCTTCAGCTGATGGGTGGAAACCTTCCCGAGAATCTCCATGTCCTGTGCAAAATACAGCTCCACCCCACATTCCTCCAGATTGTTTTCTCTGAACATACAAACATAAACATTTTAAACAATGTAAACACTGAGCAAAAGAATGACTCATAGTTCTGAGCATTGATAATAATAATGATAATAATAATAACAATACATTTATAACACTTTACATTTGAATGAAATCTCAACGTGCTAACTTGAATAACAATAATACACACACTCTTATAGAAAACCCTCCTGTGCTACTTACTTGACCCACATGATGGAGTTATAAAACTCAGGGTCAATGGACTCCAGGTCTTTGAGCGTGGGTTTCTTGTCGAGCATTCGCTTGTAGAAGGGCAGCGTGAAGCCGGTGTCGATGAACTTTCCGTGGTACAAAGCCTGCAGGGAAGAATCCGATTATTACAAGCCACAATGAGGAACTTCGCCTGGTCTTCACTAAGCCTGATTACACAGCAGGGTTGAGTCTCTGCATCCAACTTTGTAGAGAAATTACGTGAGTTTTTGTCCTCTGCTGGAATTTGGCGATAAAACACTGTTCTCGTATGGGCATTGTGACATATGGTTCAAATTTGTTCACTAGCTCCACCTATATTTTGCTCGGTTACAGATTGTTTGTGCTGATGAGATCGGGTGATTGTTTCGTGCCCATTAAAGTGTTAGAAATATTTTAAAAGCCAGGCATCATTACAGGAAACATGAATGAGCCTTTTATTCCTGAAATCAGGGCAGTTTTATACAAGTCTTCTGTCGAGATCACTTACCAATAAAAAACTTCACATCTGCGTGGACAAAAAGTTATGAAGCAAAAACCAATGTTCGATAATTCACAGAAAATCTGTGTGCTGATTCATTCATTCATTTTAAAATTGAAGCGTCAAAAGGTGACAAACTTTTTCCAGTCTGATTGGTCCCGAGGGGATTGTAGATGCAGCCGTGTGTACATCTGTCTTCAAAATTACATTTCAGTAAATTATGCTGTGTGTTTTATCCCTGCACAGAGATTAGATCATGATATGGAGACAAAACATGAGAGTAACAAAATACTCTAAAGCAATGCAGTACCAATACTGCTGCTCAGCTTGTGTGTGTGTGTGTATGTGTGTGAGAGGGAGAAAAGAGAGGATGAGAGAACAGACTAGGCAGAGCTGTTTAATGTTCAGAAAAACCAGAGAGGACTCAGAGCTTTGAGGAGGCCAAGAAAAACACAAGCACCTACTGACTCAGTCTGTTCTGTCCCAGCGCATCCTGACTGGCGGTTTGTCTACCTCACAGCCAGCAGGAAACACACGCACACAAACCGACGGACACAGGAAGTTATACAGACAGAGGAGAGGCTATGAGTGGAAAGTGTGAAGACTGGAAGAAAAAAAAAAAGGTGAGGAAAAGAGGGAGAAGGAGGCACTGAGAGGAGGGTTTGGTAGTGGAGACTTGGTAGAGACAAAAAGGGCAGGTCTTTAAAGTGTATTTTAGGGCTAAATATAGGCAGCTGCTGGCGGGTTTGAGCTGGGTGCGGCAGTGAGGCAGTGAGGTCATAGTGTGGGTGAGGGGTGGAGGGTGTTGGTTTTTGGGGCTTAAAGCTTTCTGGAGTTATTCCCAGAGCCAGAGACATTATACTACCCATTGCACATAAATAATGAGATTAAAAACTATTGAACATTGAAAGTTGTTGGTCCGTTTTCCCCCCACAGGAAGGCATGACCACGGTTTGACAATGAAATGACTTACAAACATTCACATGATGTTTCTATTTTCAGAGAAAATGATCTATAATGCTGTTTTGTGCAATTTTTTCACCAGAAATCCACCCTCACACTACATCCGACTAGTGAGTCAAGGACATTTGGTGCATGTCTATGTCTATCCTGCCACTGTCAAATTAAGGAAATGACCAAAAAATGTCATAGTAAAAAAATGTCAGTGGGACCAGTAAAATTAGCGTTTGACCTCAATAAATGTTTGCAATGTCGGCCCACAAATCCCCATGTGTCTGTTTTCAAATGTATTTAGAGGAAAAGTCTGTGGGTCGACTTTCAATACAAAATCATTTAACACGCATAGAAAAGCAAAAACATGACGATGAGGGTCTTTAAAGGAACCACTGTTTCCCTATTTCCTCAACGATGTTAAAGTCAGTTTTCATTGTTTATACTTATGACTCACATTGTACTCCTTTCACATGACGTACAACTACAAAATTATGGAGCACAACCAGAGATCTGATATCTTTGTAATTGATATACCTATAAATGAATTAATGAAATGAATGAATGAACGAAAACCTAATATGTGCTTTTGCCCAAAAGAAAAATTATCCGAGACCAAAATGACTAGGGATGTCAATCATAAGATCCCTATGTGGTGTATTTCCCCTTGATTAGCAGGTCAGTCTGAAGCTGCTTTATGAGTATCATCTATTTCCCATTACCGTCTGTAAAGGAAAACTTTTTAAGTCTCTGTGACTGTCTCTCAAATGTTAAACCCTCATACAACACACCAGAATGAGAATGACTATACCACTGTCTTCTTTTTGGCACATATTGCACTAGCGTTGCTGAAGCAGACTTTTGTCGTTGTCTAGGTCAGCTCATCACCAACATGTTAAAGTTAATTAGAAAGCTAGGTTTTACAAATTTATTTTCGATATCAGTAACAAAAAAGGTGTTGTGAAGTAAATATTACATAACAAACAATTTAAATAGTAGAACACATCTCTGGCTTGTTGCAGTTCTTGAATTCTCATGAGAACAAATCAAATCTAATGTCAGATTTTAATACAGAGAGTCCAGAATGGAGCTCACCATAGCGATGAAGCGTCCAATGAAGCGGAAGTATGTGAGGTGGTCTGGGTTGATAGAGGAGGCCGGGTTAATCTGCAGACAGTAGTTGTTCTTGCCGGCATATTCAAACAGACAGTACATGGGGTTCAGCACCTCGTGGGACAGCAGGAAGAACCACTCCCTGCAAAGTAGAAGACAGGAGGATATGAATTCGAGAGAGAAACGTAGTATTTTGTTCAGGACCAAATGGCTGAGACGTGACAGTAGGGATGGTTAAGAGTCAGGAGTTAATGCATATGCTCGACCACATCTCTTGTAAAAAAACAGGGGTGGATATTAACAAAAAGAGAAATTGCTTTAAAAGGGAGCAGGGGATATTTCAGATTATTGGCCCAAATCAGGTTCTTGGTATATTCAGATTAGAGTCAAAGAAATACAATTTAGCAAACTAGTTTAAAACCACGATTGAAATGTGGGGGTTTGAAATGTTATTTAAATTGTATTTCTACAGGTGTATTTTCATCTGGATCCAATTTCAAAGTGTTTTTGCATGAAACAACATAATAAATGGTCAAGTCCAAAGTGACATAGGTTAATTCAGAGTCATTATGCTGCTAATAGAAGATATTCACAGAATTGAAAACATTCACCAACAATCCATAGACAGATGCTGGAAAAAATATGTGAAATGATGGACTTCCATGCTGGCAGACTCCAGGTTAGTGGTGTCTGAGCATAAAAAATCTACTGATGCTAAAGATCTGACACGCTTGCATTCTGAACAAAGCCAAAGCAATGGGATTAAAAACAGTTTTTGTTTTTGAGGAACAGTAAAAGATAAAAATAAATGACAAATGGATGACAGAGAAAACACAAAAGTAAATGACCACAATACATATCATACATGGACAATTTGGATAAAGTGATAGAAAACAAAATGACAAACTGAAAAGGAAGCATGGTTATTTTTGACCCTTTAATGAAATCACACATTATATTTTTTACATAGTTAAAGCACTGATGCTGCTTCTCAGTATCTCACAAAAATACAATCAGTCTTTCAGTTTGTTAATTTTCTGAATTCTTATGTTTTACACAGCTGGATCACTTGTCACCCAATGTGAAATCTAATCATTTTGTGTTTTTAAAAATGTTAAAGAAAAAAATAAATAATGAAAAGGTGCTAAAAACTTATAAAATATCAAATGTTCCAGTACATCAGAAAAGTGTGCTCGAAGTTTTGTGAAAAAATATCTAATAGTTTTTGAGTTTTACGCCTGAGAATGCCTCATATGAGGCATAACAAACAGAATACAAACAGACAGAATAAATCCACAACAACAAAAACACATACTACAACATTTCCTAAACAGCAAAAGGGACTTGATTATTTGTTTAGAGAGTTCTTGTGAACATTTTTGATTATAATTGAGATCTGTTCGGGAAACAAAAAGAAAGGAACCCAAAAAAAAAAAAAAACATGACTCCCTAAACGGCAAAAGGCAACAATTTAGTACTTAATTTTTGTGTATAAGACATTTTCACATACGCTAGGGAAACTTTGTTTGTGGTCAGGGATAAATTAATGACACTGACTTTGGGGAAACATAATGAGTTTAACAACTTCTTCATAGCTTCTCATATAAGAAGTAGTTCAGACTGCCCTCATCTCGCACACAAATCACTGCACCTGGCCAAGAAATACTTCTGCACGTAACTCGTATAAAACCAGACCTTATTTTTTCCACTGAAAAATGTTCCACTACTTTAAATGAAACAGATACAAGGCAATCAGTGAGTCAATGACGTGACAGTTGGCAGATTTTGTTGCCATTGGACAGTCTCTGCATCCTGTCTGTATGATAAGCTAAGCTAATCATATGCTAGCTCAGGTTTATTTCAAATAACAATTAAGTGGCAATCATCGTCTCACCTAGCTGTCAGAGAATAATGCGAATAAGTATATCCCAACATGCAGTTACTACTTTAAAGAGAATAAAACCCTCTTTATCTTATTTTATTTCTTTAAATTTTTGGTATGTTTATGTAGATCAGCTCTGAGAATAAGAATATTTATCTATTTCAGAAAGTGGTATAAATTAGAATATGCATCAACAAACCACTGGCATCCTGCAATAAGAAGCAGTCACACAATTATATGAAGATAAGAATATTACAGATGGTAGAATAAAACATACAAACAAACAATGTAAGGATGCATGTTAGAGAAAATGACGGCACATGGGCAGCACCACCACCAGAACCAAGAGCTCCCAAGGTTTCTGCACCCCCGTTTGAGGTTTATGAGAGGGGGTATGGACTGACGGATAGACGGGACGCAGACAACTCCCAACATCCCGTCCGTGGTTCTACCCTGTGGTAGAACAGCATGATGTCACCTACCATAGGGTAAAACCACTGACGTGACACTGGAGACAGAGAAAAACGCAAAACCAAAGAAAAAAAATAGAGAACACCTCCAACATAAAAAAATAACAACATACACAGGAAAGAAGACCTGGAACACAGCGGACACAGGGGGCAGGATGGATACAAGTGAAGGGTGGAGGTGGGGATGGAGAAAGGGAAGGAGGACAGAAATGTTGCAAGATGGTATGAGGTGTTGCATGGTTTCAGGAAGCAACATTTAAAAGGCACATTAAGCACCTTAGCATGACATTCAGTACGCATCAGCTAGACACTAGTCAAAGTTTCATCCTTATACACAGCATTGTGTCTGCTACACCAGTCTGCATTCTGGTGCAGATCTGGTTCTTGTTATCTTATCTTATCTTATCTTATTCAGATAAAAACATTTACATAACAGCAGATATTATTGAGAATTTAATTGTGTGACAGCCAAAATCCAAATAATCCAAAAATGTTCAGCCATCAGGACCTTAGAAAAATATTCTGAGAAACACTATAGTGTAACCGTAATGTTAAATTCATGATTTCACCTCACTGCACTTTACAGACACTGTCATTTACTAACTCCCTGTCATAATCAAGTAAATCAACATATAAATTAGCTCAAAGGAATATAATATCATGATCATGTATTCCTGAGAAGATTTTCAATGGAGTTGAATGTTAACATGATTAAATAGTCAATTATGGACATGTGTCAAAAATCTGATGTCAGTTCAAGGCCTGAACTCCAGATTCAGAGCCCTTTCTTTCCACTGCACTGGACTCTAACATAATAGATATTGACAGCAGGCCTTTCTAACTAGAACTTTAGCTATATTATAACCTGTACTTCCTCGTTAGCTCATGTCATTATTATTGTACAATGTGCAAAAGGCAACATGATTTCTATGGCACAGGCGCTCACTTACTGTATTTCCATCCAGCCAAGCTATTGACTCTTGTGTTTACACTTAGGTATTGCATGTGCACAATTGAACTCAGAGGTTTCACCAGCCTTTGCACGGTTTGGAGTGATAAATCGTGATCTCATAAAACAGTTTAATTCCTTCCCTGGAGCTGAAGTAAGTTTCAACTTAGACACTGACTTCAGTGCAGGAGTGGAAAAAACACACCATCTCCATCATCAACCTTGAAAACCACTGTCAATAGAACATTATAAAGGATCATCAAAAATGCTAGTGGTGCTTCTCACATAATGCTGGAAAGTGAAGAGAAGAAGAAATGTGAATCTGATTTGCTCTCACCTGGCAATACCGCCATAGTCTAGCCCTTCCTCTCCTCTCATGATGATGTAGAGTCTTCGCCGAAGGTCATATGGCTTCACATTCATGATCTGATGAAAGTAATTTTTGTTATTAACACAAATATGAACCTTTTTATTACTATTATTATTACTAATATTAGTTTTTACTATTATCACTTTTAATTTTCCAAACAACAGAATTGAGTGATGAATTATTTAATGTGTGAAGTAAAGCAGCACCAGCACTTCAACTTTGGGTTGGTCTTTTAATTGCAGAAGTCAATATGGTTTGCCTTCTTATGAAAGTTTTCAACTTTGCTTCTAAAACAGAGATGACTGATAACATTCTCTGGAAGGCAACAAGTGTGTATAGATGATTATAAAATTATTACGACACTATATTTTTCTAAAACATTTTCAATGATGAGATATTCTCATCATTGAAAATTAAAAGGCACATTAAGCACCTTAGCATGACATTCAGTACGCATGATGCAGATCAAGTTCAGATAATCGGTTAAAGGCAAACCATCATTACTTTACTATAAAATGTTAGATCCCTTTTGTATTGTTATTTTTAATATGCAAAACATGTACTTTCCACTTAATCATCAGCTGTAATACAACATTAGCTATCATTATTGCTTAGGATGGAGATAGCTAAAGGTACAAGGATCCATTTTTTTTAGGATCACTCTTTTAGACAAGACAAGATGGCATTGATATGGAGGTATTTCTGCGTGGAACAGAATAGACATATCCGTCTCTCACCTGCTGGAAGGAGTCCTCAAACAGTGTCTGTCTGGACACAGAGATCTTGACATGGCTGGGCAAGGCATTTGACTGGACAGAGACGGGAAAAAATTTTTTGAATCACAGTTGATTGTGTGCTGAAATCAATTTCAAGTCTGAGTCAGTAACGCCGCCTGAAGAGCTTTGTGAAACTATAATAATAATAAATAAACTTTACTTATATGGCACTTTTGAAACACTTGGTTACAAAGGGCTTCACAGGCACAGAAAATACACGTTCAAATAGTATTTTCACAAAAATAAATTCCAAAAACAAAAAATGCCACAAAGGCAGATATTAGAGAACAAAACAACTGTACACATAGAAGGGGAATGAGAATTCTATTCAATTCTTTTGAAGGAAAATGGTTGTTTTTACTGAGCTTTCATGCATCAGATTAAGACATCAACCAGTCAACATGTGGGAAAACGGACGTTATACATCCACATAGCAACTGCAGACATATTGACTTTGTGTTTCACAGTCACCTGTATTATGTAAGTCAGACAGTGTAATTTTTGGATGCAGTAGAGTTTGTGGCAATAGTGTTTCATGTCAGGTTTAGCTAAATCAAATGTATTATTATTATTATTAACAAGGTAATGTGACATATTGTAATCCGTGCATCTTTGATGAATCAGAGACAACTCACCAGCAGGGCTCTGAGGCAGGATAAAGTAGATGCTGACATCTAGATGTGGTACGCGTGATATAGTCATGAGCATAGTCAGTCTATCGATTGTTGAAAATACTGCAAACCTATTTCAGGATGTGCAAATTTGCATTACCGCTGCTTTGAATTGTTTGGATACAGAATGTCCACAGCCAAGTATTTTGCATGTTCTTGTCTTTTACTCCTTAAGATTGTGTTATAATCTTTATCAGTCTTATCTCTTCGGCCCTATGGTCAACTCATTTTGGTTGTTTTAAACGTGCTATTGAAATAAACTCTGACTAGACTTGTTTACTCTTCAGATCCAATGTGAGCGCCCCCATAAGCATGTGTCATAAACTTCCTTTCTAAGCCGAGCATTGATAAATACTTACGTTATAGCACTTAACTTAGTCCAGATATTGGCTTTTATTCTGAGGGGTCTGTTTCACCAGTATTGTTGACTACAATCTGGTTCATAATAATTATTATTAAAATATCTGCTTATCTTCAGTTTTAAGAGAGAGGATACTGCTCTATTAAAACCAAAACCTGTTACGGCATCACTTAACCGTACCAGTAGTGGTATCCAGCTAGGCAGATACTTTCTTTTCTTTTTATTAAGCTTTGTGATATTCATTAATACACTTTCTGTAACCGGTGAGTTTTCCAAGGTGTTTCTCTGCCTATGGCCCAATGTCAGCTGGGATAGGCTCTGTGATGTCTGCCTCGGAAATCTCTGCTTACCTATCAACATTCAGTTTAGGTGTATGGAGCTTTGTGTATGGAGCATGGAAGTAATAAAAACACAGATATTAAATATAATTTGATAACAGCAATAGGGGTGAACAGACCCAAACTTTATCCATACATTATAATGAATAGGTGATGTGTGTGGAGTTGGAAACTTTTTTTGGTTTCAAAATCTAGTTAACACTTACATGACACAGGAAACGGAACTGGTGGTATTTCCATCTGAAGCTTCGGTCATAAGCCCCCGGTGAACCACCCTGCCGAGACCTGCGCGCAAAGGCACACACACGCACAGACAAACACACAAACATACACCCACACACAAACACGCACACACAAACATACACAGAGAGGGAGGGAAGAGAGATAATTGGTTGATTTTACTTTCATTATGCAAATGCATGAAGTATCCAAACTGGGTAGTTCCAGAGAGAATGATTACGAACAAACCAAGAGCCTTGGTATCTTAACTATTTAGCAAATTGACAGAAACATGACGACCAGAAATATGATCCTTTAAGGAGCCATGATGATCCAGTTTAAAGGCTAGACACTGCAGCCATTCTGCTCTAAATAACAAGTCGGTGTGTCTGGGTCTCTGAGAAAGAGGTGAGTCTGGGCCTGCAGCTGTGTTAGTTTAAGCTCCACCAACCCACTGCACACACATACTGGAATTGTGCGTTGTCAGCACCGGAGAGGCTTACCCATGGAGAGAAAGAAAGAGAAAGTGGGACAGATAAAGGGAGAAAGAGTGAAGTAGTGGGAGAGAGGAAGAAGGAGGCCTCTAATGTGTGGGGTTTGTGTTTGCTGTGCTTCCAGACACATCTTGGTTTGGGTTAGGAAATGGAGACCGCAGCAGTAGAGCGCTGCCCGCAGACTCACACTCAGGATCCAGTGTAAGAAGAGTGAGGACTCTTTCAAAAGGCCTCCATGACCAGTGGCCTAAAAATACTCCTATATATCAGTAATAGAAGGAGCATACCGATGCACACAGACAGACCACAAGGTAATACACACAGTAGCAGAACAGCAACACAGGCACACACACTAGTGCACACTCACACACATGCCAGTGCAGCCTGCAAAGGATCTGTTGTCGCACATCTGCACATTCTCATGACTTCTGCGGTACGATTTGAGACTGCTTCAAGGCAAACATCCACAGGCTAATGTTGCTGTGGTAAAATATGAATTTTTGTGAAAATATCTGTGCCACATGACTTATAATGAAAGGAAATATCTAAAACATGTGCTCAATAAAGATGGAGGTAAAGAAAATAAATAAAAAGACAATGGAGTGAATACTATTTAGGTATATTTCTGAGTTTTTTCATGATTTCACAAATCCAGGGGATTTTCTAAATTAACGTTTTCAACGCAAATCTGTATGACTAAAATCACGGTACAATCATATGTTTGACTAAGTTGACTTCATACGAGCTTTTCCATGACCTGAATGACTGAGATCTTGATTTTGCCTCAGTCAATTACATACTTTGTTTTGCTAAATTAGGAAGTCTGGGAGAAAGGGCTGAGAGAATATTTACCCTGACTCAAACCCAGGTCGGGGGTCTTTAAAGGTGGTGTTGCGCGAGTTGTGATCCACAAAATATCGGACTCCCTCGGCGGTGTACTTCATCTCCCAGCCCGGAGGCAGGGGGTGCTCCTTGATCATCCTGCAACAGGGAGAGGGCAGTGAGCACAATCCCAGCTGGAGGGGCCACATCCCTACCAGCCTGTGGATCTAAAGCCCTGACCACTACAAAAAAAAGAAAATGGTATAGAAATTCATATCTCTGCTAAGGTGGGTGTTTATCAACTATGTATACTAAAGGCAAGTTTGATTTATTCAGTCTGCTTCAATGAACTTAAGATTTGAATGAAGAGGCCAACGTAGAAGAGGCTTTTATAAAATATTATTTTATTATAACTCAGCTTTATTTTGAAAATGACCTTGGTTCAACTCCCTCATATTAAATGGTGTAGTTCTGACTAAACACCTACTGCTTACCCGACAGCATTCCTGACCATTTCCAACCGCCCGCATGAAAAACATTGTCTGCTGCACAGAATGTTATTTTGCAGGTTACGACTCAAGTTTTGTTTTCTATCTAGGTAGCCGGGAATGAGATATATCCATGAAAATCCAGAAAAATTAACATCAACACATGTATCATCCATAACATGAAAATAAACTGCCTTAAACTGGGTTGATCCCCTATTGGCTGCCGAAACAACTCTAAGATGCACTGTGTGTTCTGACACCATTCCATCAGAGTCACCATTAACGCTTTCAGCATGGTTCGCTGCAGCAGCTCTTTTGTGTGACGTGAAATGGCTTTTGTGCCCCTGGAACGTCAATGAGCTTAGGGTGCCCATGAGTCACCAGTTCACCAGTTCCTTCATTAGACTACTCAGAGAGCAGGGCAGGAACCCCCAACAAGATCGGCAGTTTAGGTTTTGCTCTGTCCCAAAATGTGTTCCTTGTCCGAGTGGCTCAGATCCTTGTGCTTGTATATTTTTCCTGCCTCAAACACATCAACTTCAGGACGGTTTAACAATTGTCTGTATACACTTTGACTTGACTGTTTTGGCCATAAGGTAAGACTGAAGATTGAAGTCTATGATATGTGATGTGTTACGTTCAATTTGTAGGCGTGAGGCGATACGAAAACAATTTCAATATCTTAGGAAGGGTTTAAATGTCAAAGAAATAGAATGCAATGCCAGAAAAATAATGAAACAAATAGCATAGAACCTAACGTATCAGACTAAAGCCCAAATCTTTTTCAAAACTTGAAGGCTTCCCACGCTTGAAGATGTCACACATTTTTTTTAACCATAGATTTTCAGTTTAGAACAGTCAACTTGTAGAACTAATTCTGTACCTCTTCCGTGAACTCTATGATTCGGAAATAATGCAGCACATTCTAGATTAAAGGCACATAAAGAAGATGTCTCCCAATGTCGACAAACTAAACTATATGGTGAGCATATCACTCAATAGGAGCACCACCCAAAGCGTCCTACCATCTCACAAGCAGGCAAACATGCAGACAGACACATTCACACAAACACATACACACAAATTAGCACTTGACTCTGGTTCACGGTCTCACCCTTGGGTACGTGGATCGTCCCACTGAGTCGTCCGTGTGTTGTGGTTGACAAAGTACACTCTGCCATTGTCTTGACGCTTCTCTGTGGACCAAGCAGAGCAGAAAGATGGGAGGTTTATGGGATTTGTTTAAAGTTTTTTTAAATCTCCCCGACAGAGAGGGATCAGAGAGATCAGCTGAAAGGCTCAGCAACTACCTCACTCACTCTCACTCTCTCTTTTGAGACAAAAAGAAATATGTCACCACACTGGGAGAAAACCAGCGACCTTGTGTGATATTTCACTGAGACTTGCTCCAAATACCTCATCAGGTTAAATAAAAGTATGTGCATGTGTTTGTGTGTGTAGTTGGGTGTTTAAAAGTCATAGTGACTACGCTACAGTGACAACTTTTATTGAATCGTGTAAAATGTTCTAAATGTGTGTACAGTTAGCTACTGGCCTCATGAGAGAGGAGCTGTTGCCCATCCTCCTCCCTCTATCGCTCTAACATCTTTTTCTCATTAACAGGAGTGTGTGGAGGGCCCAGAAACAGTAGTGCTCACATTGCAACTCTCACTAGCTTTCGCCTCAACTAAATCCACCCCCACTTTTCACTCCAGTTTGATCCCCTCCTCCTGCTGCTTTGTAATTAATATTATATGTCCCTCTTCCATCGCTTCCATCTTTCCCTTATTTTCTCATTCTACCTTTGACGTTTGAATTTGAGCCTTTAAAAAAAAAAGAAAAAAAAGCAAGGGTTGCGACCACAGATGAAAAAGTGAGCGCCAGAGAAATGAATCTAAGCCAGTGATATAATTGAGGTTTTGGTCTCGAGGTACCGCAACATATTGAAAACCTATCATGACCAGTGAGTGAGGGTTTCTGGAGAGAACATGGCCATGTGATGAAGTCTGTGAGAAAGTTAAAGGGCTAGAAGCTGCCAGCAGCTTTCTTTTATGAATGAATGAATTAGTGGGACATAATTCTGCATGTATCAGATAGCATTTTTCCCTTGGGAAAATGTTGGACGATGAAGCGTCCCATCAATAACGACGTCTCTGTAGTTTTGTGATCTTTAGAACAAAGGCAGAACTTTCACTGATCAGTACACTGATCAATCAGTACAACTTGAAACCAAAAGACATTGTTTCCACATTTTCAACAACAGAATGAAAATGAAAATCAGGGGCGCAACATAAATGAATCAACTGATCTGTTCGTCGCACATAAGAGACTCAATGCCATAAAAACCCTCCTTGTACCTAAGGTGACTGTTGGATAAATATTTTAAATCTTAAAAAATGTGCTAAAGGTTCTGTGTGTGGAGAAAACAGTGCCATCCTGCAAACCTTTTTCAACATCTCACCTAAAACTGACTGCTGAAATTCATTGTTGATGTACTGCATGGCTGTTATGTCATGTGTCAAAAATACCTACACATTACTCATTAAACCGTTTTTAGTTACAAATTAAACCTGACTGGTCCGATTAAAATCATAAAAGGAAACCCCGGTGAGTCGAAAAACAGACGAAAATGTCATCTGCTGAGAGAAGACCAACCCTCTGACCATTGACAAACTTCAGCATCCCGCAACAAGAGTATCTTTGAATGAGTGAATGAGAGAAAGGGAGAATATAAGACAAGCTTACCCCATCCAGGAGGCAGTTGGCCGAGAGGATCATTTTCCACAGGAGCACCAGACGGCTGAATGAGAAACAGAGAAAGATAAAAACAAATCCTATTAGGACATCTTTTTGTCTCCTCTCTTCTTCCGCTTCTCGGTGCAGCATTCTCCTGCTTCTTCTCCTTGTTTATCCTCCTTGTGTGGCCTGGAATGAAACTCTTGTCCCTGTTCCATTAGCATCTCTCCGCCACATGAGGATGAGGAAAAGAATTGGGAAGAAAACATTCCAAAAAATACAGAAATGAGGGGATGAGCATGAAAAATAAGAAATAAAAAAAGCTAGTAAAACTCACTCAGTTTAAGCTGTTCCAAACGCGCACAGTCAAGTCTTCACTTGACCTCGCTAAAAATGAAGGATAACACCTAGTGTAAGTGAGGCTGGCTGAAGTGTGAGTGTATGTGTGAGTGTTGAGGTCAGAAAGGGGTGGGGGTGGCTCCTCTCTGCTGCAGCAGTAAGGGCCGACTGAAGAAGCTGGACGGCTGGTGGCTCGTATGCCTTCCAAAAACTACATGCTCGGTAGGAGGATAAAACAACAACTCTGTTCCAATGAGCTCACTGGATGGAGGCAAGCCCCACCCACTTGGCTTCCCGCTCACCTCCTCAAATACACCCCACCTCCTCCACCCTGGCACCCTCTGTACTCCACCCTGAGGTCCTCCTCCTCTTTTCTCCTGCTCTCTTCTAGCACTGCTGTGAAAGTAGGCAGGGAAGTGTGATGTCTGAGGGAACTGAGGGAACATTCATGCTTGTTCCAGACTGGACACCCTCCGCCCCACCCAATCCGCCTTAACTCCAGCCGCCCCAACCCACCCCGAGCTGACAAAAGGCACCTTTATTCACCCTGGGTCTGGAAACCTCTGCAGTGTTTACTCAGCCAGCACTCATACACAGTGTGTGTGTGTGTCTGTGTGTGTGTGTGTGTGCGTGTGTATGTCTCAGTCAATGTTTGGAAAGTTTGTCAGTGGCAAATAGTCAATATGGAAGTCCTTATGTTGGAATATATACAAACACACATACACACACACATAAGCCCACATGAATATATTAACTTGAGTGGAAAAGTAGCTCAAAAGGCGCTTGTTGGGAATTAGTAGCATCTCATGAGTTTTCATACCAAGAGATGTTTATCAAACGGTTCCTTCAGCTGAGTCGCAAATACCATCAATATCAATAAAGTGTACCAACGAGCAGAGCTTATGCCCTTCCCATGACATGCAGCATCAGTTAAGGTTGTAATGGTGCTGTAAATGAAAAGGTGGATACACCATTGAGTGGTTTTAAGATGTTAAAGAACCGTCTCTACACCATAATATCAGTAAAACATTAAGAAAATCAAAAATTTGGGGAACTGTAGTGTTTTTATCCTCCCATTTAGTAAATGGCGAGTTTGTCAGCACAGGTAAAGATTGTTGTCCTTAATTGGCTACAGGATAAAAAAATAGATAAAAAACATTATTTTCTAAATGGAAGCTGGTGAATCTTCAAAGGTTTTTCCATTTGGACATGCTACACCACAAAAGTGAGGATTATTTCCTGGGAAGCCATAAAGTAGAGCATTATCCATCAAAGGCCCACGTCATTTTACGCAGCATGTCCCAAAATGTAGTGTTGACTGTGCCCATTGAAAACGGCTCTGTCATGGAAACTCTGATGGAGCTGAGATGGAAAGGACGGGGCCTGCTACAGGAGCAAGAGTGGGCACATAACAAGGTTAAAGGGTGTGTGTGCTTGTGTGTATGTGTTGCTTTCATCGACAGTCAATCTACGCCCCGGCGCCCCGCCCTTATGGGTTTTCTGTGACTAAAAAAGGTAAAAAGAGAATATAATGATATAAAGACATGATGACTTCATTCTGGCTCTGGCCATTCAGCTCCTCAGCGGCTTCTAGACAGCGCAAGGCTGGAGGGAGAAAGAAAGAGAGACTGAGAAAACAAGGGAGGGAGAGGAAGAGCGGGAAAAGCCGCATGTTGGCAGAAATGTGTGAAATAATGGTTGGGTGTTATCGATCCTAAAGGAATATGCCATGAAGCCTGATTTTGAGGCCAGGAATCAGAGGTGAAAATGGCAAATCCATCTAGCGTCTTTAAAAATGTTTGAACACCAACTGTGGTTTCAAAAGATACACAGACATATGAGTAAAACCTTTAGATATATTCTCGTTGCCAAGCACCTTGTTTTCTACAATAAGAGAGAAAAACCTTTGAAAATGAGTAGAGAAAGTGACACGGAGGATTACAGTAAACTTGTGGTCACTGAGGTCAGCAACCAATCAAGCTAGGCGATTATTTGTAAAACGATTGCGAACTCGATCCAGACTTCTATGCGATCTCTATTCTGAATCCAATTATGTAACATTTTTATTCATAACATAAACCGCAGCAAAGCAATACTTGTCTCCTTCAGTCAATGAGAATGCTGTGTTAGATCACATGATACTGAGGTCTAGAATTTTAACCGAGGGAGAAAGATAGACAGGAGAAAAGCTGTCCGCCCGCGTGAGAACGAATACAAATAAAAAAGATAGAATTCATCCAGAATAAAACCACGCTGATTCAGAGGTGAGCGGCATTAACCCAACTAATTATGCTGTGTTTCAGTGTAAAAAAGGTTCAGATTCTGAGGTGAGGTATTTTGGATCAAAGAAGATGATGAAAATCAATAACAGTTGCATCTCATGCAATGTTTATTATGTAAACATTATGTATTATGTAATATTATGTAGCAGTTAATTGCCACAAAATATACTGTTCAAAAAAATTTAGGGAACACTGAAATCACAGTCCGGATCTCGATAAAAGAACTTTTGAGTTGAAAATCTGTATTGATATACATTGCGTAATTTGTTTGGGAAAAAAATCATGCAAGAACTATCAATGGAAATCATTAAACCATTCAGGGCTGAATTCTAAATTACAACAAAAATCATGGTGAAAAACTGAAATCACAGACTGATCCAACTCAAGCGAATTTCATCACAACTCATAATGTGACCCAGGAGTATGTTTAAGCCCCACATGCCAAAGGGACCTCCTGAAAACAGTTGGGCCTGCTCCTGATGAGTTAGAGGATGGTGTCATGGGGGATATCCTCCAAGTCCTGGATCAGAGCTCCTGGGCTCCCTGTGGTCAGTAGTGGTGGTTTCTGATGGAGCGTTACATGACGACTTAGACTTTCTCAAGTGGATTTGAGTTTGGGTAACATAAGGACCAGTCAATGGCATTGATACTCCAATTATCCTCCAGAAACTGCCTACTCACTCTGACCACATGAGCCCGGGCATTGTCCTGGACCAGGAGGAACCCAGGGTCCACTGGACAAGTGTAAGGACGGATAGTGGGTCTGAGGTTTATACTGGTACCTAACAGCAGTCAAGGTACCGTTGGCTAGCCCGTAGAGGTCTGTGAGACCATCCAAGGATCTGTCTCCCCAAACCACCACAGACCAGACACCAAACCAGTCCTGCTGGATGATGATGTAGCAGCATTACGTTCTCCACAGAATCTCCCAATCTGTCAGGCCTGCTACATGACCTCAGTTTGAACCTGCTCTCATCTGTAAAGAGAGCAGGGCATCAATGGAGATCTTGCCAATTCTGCTGTTCTCTGGTGAACAATAGAGCTCCACTGGGCTGGGCTGTGAGCACAGGTCCCAGTGGAGGACATCCGGGTCTCAAACCACCCTCATCAAGTCTGTTGTGATAGATACACTGGAGGTTATTTTGTAGGGCTGTGGCAGTGCTCCTCCTGTTTCTCCTCACACTGAGGAGCAGATACCAGTCTGGCTGCTGTATTGTTGTCCTTCTACGGACCTGTCCAGTTCTTCACACGTAACGGCCTGTCTCCTGGCATCTCATCCATGCTTTTGGGACTGTGCTGGGAGAAACAGAAAATCATCTTGCAACTGAACGCAGGGATACGCCACCCTGGAGGAGCTGGTCTACCTGTGCAGCATCAGTGGGCTTTAGGGTCTGCCTCATGTCAAAAGTAGTGACAATGACACCAGCAGAACAAAAAACTAGAGAAGAGTCAGTCAGGAAAGATAAGTTGAGAGAAGTGGTTGGGGCCACCAGGGTTGAGGGTTGTCATGCCTTTGCTCCTCCATTGCCCCTCACCAATCACTGAAATGTAACTGGCTTGGTGTCATACTGCGATGATAAAGTGTTCCCTTAATTTTTTTGAGTAGTGTATATTAGCCAAAATCCCCTTGCCTAAATGAAGCATTTAAAGACATGGTGGAACATCTTTATGTCTTTTAAAAGTATTTATTCAACCCAATGTTTTTATAAAAATTTGGAATGTATTATGCTATCTCTTATCTCACAGGAAGTGATGCCGACTTACCCTGTAGTCATTTCACAATAAATTTCCATAACTTCACTTCTTACGAACTAATAATGAGGAAAGAAAATGTTTTACAGGTGAATCAATTGGAATGTTTACACTTTACTCTGCTTATATTTTCAAATGACGTGTATACTCTTAACCCTCTACATATAGTCGACTCCCTCCTTTAAGGTCCAAGGTCCTAACCCATAAAAACAAGATATGGTCTTCATGGTCTTAGAGTTTGTAATAAAAACACAAGATGATGTTGGCTGGCAAAATTATTTTCATCTGCAGATTATTTTTTTAACAGATAAATGAAAATAGGATAATTTAATCAAATGTGGGATTTTTTACCAATAATAAGTTTGATTTGCCCACACCACTGGTTTTGTCCAATTAACAAAATATTTACTTTATCCCGACAAAACATAGAAAAGAATAACAACAAACATCACAGTTAGAATGGGAGAAAATTGGCCATTCATTATGTGCATGAATACAACCTCTAACTAATAACAGGTAGTAATGAATCTTTTAATCAACTTATTGATTAAGCAATCAATCATTTTGAGGAATCATCCCTTCAAAACATACAAATAAAAATGTATGTATTTACAATATGTACAGAGGAACATTTACACAGTAAAACTGTGGATATAAAAGTATCATTCAATCAATTTCCCTTCTTCTTATTAATCGCATAATGTTAAAAAACATCAACAGTTAAGCTTAAATGACTTTAATTCATTGTCCTTTCATGCTATGGACCGTTTACAAATGTGCTTTATGAAAACCTAAGTACTGACGGTTTGTGTGTAAACATGAGTGAACGTGATATTCATTCGTGTGGATCTGTGTAAGTTTTTCTGTTTGGTGGTGCGAGTGACAAAACACAGGACTGATTCAGGTGGTGCTGTTAAGGGTCCTTGTTCTAGCGAGAATGGACAGAAAGTTGAAGAGGCCAGAAGGAAGAAGGAAGCAATTGAGGAAAGGTGAGAGGAGCAAATGGAGAGGTTTAAAAAAGAAAAAATAAGAGAAATATGTAGAGTGTATCTGAATTGAGCCAAGAGAAAAACAAAGATATCGTTGTCCAATGCTGAAAAGAGAGGATTTATGTAAGTAAAGTTTAGATTTGGGGAATTTGGAGAGGCAACAGAATGTTTGAGAGGTGAGGGTTGGGGGAGGAACTCGGTTGTAGCAAAAGAGTTAAAGGAGTGGTAGAAGTGAACAGAAGGGGGAAGAGAGTGGGGAGAGTCGGAAACTGCAGTTAATGACTCTGAGGCTGCTCCCTCTGGGGTTTCTAACGAGCTGCAGTTACTCTAAAAAAACATACCAACACACACACACACACAAAAAGACACACACACAGCCCCCACAATTACCATTATTATGGACCAGCTGTATTGAGTGTATCTGCCAGTATCCGTCTATAACTAATGTATAAAAACTCTCAATGTGTGCACACTTTGGTTCTTGTGTTTATGAGTTTTCACAGACACAACTTTAATCTGTGCATGTGTGCGTATGTGTGTGCGTATGTGTGTGTGTGTGTGTGTGTGAACATGCAGACACCCGTTACAGTGCTATGGTTCAATTAAGAGGCGAATGGCCCCATAGCCCTTTTTGGTTGTCATGTGCAACCGAGTAGAAATGTGGCACCTGACCTCAACATAACAACCCTGTGAACACATCTGCTCAAACACACGCGCACGCGCACACACACACACACACACACACACACACACACACACACACACACACACACACACACACACACACACACAGACGAACACAGACGAACACAGATGCAGAGGCCTGAAGAGCAAAGACAATTTTATTCATGAAAACTATGATGGAAAAGGGCGGCTATTTTTCTTTTCATGACTAATATGAGACAAAATAACAGTAACTTTTTGTCTAAAAAATATGTTATATATATGTTTTTATTTTCTATATTACAATCCAACCATTCCGTTCATTAGATGGCATTTGCAGTGGTTTTGTTTCCTGCACTGTGCCAGCCTAGAATGGATCACATTCCGTCAGGCACTCTTACCTGGTCCCTCTTGAAATCATAAAAAGATGGTGAACTATGATTAGGAAGGGCAAAACCGAGGAGACTCTGATGAAAGCCAAAAGCGGTCCTCCTCACGTGCAAATCACTCATCCGACCGAGTATAAGGACGAAAGACTACTGGAACCACCTCGTAGCTGTTGCCCTCTGAAGGTTCCCTCGGGGCAGCTCACACTCACAGTCTCACATTTTTATATACAAAAATGAGGGATTGTGGTTTTGGGGCTGAAACTACCTCAACCCACTCTCTAACATGAAATGAGTAAGAAACCACACTCACTGGTTTTGAGTGGGTGTGGTTTAAAAAGAAATGTCCCATGTGTGGATGTATTCCTTAGATTGACATCATCAGACAAGATTGTTTCTCCAAACCTGTGCTCTTAATCATTCAACATTCAATATGTGAAATGTCAACACTAATCAATAACTAAAACTACACTCAAATAAAGAGGTACACCCAGTGCAATTTTTTTTATGAAGTCTAACTAGCCGATACCGATTTTGGCTAATTCCGATTTCTTTTTCCTTTAAAGTTTAGAAATTGTAATTGGTAATGTATTTTAAGTGCTCTTATTTTGAAGGATTACAGTGGAGGTGATGAAGCTGGTTTGCCTTGTGTAATATGCTTGTACTCTGAACTGTTCAAATTAATGTAGCCTTCATCCTCCCCTCTGTGCGTTTCTTTAACCAGTTCTATAACATTTCAAGGTGAAAACAAAACTTTTTACGCCTCGTTCAGTTCATTATATGTCGGCTTTTTCAAGGACTTCAGGGTTTGTGGCTAGGTCTGACCTCCCGCTAGCTTTAGCCACTCTTTATTATTATTATTATTAGCTTCTAACTTGTTATGTTCCCTGGGGGTGTTTAAATTTAAATTATGAGATTAATTTTGTTATGCCTAAAGTGTTCGGGGTTGAAGAAAAGCCCTATTTTCTTCTTTACTGGTGTCACAAATTGCAAGCTTTGTGTGTTCGGCGCATGCGTTCAACCGGCCTAAAGTGTGGCTGCGCGGCCGATTGCCGATTTCATTAAACTAGGCCTCCCCGGCGGCGATCAATCGATCGGTTTACCAATACTAAAAAGCCTAGGGTTCCAGCTGGGATTTCATTCCGTCCACCGAAAAGTTACAAAGTAATAAATTAAAAATGAGCTGACAAAATAAACACTTTAACTTGAAAGTAACAGTGAATGGAATTGACACACCTGTTTTTCAATGGCAGAGGTTGGTAGATGATGGCTCTAGAGAGGTTTATTTTCTCATTATTTTTGTAGTCTTCAGTTTTTAGAATGCGTCCACTTTTTAGAGTGAATAGACCAGTGTGGACTGCTATCAATAAGCTGATGTCATCTTTTTCTTTTGGTTGTTTTTGTTGCTGTTTTACTTCTGTCTCTGTGTGATTTTTTTATGCTTAATGTGTGATCTGACATGTAAAGTGCTGTGGAAGATTGAAGATCAAAGTCTAAATTCCTTACATAGTGAATGTCAATCAGACAGTAGAACAAGTGGCTGTAGTCCCAATAGAGCTATGAGCTATTTTATGTGTGTTTCCCTGTTCTCACACACTGGGACCATAAATAGTGGCTGCTATCAGTGGTGCGGGCATTCCAAGACAGACCAGTCTACTATCAGCATAGATGGCCGATCTGTCCGTTGGCTTTTCTCACACACACAGAAGGAGAAGGGAGAGAATGCAGAGGAGGGAGAGAAAGCAGAGGAGAGTGAGAAAAAGGGCAGAGGAGGACATAAAAAGAAACCGTAGGTCGCTTCGACACAAGAGCCGTTTAGTCCACCTCGGATAGTCCGGTATGTTTGGGGTGTGAAAGCATGAAAGCAAAGCGGGACATATGTGATTTAATAGGTTCAAATCTATGCCAATACCTCGCACCGCGAGGAATCGATACAGATTTTTTTCTTTGAAGATTTAAGGTCACAATTGACAGCATGTATATAAACAGTTCTGCACTCTCGCTAGCTTTGGCCGCTCTGCCAACTTTAGCTCCTTGAATCTTGGTATGTTCCTCAGGGTGATTCATTTTCAAGTGTCTGATTATGTTTGTTGGGGCAAACGTTTTTTGGGATTTGTTCCTTCACAGCTTATTTTAGCATTGCATGTGTTACAAATTGCGAGCTTTGTGGTTTCTTCATTCATCCTAAAAGATTTGCAAGCTGGTGAGCTGTTTGCCATGGTAGATCTTGCTTGGCGTGTGTGAGCAATCTGAACCAACTCAGCCATACTGAGACTGCCCTGCCGATAACCAACCATACCAAAATAAGATTCCCGGCGCCAATTAATCATCCAGCCGATCAATGTCAGCCGATGTGTTAGTGCAACTCCATGCCTAATTATAGAAATTTGAATACTTTTCTACAATGCTGTTTACCCAACAAAGCAGGCAAAACATTTCAGTGTTTAATACCATCCTAAATTTATCATAGTATTTTTTTTTTAATCTCAATTAATTCATTTTACATTTTCTCTTCCCATCTGTTTATCAGTCACCTGTAAAGCAGATTCAATCATATTCAATTTTTTTTTGAAATGTGCTATAAAAAAACAATCAAACTAAAAAAATCAAACCAAAAAAATTTGATTACTGACCCCAACATTAGAAAATGTTACAACGGATGTAATAATCCATTGATATATAAATGTAATATATGAGCTGGAATATATGTGGCATCAATTTATGTCAATGAATTCCTTTCAAAAGCATCAAATTTTTTGCCTCTACTGTCTGTTGTGATTTTGAATCTATTTTTCCAAATTGGAAATCAATCAGAACTATACTATCTCAATTCCAAAAACGTTAAGATGCTGTGTAAAATCTAAAAAGAATATTATTATTTGCTAATTGTGTCGACGTAAGCCCAAAGAGAAACATTACATAGACAATACATTTAATTTTTTACATTATGGATACGTTTGCTTCTGTATTATTATTTGTGTAATGTGTTTTGTGAATCAGACTTTTAGAAAAGGACCGACAGCAGTTGCTAGTGATGCACAATTAAATGTGCTATCAGTAGAGATGGGTACAAAGAACCAGTGATAAATTAGTTTTTGGTCATATCACACAGAAGGATCTATAAGAATCTGGTTATACAGTGCTGCTTACGTTATTTATGTTGAGTCAATTAACTGCAAGCTGACATTTTCGAATGATTAGCGCTTAATTGGTAAGGTAGATGTTGGGAATTTGGCCTGCTCCGTGAAACGAAGGTCTATTTTATCTCCATCCACTCATCAAGGCAAATAACAAAAAGATGCTCCAAAGTGTGGGCACACGCGAAACAATGGAAAAAGTTTAATCCAAATGCAAAATATACTATGTAAAAAGTGTATTTGGTGTATTAGGGGCTAACACAATGATACAAAATGGAACTCTTACAAGTTTTCACTAAATCTGAAGACCTGTAGCTTATCAACTGTATTTACAAATTGCCCACTGCATTATTTCTTGAGTACATCACTACCACAGCTTCATCAGTGATTAAATGTCAAACAGTAAAGTCTAAACCATTCATCATCTTCTGTCCAGAGAAAAGGACTCTGGGAAAAGAGAGTTGGCAGTCATATGTCTACAAATGTTATTAAGATTTACGGCCCTTCACTTAAGTGGAGTTCCATTGGATTAGGTATGCTAACCATGGCATAAGCTGGTAATGTTAACAGCTGGGTTTATCTGCAGTTTTAGTCTCACCCCTGCTCCCTGGCTATCACGGCTCAAAAGCTATTCTGTATGAACCATAATAGTGTCTAGCGTCTTCCTTGGGACTGGGTTAGGGTAATTTGTGGCACACGATGTATTTATTTTTTCTGGTTGTTCGGAGTAAAAAGTAGAAGAAATATATAAGGATAATCTGGAGTGACCACCATCACGGCTAAACAGCCAGAGAGGCACCATGAGACACTTTATTGCAGTAGAAACAGAGTATTTTACTCATGAGAGACGAGGAAAGATTCTAGTTAGCTTTGACTTAGTTAAGGACCTTTAACTCCCACATGAAACAGATTTCTAGGACAGCCTTAATTCATCTACGTACTATCTAGAAAAATATGTATATATTCTGTCTTAAAAAGATGCAGAAAAATTTGTCCATGCAATTGTTAATTTTAGGCTGTTAGGCTGCCCTAACATTACCTTCCCTGCAGAGGCTGCCTGTAAAACCTAGAATTGAATTAAAATTCCCTCTCCTCACAAACAAAAATGTTAATGGTCAAGCACCAATGTATCTTAAAGAGCTCATAGTTTTATATTTCCCTAGAAAATTACTCTCCCAGGATAAATGGTTACTTGTAGTCCCTACAGTCTCCAAAAGTAGAATGGGAGCTAAAGCTTTCACTTACAATGCTCCTCTCCGATGGAACTATCTTCCAGTCATGGTTTGGGAAGCAGACACACTCTCTATATATAATGGCAGGTTTAAAGACTTCCTTCCTGATAAACGTTATAATTAATCCTGGCTTAAGATAGCTCTTATCTATGCTGCATCTATGCTGCTATAGGTTTAGACTGTTAGGGGATTTCCCACGATGCACTGGGCTTCTCTCTCTTGCTCCTTCTCAATACATCCATCTCCCATTAATGCATGTTACTAACTTGACTTCTTCCCTGGACTCTTGGCTTTCTCATCTTCCAGGGTCACATGGGTCATGAGTTGGAAATGATGCTAAGGACCCGGTTGATGGCTGTTCACGATACCAATTATTCGTCTCATTATCCTCCGCTTATCCGGGTCCTGGTCGCAGGGGCAGCAGTTACAGCAGGGAAGCCTAGACTTTCTTCTCCCCGGCCACATCCACAAACTCCTCTAGGAGGATTCTGAGGCGTTGCCACGCCAGCCGAGAGATGTAATCTCTCCAGCGGGTCCTGGATCTACCCCGGGGTCTCCTCCCAGATGGACATGCCTGAAATACCTCCCCAGGGAGGCGCAGGGGGGCGTCCTGACTAGATGCCCGAACCACCTCAACTGAATCTTCTCGATGCGGAGGAGCAGCGGCTCTACTTTGAGCCTCTCCCGAATGTCTGAGCTCCTCACCCTATCTCTAAGGCTGAGCCCAGTCACACCGTGGAGAAAACTCATTTCACCCACTTGTATCCGCGATCTCATTCTTTCAGTCATGACCCACAGTTCATGACCGTAGGTGAGGGTCGGAACGTAGATGGACCGGTAAATCGAGACCTTTGCCTTTCGGCTCAGCTCTCTCTTCACCACAACGGATTGATATAGCGCAACGGATTGATATAGCGTCCCCATCAGTCCCCCGCTCCCTTTTTCCCTCACACGTGAACAAGAACCGAGATTCTTCAACTCCTCCTTTCGGGTCAAAAACTTGTCCCCGACCCGGAATGAGCACTCTTCCTTTTTCCGGCTGAGAACCATAGCCTCAGACTTAGAAGTGCTGATTCTCATCCCGGCTGCTTCACACTCGGCTGCAAATCGTCCCAGTGCGAGCTGGAGGTCAGTGTTTGAATGTGCCAATAGGACCACATCATCCGCAAAAAGCAGAGACAGGATCCTAAGCCCACCGAACCCGACACCCTCCGCCACTTGGCTGAGCCTAGAAATTCTGTCCATAAAAATTAAGAACAGAATCGGTGGCACAGGCCAGCCCTGGCGGAGTCCAACCGCAACTGGAAACAAGTCTGACTTACTGCCGGCAATGCGAACCAGACTCTAACTCCGACAGTACAGAGATTGGACTGCCCGTAGCAGTGGGCCATACTCTCGGAGCACCTCACAAAAGATGCCCCGAGGGACACGGTCGTAAGCCTTCTCCAGATCCACAAAGCACATGTGGACCGGTTGGGCAAACTCCCATGCCAGCTCCAGCACACTCAAGAGGGTATAGAGCTGGTCCAGCGTTCCACGACAAGGACGAAAACCGCATTGTTCCACCTCAATCGGAGGTTCGACTGTCGACCGGGCTCCCCTCTCCAGTACCCTGGCGTAGACCTTCCCAGGGAGGCTGAGGAGTGTGATCCCCCAATAATTGGGACACATCCTCTGGTCCCCTTCTTGAAAAGGGGAACCACCACCCCGGTCTGCCACTCCAGAGGTAAGGCCCTCGATGTCCATGCAATGTTGCAGAGGCGTGTCAGCCATGACAGCCCTACAACATCCAGAGTTATAAGATACTCAGGGCGGATCTCCTCCAACCCCAGGGCCCTGCCACCGCGTAGTTGTTTAACAGCCGCAGCGACCTCAACCCCAGTGATGTGTGGACACACCTCCAAGTCATCCAGCTGTGGTTCCTCCAGGAAATACATGTTGGTGAGATTGAGGAAATCTCCAAAGTATTCCTTCCACCGCCCGATAACTTTCTCAGTAGAGGTCAGCAAGAATTTCTTCGGGGCCGACCGAAAGTCTTCTTCCATGGTCTCACCGAACTTCTCCCACGATTGGGTTTTTGCCTCTGTGACTGCCACAGCCGCGTGTTGCTTGGCCTGCCGGTAGCTGTAACTGCTTCATACTCATTATTATTACTACTATTACTAGTACTAGTTAAGGCTGCCCACCCTGAGTCGAGATCTGCTCGAGTTTTCGCTCTGGTAAAAAAAAAAAGTCAATGTCACCAAGTGCGTGCTCCAGAGGGCATTGTGGGTTCTCTGTATAATAAAGAGTGTGTTATACACCTGCTCCTTTTGGAAAATGCTTTGAGATAACATTAATTGTTTTTTGGCTCCGTACAAATAAAATTGAGGTGACATGTTGAAGTGGATCAGTTAATGGGGGTGCATTATCACATGTTGCCTTTACCTCAGAGATGCATTTTTATCTCCTTTATACTACAAAACTTCATATCTGTAAACATGGCCAGTGAAATCTTTGAGTACCTGGTAGAGGAAGCGCTGGCTGAACTGGTGCATGGCGCCCTGCAGCTGGCTGCGCTGGCTCTGCCACTGTTGGTAGCTGCGCACAGATTCGGCTGTGGGCCTCTGCCATGTGGTGGTTCTGGTGTTGTGGTCCACATAGTAGTACCTCCCGCGCTGATCCACTCGCTTTTCCCAGCTGGAGGTAGGGGACAGTAGAAGAGCCGGTAAGAAGAGCTTCGGCTTTCAACAACATCTTTATTAAGCATTTGAGGAGTGGGTGGTTACATCAACAAGCTGTGCTGCTGATAGCAACAGGATTGATTTATGGAGACAAGGAAAAAGAAACATGGCCAAGAAAAGGACACAAAAACAGAGAAGAAGGAGCTGGAAAAGGAAAGGAAGGAAATAAATTTGGCTGAACTAAATTATTCCTGATATAATATACTTCAACACCTTTGTGGACTACTAAGGTGAGTGGGAAAAATAAAATTTTACATTTTGACTCTAAATGTAATCAGCCAATACACATGGAGTAACCATTAGTATAACTGATCTGTATAAACTGAAAAGCAGCGGTTCTGGGACAAGATAAAGCTTGTGGATATTTAAAGGGCATTTACTAACTTTACATTAACCAGGCGTTCAATTTAACACAATCCCTGAGTGGCAACGATGAGGGAAAACAAAAGAGGACGACAGGTTTTGGCAAAACAACAGACATGAGTTGTGTTGTCTGTGTGGCAGCGCCTACCAGCAGCATTACTCAGAGCTCTTCTTCCCCTGAGATGGGGGTCTGGACATGGAATCGGATAAAGACAGTCCACACAGCCCCAAAAATACACACACATACACAAACCGACCTGTTCTTATTCTGTTGCTACTTTCATACCTCTGACTTCAGTGCTACAGAATTTGGAACAGAAAACATTGTCTAGATCCGTTTGCTAACAAAAACATGTGGTGCAGATACCAAAATGGCTCAGGAATTGCGCACACACACACACGGTAAAAAGAAAAAAATCATGTAGGCCATAAAAACACTCGACTCTGGCCCTGATGTTAAAACATCAAGTATTTTCCTAACTAGCTAGAGGGCTGGATCTCTGGATTGATCAGGGATTTTAGAAATAATATATAAGCCCTGCTGTAGTCACCCTCTTTCAATAGTCAGAAATCAAATTCCCTTACCTGTTTTGAGCACATTTCTCAAAGCTCTTTGATATTAGACTGCTTATATGGTATATGAGTTCTATAATTCATGAGGTGAGTTCCAAACAATGCGGATACAATCAAAGAAACACAGTCTTACTTTGTCCTTCATGAACAGCCAGTATAATCAGTATGACTGGAAAGCCACAAATCATTCACTTGCTGGTCCCTCCCAGTAGTCCTGGACCTCTAAATAGACTTATCTCTGTTTAGCCAAAGATAATGTTAACTCACACACATACACACATCCAGTGTATTCCATGTACAGACAGCTGTGAAGCTTGGCATTATGGTGAAAGCTTACATGCTCCATCAACTTTCTATACATGAAAACATATTTAACAACCTCAGCCAAGTAAGCTCAGTTTCCCCATTACGTAAATGCACATAAAGCAATAGCCCGACATTAGTTTTACTCTCAAAAAATTACTCCGTAACCATGAAATCGTCCCCCTAAAATATGACATAATTTTTAATTTGACTGTTATGTGATTGTTAAACAATTTTTCTGCAATAACCATGAAAAAGTACTACAGAATGAAAACACTACCTGCTTCTATTTAATTCCATGGTTATATTAGATTAAACCAAACATCCAAAATGGACACAAAAAGTCGACCCTATTCCCAAATTCGTAGAGATAAATCACAGATGTTTTGGGAAGCTGCATCTGATGGCAATCATGATGACCATTCAAGAGTGTTACGAGACTTCTTAATGGTGAACTTGGAAGTTTTGTTTGGGATCATTGTTGTCCTTTTGGATTGCCCACTGTTGCCCACACTTCAGCTTCCTCAAAGATATTGTTATAAGATTTCCTGACAGTTGATGGGATCCATCTTAACCCCTGCACAAATCCGATTTCCAGTGCTGAAGTAAAGAAAGCGTCACAAGAGCATCACTGAGCCACTATCATGAGTAAACATGATAACCGAAAAACAATCCAAAAGCAGCAAAACAATTACAGATGTTGATAAGTTAATATTTTATGTAATTAGTAATAGTAATGTAATGTAATAGAAATTCATAATACTTTTGAAACTTGTATTCAAATCTGAGGGTCAGACTGATCCTGAACTTTGGACAAGAAGTGAGGAATGTTGGTAATCCTCAGTACTAAGTCAAAAAACAAAATGAATAAATATGAATATAAGTTGCCTTTGTGTCCTTTTTGAAATTTAGAGTATTGTTATTTTAGAAAACCAAAGGTGACCAGCAATAATGTTCATATTTGTGATTTGATGTGCTACATGTTTCAAACTCTAATGAAGCTTTATTGTTGAAGTTCAACTCACAACCAATAATATTAAGTTTTGAGCGCAAATGTATAATTTAACAGTACTGGGCTCTATGCACAGTTGTTCTATAAAACCTCAGAGACATTTTGCCTTCTGAGTGAGCACGTGTGGTACACCTATTGCAAATTAGGGTCAACTTGTCGTCCTTTCAAATGGTAAAAATGTCTACAACAGAGATGTTTGACTGTCCAGTCTACAGTGTAAGGCTAAACTGGGGTGAAATCTTGAGCATGGCAACGGCATACAATTACTTATTATTGTCAGATTACAAAAAAACTTCAGATCTACAGTACATCATCACCTCAAGTCAAAGTTCAGAGAAAGTAATCTGGCGTGTCACCAATAAGTCTGTTTATCATGTGCAAATAGTATTAATGGTTGATAGCTGATTAATAACATTAATTTCCCATAATGAGGCAGAATATGGGTAAGAAAGTCTTGTTAGTCATTAACATTTTTATAACTTTAAAACCGATTCAATAATTATTTTGGACACACTTTTATACCATTGTTGCAAAGTGGACAAATAAAACAGACTTGAAAAGCAATGAAATGAAACTCGAGTCAGTCAGAGATGTTGCAGTTCACAGTGAAGGGCTTAATCCCAAAACCAGCAGGTTATCCCAGCCCATTTCTAACACCCTTTACGGCTTGAATTTCTTCCATCAAAAACCCATTCAGTATTCTTATTTGGAACACGGAAGACTTCACCGTGAGAAATCTATTCACAAACACAATGGTTTTTCTCAAAAAACATTGCATGCAACTACACTAAAGTTACATTTAATTCGTTTTTCGTTCTTACTGAGATCTCTCCTTGATCTGAAGCCAGCGCAAACCAAGCATCTTCTTCTTCTGTCTCTGATTGAAAAGGTCCAACTAGTAAGCTGCAGGGTAGACATTCTTGTAAGGCAGACACAGCTATCACAAAGTGGTTATAATATCATAAATCTTATCTATATTGCACAATCCGAAAAGAGGCTTTCCATGAAAGTCTCGGATATAAGAGTGAAAATGCCATCAACAAAGCAAGTAGTAAAACAATAACAATAAATTGTTAAGAGCAAAACAACTGGTTAGGTAAGCAAAGACAGACGGTTGATTAATTCTAGAAACTGGTCTGGACATGGGAAGCACTTGGAGAGCATTTGACCATTTGGGGAGCTTTGGAGAACCAAAGGGAACCAGTTCAGTTATATGGGGACATAAAATGTCAGAAAAACAGCTTGGGATAAACCACCGCAGTCCTATTTAAGTATTATGATTTTAATATCAATTCTACAACTGACAGCCAGTGCAAAGAAAGGATAGGTGCAGGTTGGCACTCATTTTCTGGTACCCGTTTAAAATCCTGTCAGCTGTGTTTTAGATTAATTCTAGAGAAAATAAGACTTTTTTTGCTGCAGATGGAAAACGGTATCATTTCACACTAAAAGTAGACTACATAACAAGATATGGACATACTCAGTGCTTTTTCTTCTGTGGATGATGTTGAACTCTTGGACGATGAGCAGCAGATGACACTCACTAACTCAAGAGCCAAAGCATATAGTGCATCCGGAAAATATTCACAGCGCTTCACTTTTTCCACATTTTGTTATGTTACAGTCTTATTCCAAAATGGACTAATTCATCTTTTCCTAAAAATTCTTCACACAATACCCCATAATGACAACGTCAAAAAAAGTTTGTTTGAAATCATTGCAAATTTATTAAAAATGAAAAACACATGTACATAAGTATTCACAGCCTTTGCCATGACACTCAAATTGAGCTCAGGTGCATCCTGTTTCCACTGATCATCCTTGAGATATTTCTACGACTTGATTGGAGTCCACGTGTGGTAAATTCAGTTGATTGGACATGATTTTGAAAGGTACACACCTGTCCATATAAGTTCCCACAGTTGACAGTGCATGTCAGCACAAACCAGGCCATGATGTCCAAAGAATTGTCTGTAGACCTCCGAGACAGGATTGTATCACGGCACAGATCTAGGGAAGGGTACAGGAAAATTTCTGCAGCATTGAAGGTCCCAATGAGCACTGTGGCATCCATCATCGGAAATGGTAGTTTGGAGCCACCCTCTTCCTAGAGCTGTCCGCCTGGCCAAAATGAGCGATCGGGGGAAAAGGGCCTTAGTCAGGGAGGTGAACAAGAGTCCGATGGTCACTCTGACAGAGCTCCAGCGTTTCTCCATGGAGAGAGGAGAACCTTCCAGAACGTCAACCATTACTGCAGCATTCCACCAATCAGGCCTGTATGGTAGAGTGGCCAGATGGAAGCCGCTTCTCAGTAAAAGGCACATGACAGCCTGCCTGGAGTTTGCCAAAAAAGAACCTGAACGACTCTCAGACCATGAGAAACAAAATTCTCTGGTCTGATTCTGAAAGATTGAATTCTTTGACCTGAAGGCCAAGCGGCCTGTCTGGAGGGAACCACGCACCGCTTATCACTTGGCAAATACATTCTCTACAGTAAAGCATTGTGGTGGAAGCTTCATGCTGTGGGGACGTTTTTCAGTGGCAGGAACTGGGAGACTAGTCAGGATCGAGGGAAAGATGAATGCAACAATTTAAGGAGACATCCTTGATGAAAACCTGCTTCAGACAGCTCTGGACCTCAGACTGAGGCGAAGGTTCATCTTCCAACAGGACAATGACCCTAAGCACACAGCCAAGATAACAAAGGAGTGGCTACAGGATATCTCTGTGAGAGTCCTTGAGTGAAACCAGCCAGAGCCCAGACCCGATTGAACATCTCTGGAGAGATCTGAAAATGACTGTGCACCGACGCTCCCGATACAACCTCATAGATTTTGAGAGGTCCTGCAAAGACGTATGGGGGAAAAACTGCCCAAAAATACTGTAGGTGAGCCAAGCTTGTAGCATCATACTCAAAAAGACTTGAGGCTGTAATTGGTGCCAAAAGTGCTTCAACAAAGTATTGAGCAGAGGCTTTGACTACTTATGTACATGTCATATTTGTGTTCTTTATTTTTAATAAATTTGCAAACATTTCAAACAAACTTTTTTCACTTTCTCTTTATGGGTTATTGTGTGCAGAATTTTGAGAAAAAAAGAAATGTAATCCATTTTGGAATAAGCCTGTAACATAACAAAATGTGGAAAAGGTGAAGCACTGTGAGTACTTTACGGATGCACTGTATCCAGCATCAAGTGCCTTCATTTGCCTTAGCACTATGTTGAAAACCCAATCTCTTGTTAAGAGCTAAGCCCTTTGGTTTACAGAAAGTAGTGCTCAGGATAAAGTGACAAAGGTGGGACTATTTTCAGCAGCATTGTCTAGGATTATAATTTTGGATGGCATCGAGACCCATCATGAATGTTGAAGATATCCACCAATATAAACCAAATTAAGCATTTTGAAAAAGCAACTCTTCATACATTTCTGGAACTATTATTAAGTATATAATGAATTCTAGCACTACAGTGAGAGGGCAAGATGGAAACTGTGATAGAAATGTCCTGTTCTTTATAACTGCATATGTAAATTTTAAGAGTTTAATACTCCTCATTGCTGGGAACCTTTTTGCAGCGTTGTGACAAATTTAGTACTGGATGCTCCAGTTAGAAATGAGCCCACATGGTCTTCATTATCATCCCGAAGAATTCAGTTCAGAGAACAACACTCATCGGACTAGATGATGAAAGGATTTTACTATTAAGACACCTTTTATCCTCTAAAGGGAAAATTTATTTACTCTTGTGGCCAACAGTTGTGCTCAGGTTCACAGCAACAACCCAGGAGGTAGTAGGTTTCAAAATCTTGCTTGAAGACACATCGGCAGCATGGACGAATGAAAACACAGGGAATGAGAGATAGTTCCTCTGACCACTATGCTTGCTTTAAAAGGACAAGAAAAACACTGATCCCTCTCCGGTATTAGCACCAGCTAGTTATTTTCTGGAGTCAGGGAAAATCCCAGAGCCCGCAACAGCAGGCTCTGGGATTTGGCGAGAGTCTTTACTTAGGTATACTGTCTGATTTTAACTTTTTGTGGATTTTAACTTATTGAGGCAGTCATGTTGAGGTAATCATGTCACTATCTACTGCATATACAGTATCCTGAAAACATGTACTGCATACATTAAGATTATAGCGTAAACCTTTTACCTGAGGTCAACCCATTATTCCTCACCATGTTAGCCGACAGACATTGAAATGTATTGAATAAATGAAGATGAGCACTTGCTATAAGACTCAACTTCTCTTTAGTTCATATTAACAACGCTTGGCTTTAATACTTTTTAAAAGACATTCACGTTGTAAGGTTTCAAGCATAGCTATAATGTGGCACAGAATAACAACAGTGTACGCTTCAAAGTTCAAGTACAAATCATAGACCAATATACAGTATATATCTGCAATAGTCCAACATAGTGATGATCTATGATTGTGAGGGCGGCGCAGTGGTTAGCGCTGTTTCCTCATAGCAAGAAAGTGCCGGGTTCGAATCCACATCTGCCAGCCTTTCTGTGCAGAGTTTGCATGTTCTCCCTGTGTCTGTGTGGGTTCTCTCCGGGAACTCCAGCTTCCTCCAACAATCCCAAAACATGTGATATAGGTGATAAATTGCTCGTAAGTGTGTGGTTGTATGTCTCTAGGTGTCTGCCCTGCAATGAACTGGCGACTTGTCCAGGGTGTACCCGGCCTCTCGCCCAATTTTAGCTGGGTTAGCTCCCTCCAGTGAGAAACGCAGTTTCAATTAGAGTCTTAAGAACATCAATGCAATGTGAGCTTTGTAACTATCAATAATATTTTTTTGCATAAGTATACAGCTAGCACTCTGGGTCCCGCTCAGTATTGGTCTTAATAAATATTAAAAATCAAAAGGTACATTAATAACAAAAAGTGAAGGCTGCACCATATATGTCCCATTCATGACTTTAATCCCTTACAACGAAAGATTTGAAGGAACATCCATAGAGTCAAGGGTCTAAAAAAGTTTAAATAACATGCTGAAACTACAGATCAAATGAAACTTCAGAAAAGTATTTTTCTACTACTACTGAGATAAACAGAGCCACATGTGTATCTCTGTAGCGATCCCGTCCTTGTTGTCCGACAAGTATGTGGAAAAAGAAAGCGGTTAATGTTAACGTGAATTCTTTCAAATAAGATAACCATGCTTAAATATTTGAGCTACTCTGGAAGGATTTCTTCACGTCCACATTTGTCATAAGTGCAGTGACAGCCTTTTGAAAGTGGAGGAAATTAGGTTTGTGGAGTAGTACATTACTTCAGACAAAACGAGTTACAATTTCCACTCAAATAATCTAATATATCCAAAATGAGGAAATAAATACATTTGAGACCTTTTTCAAAAACTTGTCTGATACGGTCATTGTGGTTGGAGTCTGTAAGTTGTGCTAACGATGTGATACAGATGATGTGTGTGGCCGCATCTAGGATTAGAATAATCAATATTTAATGGTTATGTGTACGATCATTGATATGACAATAATCTTCCATCATTTACTTTAAGTCATAATTCCAATATTTATGGCATGATTTGTGCGTAAAACATCTTGGAAATTATTTGCCTATATATGGAATCATGACTGTGGCTCTCTCTCCCATTCTAAGGAACACCCACAGTTGGTCAAAACTGGTCAGTGTTTTTCCCTTTTTTTGCGAGATATTTTACCCACGCAATAAAGTCCTTCTAACTACATCCTTGGCTTGATGTTTGTTTACCACATCTCAGCCAAGTGGCGTTGGTTTGTTTGCAAATTTTCCGTTTAACTTCTAGAGCACCTAGCATTCATCTGAGACAACCCCCAGTAGGAGATGGGGAACAGAGCGATTCCAGTTTTGACTCATGTATCAAACACATCTTTAACTAAGCTGTATGTAAGCAAGAGATCTTTTCTTTGCAGCATAAACCTTTTGGGGAAAAAGATGCTTTCACAGATTTAGATAGAGTTTAGTAGACTTTTCAAATCCTATGCTGGGACTGTGAAATGCATCATTGAAAATAAACCAAAAAAACTTCTTTACAATCCAATATCTATTGTTCAAGCAATTGTATTGTGGTTGACAGACATACTTAGATGCAGACGCATAGAGATTTATGTAAACACAATCAGTTTTAACTCAAGAGTCACCCCTAGAGTTACAAGTAAAACAAATGACAATGTGCTTTTTGCCAGAGATTCTACGGCATATTTGATAAAGAGCAGTGAGACTAAGAAGCTGTCTGCTCTTGCTTTGTATGGTTTTGATTATTTCTGCATTCAACGTGATTGCACAACTGAACCGCCCTGCACCCCAACTCTAAACTTCTAAACAAATTCTGGTGTGCACATCTGGAGCACTGGGGCAGTATTAGTTTGTTAATTGATCCTCTAAAGGGCCATGGCGGCCAGCAGCCAATACGCTGGTGGATGGTTGTACATGAAGACTAAGAAAGGACTTTTGTTCTCGTGGCCCCCACGCTCTTGTTCCTTGCATGGAAAAACTGAGATGGGGGATGGAGGTTTGAAGAGAAGGGGGAGTTGACCTTTTCCTAAAAACAGCTTTTTATGCCCTCTGTCACCCAGTCTTGCACACTTTGAAACTCAACAAATAATTGGTGCAAGTAAAAATGTCATATAAGGGCTGGACTCTGGCATAGGTAGTCTGCTCTAGTCATGCTGTACACAAAGAGAGTGAGAAAACTGCGATGATAGTACCATTAAACTGGGAAAGCATGGACAGTTTACAGTGTGAGTCTGGTTAAAGCTGAAAATGTGATACTTGCACCAAACTCACCATAACAAGAGGGCTTTGTCTGACAACACTTGAATATGGAGCACATTCTAGTAATTTATCTGCACATGGACAATAGGACGAAGACCTGGTCACACGAGCAACCAGAGGGATATGGAAAAAGTACAAAAAATAATTCCATCCTCAATATAAGACTTAATAATCTGACTTATCTTGTTTTCAAACACTAAGTCTAATGTCTAAACTTGTATCCATATGTCTTCAAAAACCCCTTGACCGAATTAAAAAGTATCAGACATGCTTTGAAAGAGCCCTGAAAATGTGAATCTCATAATTAGTGTCTTCAATTTGCCCATTTTCATTGGCATATTAAAACTTTGGGGATTTTCATCCAAGCTTGCCTTTCATCTCAATTCATAGTTTGTTTGATGCACAACATTGCAAAATGACGTGGGTTTTAGTCAATAGGAGTCTCTGAAATGCAAGCACTTTTGGATTGAGGTTGATAACGGATGTTTTTTCAAGTAATCTATCAACATACAAGATTAAAAGATTTAAATACAATTGAATTAATCTACACAGCCTACCAGTTTCTATCTCCTCAAGGTAGTCAAATGAAAAAAATCTCAGCAAAATGTTAACATGTGCAGTAACATGAATCAGCTAGTCCATTAGTTTAGAGACATTACTCTGGCTAGTTAATTTTCTTTATTTATGTTCACAGATTTTCTTCCAGAACCAAAGACTGAGTGATATCTAATTCTTAAAGACTGATGTTGATAGAAAACATTGGTTAGACTCTTCTTGGCCAAACCTAGCTTGTGTTCGTCAATGCATCATCAAAGAAGAAGAAGAAGAATGTCTTAAAATGTGTCATGTGATGTGTAGCATACCCTGGAGGCAGTGGTCTCTCCCAGGTTGTAGTTTTGGTGTTGTGGTCCACATAATACACTCTCCCATGAGGCAAAACTCGTTGCTCCCAGCTGCAAATAAGAGAGGAGGAAAAATATTTGCTGAACAAATCTAACAAAAACACATCACAACAACACTTTAAATTATTTGCATGAGAAAGTTTGTGTCCCCGGCTCCCTGCTCAGTATGTGAACGATAAAGACAAAGAGGAATATTGATACCAAAAACCCAGAACAGCTAATAGCTAAGAACAGCTATTTAAAAAACATCTAAATCATAATTTTTACACCTACTTAAGTTGTTTAGTTCCACTAATAGCCTTGTAATTATAGGCCAAATATACCCCATCTGTCTTTGGAACTACCTGTCCGTGTATTTTCCTTTTCCAAACCCTACTGCTGTTGTTATTCAGGCCTCAAATACAACCAGTTTACAAACATATTATTTAACTTAACAGAAAACACAGAGAGCAAAAACTAACTATTTTGATTTCAGCACTTTCTTCACCTCAGACTGATCTGTACTCTGCTGATAGTATGCATTTTCATAACTTTAAATTATTAAATATCACGGCGCTGATGGTAACTGTTATTTTGGCAAAGCATCATTAAAAAGAAAGACAAAAAGAAAAAGAAGTGATAAGTGATAATTATATTGAGGGGGCTGCATTTCATTACTGTGCATAGTAGCCGTAGAATTGATTGGATTGGATTTTGGATTCTCATATTTCTAAAGGAATAACTTATTAACGTAAATGCTAATCCTATGTATCTGTTATGAAAGCTTGTGTATACCTCAGCGTACATGCTTGTCAAGTTCCAAAACTGCAACATGTGTGAGCAACAAATTACTTCTTACTATTAGGCACCTCTGTGAATGAGACCGGATAATTCTAAAAAAAATTAACCCTCATACACATGTTTCAGTCCTGTTCAGTTTCATTCCTCTTCTACTACTACTCCCTATTTCAGGTGTCTTTGAAGCAATCCTTATTTGTGGCACCATTTCTCCACCTAAATAAGGAGTGGCTCCATAAACATTATAACAAATATTTTCACTGAGACAAAAAAAAACTCTTGGGATGTCTGGTGTCACCTGAGACAGATTATAAAAATTGCACTTAAACACACAATTAAAGGTTAATTTATACTTCCTATTCATACAAAAATAGATGTGTTTCAAACACGACATTCCCCCATGCACACTTTATGTTGACATCGATGTAACCACAAGATACCAAACAAGAGTGAAAAGTTTCATCAACAACAAAAATACAATTATGGTAACAGTAGATAACACTGTGATATATTATATAGTGAATAAAAAGCAGTAAGAGTGAAGGCAATTATATACTGATTGCGGGCAGTGAGTCCATGAAAAACATCGGAATATGTGCAACAAGAGTTTTTTCACTTCACGTGATGACGTTGAGCATAGATGAGCCTCATGACAGTTAAAATCCAGCTACGGTGTGTTCTGTGTCTGCATACCAGCAGGTGTTGGTAGTTTTTATTCTTGGTTGAAAAAGGCAAAGAGGAAAACCTTGGACTGAAGAATGGCTGGGCGATTAATCGTAAAAAGTTTATAATGTGTAATACATATTAGGTTATAATGTGAGCAGCAGCAATTTTCATCGAACCCCGAGGGGCTGGGTGATGTTGCACGTAAAATATGATAGGCCCATCAGGTTTGGGCCAGGCTCAGTCTCCCGGACACGGTCGGGTTTTGTTAAGGAAAAAAAAAGATTCCCTTTGTCCAACTCTGATTCTGAGGTCTTTTCTGACAAAAGATGAGCGTGCCGTTCTGTCTGAGGGCAAGATGGCCTCACCTGGTAGATTGGCACTGACATTGCAAGCATATAATCATCCCGCTGGATCTGAGTGGTAAGATTCTGGGATGACCCTCACACCTGAGAGTGCCGGGATCTTCTGTTAAAACAGATCTGTCCGTAATGAGTCCATATATTTAAATAAGACGACGGAAACTCCTTGATTTAATTCCTTTCTTAAAATGATCAGAAGACAAGATTTTTCTTCATCATGCTTTGACGTGGATATGCACCATCGCCGAGGTTGAGTGCGAAGTAGAGCTGTGGAAGATAACCCTTCAGTGCCGGCATACATCTTTATTTGTCGCACACAGACAATGCATGTAGCTTTTATATTTCTCACGTACATAAAGTGCAATATGACATAATCGGAATGGTAAATAGTGGAGAGAACTGCAATATCAGTTCAAGCAAAAAAATCTGTGATTATCATTTTAACCAGACTCGCCCAGCCTTAGACTGTAGATATCCAAATAGTTGTTTTTGGTAAAGCAGTTTTTCATCACCCTTCTGACTTCAGTACTTCTTTGTTTGCTTTATTCCAGTAGGCCATGTTGTTGTGAAAATACTCAGGTATTGGAATGAACATAAGATTTTTCTGTTTGTGCTTCAATTTACTGTCAGTCTGTGCTTGTTTTCTTCACATCTGTCTCTCTTCTCAGGCTGATTCACTTTTAGTTGCACACCAATCACATTGATTTCTCATACCAGGAGGCTCTGTCGCATACTCAATAAGTCGAAAGGCAACCCTCAAGGACAGCCTAGTACCAATGGTCTTTGAGCCATCACGAAAACTGGGGCTAGAGACACTCATATACAACTTGACATTGATTGACAACTGGCCATCTGGTGATCAGGGGCAGATTTGTAAAACAAATCTTCAATTTCAGACTTGTAAAATTAAAATATCTATGGAATAAAACAATGTTTTATTATGCTTAAAAGAAAACTAGTAGACACATTTCAGAGCCTCATTTACAGAAATCAAACTGAATTGCCGCAATTATAGTTTGAATGATAGATGCTCTGAAAGAATTCATTATAATTATATCTATTGACATTTACCCTGTTGGGAGAGATTCTGAAGTGGGCTCTGCGGTGCTGTTACTGGTCTGCTCCGTGCCGGGGGTGGCACTGGAAGCCGGCTCTGACGGTGCAGCCAGGCCCAGGGCATCCTGACCAGGAGAGGGGCTTCCACTGCTGCTGGCAGCCGGGGATCGGCCTGATGGAGAGGAGGGAGGGGGTGTATGACGTGCCATAGCCCAACGACTATTCTCAACCCCATTGGATGTCAACTCGACTTTGTCTGAAAAAAGACACGGGATGAGGCACAAAAAAAAAAAGAGAACATATCCATAAAATAATTGATGTGTTTGTACCTTAGCTCAAACTGAAACAAGCAAGGACCTAAGAATCTTCTGGCTTTAGTTTGGTGATGTATATATAGTTTTTTCAAAAGTTCATAATGCAGAACCTTTTTCCAATGCCAGAATATGTACTGTTTATGCAGATGGCGATTACATCTATATGGATTTGGACAACTCAGAAGTACTTCCAGTTGCCTGAGAGGAATCTGTGCTTTGCAAGCTTAAATAATGAAGCCTACATCAGGTGACCACTGTCATGAATACACAAAATAATCTTTCATAAGAATCAGATGAACTGACCGTCATTATCTTATCATGTGGGCCTTGGTGTGTTCTCAAGGCAGTACATTAAATGTATACCATTTTATATGTATTGAAGATCCTGAGAGATCTGTAGCTGGAGAAGAGATCCTCTCCAGCTGTTTGAGGAAGCGATTGATAAGTTGTCTGACCGCCATTACTGCATGATCTACACGATAAAATTATGAACTACTTAATCAGTAGAAATGTTTTATCTGCTGCAGGTAGCTAAATAACAGTCTACTTGTTCTTCAATTCACAAACATTGTCCATCTTTGTCCCCTGACACCTCCTCAGTCTTCATATGCTGTAATACTGGTCAATCATGGCGGAGCTCTTCTGAAGAACTTCAAATCTTCTGAGCAATTCAATCGGCTGAAAAATGTAATCTTTGAATTGAAAAACTACACTCATTGTTACACTCATATCTGATAGTCCAGTTAAGTATAGGTCCATGTATGTAACACAGGCTTATGATTAGCAGTTAAGCTTTTGCATACCTGCACTGCTGCTTCCAGGGCTGCCGTGACTCTTGGAGGAAAGACGGCGAGCAGATCCAGGGATCTCATTCACCTCATTCAGCTCCCCATTAGTAAGAGCGCCTCCTCTGGAGCCCCCTGGGGAGCCAGCCTGTGAACCCCCCACTGACTGTCTGTTACTCCTGTGAGGCAGAAAGAAACACAGATGAGGGGCAAAAGTGAAAGAAAAAAATAGAAAAGGTTGAAGGAGGAGGAATGATGAGATAGCGTAGAGAAAAAAAAAATACAAAGAAACGTCAACAATAAAAAAATTTGTTTGGAAAAAACATGTATGAACGCTCTGCCTTATACTTGCTCTTTGATAGTATTTCATGCTGGCTTCCTAATCCCACGCCTGTGGTCCGACAGATTATTATTGGACCTATTGTGTTTTCTGACTCAGGGGACCTGGCACATGTACAAGCTTGTGCAAGGGTAAAAAACACACATCCAGAGATGCTGGCTATTTTTCCACATGGAATATTTTCTCGACACTAAATATAACTTGGCTTTTCTGACAAGCACTTTCATACAAACATGTTGGCTTTTCCTTCCCAGGACTGAGGAATGCTGATACCAGGCTTGGCCTGCTATTAACAGAAAACCGGATTCGTGCTTGTGCTCAATTGTTTATTCACCTCAATAAGTCAAAGAAGAAGTAGGGGTAGGATGAAACAGTTTGACACTCTATACTATTGGCATATGTACCATCTAATCCTCTAAATGTGATTGCGTGAGCAGCATGCTCCTCCTTATCCAAGACAGACATCCAACTCTCACTGTCTTTCACTTGGTCGTCTTTTCTTACACAACTGGATGGAGACGTTGACTGTTTCTCCCTGACAGAAGCGGTTTGGACCCTACGTCTAACAGTGTTTAATGCCCCCCCTGCAATGTTTTTAAGGGAAATACCATCTGACCCCATGCGCCCCTGCCACTAAGAGATGAGAGCAATGTAGCTATTATTTATTATCCTACTAACAATCTACCCAGCGAGAGCATCGTCTGAAACCACACTCAGAGGGGAATAACATGCTGGCACTCTGCAGAAGGGCTTCAGTTGACCATACTGGCACAGGCCGCCTTCACTCGCTCCTTCTTTCCTTCTTTCATTTATTTTGATTACAATTATATCTCGATTTTATGATTTTCATATAAGCATCTGGCAAAGCAGCATTTATGATAAGGTCACACAAGTTTATTATTGGGTTATTATTCTTATTATTATACCACAAAATCTGCAGTGATTTGAAACCAGCAGTTTATGGAACTATGCTGGATTTTGACTCCTATGAAGCTGGTTTTCTCCGTGTGTAAATGAGACTGTATGTCAATGTCAGACAAAAAACATGACATTACTTTAAGTTGGCTGAAGTTTTATCACTTCCCCCTATAGACTGTTATGTTATAATTTTATGATCCAAAACCTCAAAAGCCAAAATGTCAGCTTGAGATGCTATCGAAAGCAACTCCCAAACCACAAAAAATGCTCACCATCCCCTGCAGATTTTACGAATTACCAGAGCAACACAATTATACATTTAAACTCATAGCTATTCAACGACAACGTCCATTTACTCCTCTAAATCAGTGGTCAGAGTTTGCAGCAATAGGTGTATTTCCGAAGAACTTAGCATTATGAAGACATACAGTGCATCCGGAAAGTATTCACAGCACTTCACTTTTTCCAAATTTTGTTATGTTATAGGCTTTATTCCAAAATGGATTGAATTAATTTTTTCCTCAATATTCTACACACAATACCCCATAATTGCAATGTCAAAGAAGTTTGTTTGAAATCTTTGCATATTTATTAAAATAAAAACAAAAAGAGAATCGCATGTACATACGTATTCAAAGCCTCTGCTCAATATTTTGTTGAAGCACCTTTGGCACCAATTACAGCCTCAAGTCTTCTTGAGTATGAAGCTTGGCACACCTACAGTATTTTTGGGGCAATTTCTCCCATTCTTCTCAAATACTCAAAGTCGAGCTCATAACATGATAATCCTTGAGATGTTTCCACAACTTGATTGGAGTCAACGTGTGGTAAATTCAGTTGATTGGACATGATTTGGAGAGGCACACACCTGTCTACATAAGTTCCCACAGTTGACAGTGCATGTCAGCACAAACCAGACCATGATGTCCAAGGAATTGTCTGTAGACCTCCGAGACAGGATTTTATCGAGGCACAGATCTGGGGAAGGGTACAGGAAAATTTCTGCAGCATTGAAGGTCCCAATGAGCACTGTGGCATCCATCATCGGAAAGGGAAGTTTGGAACTACCAGGACTCTTCCTGAAGCTGGCCGCCTGGTCAAACTGAGCGATCAGGGGGGAAGGGACTTAATCAGGGAGGTGACCAGGAACCCGATGGTCACTCTGACAGAACTCCGGCGTTTCTCGGTGGAGAGAGGAAAACCTTCCAGAAGGACAACCATCTCTGCAGCACTCCACCAATCAGGCTTGTCTGTTAGAGTTGCCAGACGGAGGCCACTTCTTAGGAAAAAGGCACATGACAGCCCGCCTGGACTTTGCCAAAAGGCACCTGAAGGACTCTCGGACCATGAGAAACAAAATTCTCTGGTCTGATAAAACAAAGATTGAACTCTTTGGCCTGAACGCCAAGAGTCCTGCCTTGAGGAAACAAGGCACCACTCCTCATCTGGCCAATACCATCTCTACGGTGAAGCATTGTGGCATGTGCACGGACGCTCCCAATCCCCAATACAACCTCATAGATTTTGAGAAGAAGAATGGGAGAAACTGCCCAAAAGTACTGTAGGTGTGCCAAGCTTTTGGCATCATACACAAAAAGACTTGAGGCTGTAATTAGTGCCAAACTTTTTCCAATTTCTTGTTATGAGGTATTGCGTTTTCAGCTCAATTAAATCCAGCAAAAAGAAAACGAGAAGGGTCACTGTTGCTAGTCCAAGACCAAAATATCTTCCATCTGTAGGATGGAAACAATAGCCAGATAAGAAAAAATATGAGGTAGGCTAATGTAGCTTTAGAATACATTGCTCATTTAATGTTAAGATCAGTTTTATAAAATATCCAAAATTATTTAAAATGCTTATCACAATTTCCCAGTACCCAATGGAAGATTTTCAACTTGCTTCTATTTTCTAATCAACATGATGTGCCTCTAGGCTAGAAGAAACGTCCACTTCCTTTTATGTGTTTGATTGGTCATTCTTTCATTCTCTCCAACCAACGAATGAAATGTCCACTGAACCGGCTTTGTGATCTACAGATACGTTCAGCTATGTTCAATCCGTGTGCCAAATTTTCCTCAGAGACAGCTTGTTAGCGCATGTGTATCCGTGTATCCTGACCTGTTCTGAGATCCAGCTGTACTGGGAGTCTCCTCACTGTGTGTCCTCCTTAGGTTGGGTCTGTCCGACTGCAGTATCTCTGCACAAAAACATACAACATAGTTTTTATACAGACAAATAAACAGAAAAGGACTAGCTGCAATGTACATACAGTAGGAGGTTTGAGGGAGGGGAAAATATCAAGACACAGATTACAGAACAGGATTCATCTCAACATGACATATCCCAAAAACATACTGCAAAGCATTGCTCAGAAAATGCATCAGACTATGATGTCTTCTCCATTCCTTTCATGAGCCTAAAGTAGTGTAAGTTGTTTCGGATATATACTAAAAGACAACCTGAGTGCTGCCTGGTCTTTGCCTAGACTGCTGTCTAGAAATATTCGGATGATATTAAAGAATTGATCAAAACTCAAAAAACTTGGCGTCAAAATGCAGGTGATTACCAGCCTCATACATGATCAAAATGTGACACCAATGCCCATTTCAACCCTGGTCACACTCTCAACATACGACTCGGTGTATGACCATGCAGTACTTCCTTACTTTACAGGTTTTGCATGAGGATCAACAGAAGAACAGATTTCGACGGCACTTAAGAGCAAACATTTAAGACACCTATTCACTTGAAAAAAACGAAACAACTGACTAAAGAAAGTGATGATGAAGGGTAAAACACGACAGAGAAATTAGTGGCAGCTGGCTACCTCGTGATCAAGTTAGTAGTAAAGGGTAGGAACCCAGAACACTTGCGGAGATGGTGATAATTTATTTATGCACAGCACTTATCAACGAAATGCCGGGTCACATGCAGCAATGTGAATTAGAAGGATTCTGCAGTCAGATATTATACTTTGAAGGTGAATCAATGACACGTTTGCTGAGATTGAAGTTGTGGGTTTCGAAAAAATCAGTATCTGAGTGAGTATGTGGATTCGCATGAGTGTGTGCAAAGGCCATTAGCTGTTAGCTTTTGAGGGATGCAAGGTGTGTAATTTTAAATAAATTTTGTTTTGGATGACTCTAAAGAGTTCTACACGAAAGCGTTGGCATGCTCTGACTGTTGACAAATGCTGATCGGGACAAAATGACCTGTTAAGATTGACCCTAAAAAACATGTTTCCACAGAAAAAAATAAAAATAAAATTCAAAAGATCAAAAAGTGAAATAACTTGTCTTGGTTAAAATATGTCTAAAAAAGGTAAAGCTGGTATGTGAAGTGGACGGAAAGACAAGTTGATAGATTATATCCCCTATGTTGAGTCAGGGAGATTAAAAGGTAGAATGCGTTTGGTTTTCAAACATTCCAGTCGAATCAGCAAAACCAGCTCTGATTTTACATATTTTTAATGTTTATATGCTTAAATCAGAGCTAAAGAAATGGTCTCTAGTGTTGTATATTGCAGTTGTACCTTTGGTTCAGGGGCAAATTTGCAGCACATTGGTGTAGTTGTTATCACTATGCAATCACAATCCATTAATACGGTGCTGGGTTCAAATCATGCTCGAATTCCTGCCTCCCATGTTAGTTGGAAGTTGAAAGAGGCTCCTGCTGCCCACAACAGGGTCATTCTTTGCAGAAAATAGATGTTTAATAATATCGTGTCTCACTGCAAGCTTATTCTTAAAGTAATTATGATTCTTATGTCACAATATAAATTATCTAAAGTTAGGTCAATTGAGACAATGAATGCTAATTTCATGTCTGTCTTAAATTACATTATTTCATTGCTTGCAATAAAGACAACTCGCTTAAGAGGTTGGCAGTGTTCTATAGTTTTAAGGCTCATTACTATCGTTTAATGGTGTTGCTAACTTTTGCTAGCTGATAGTTTTAACAATTCTAGTAAAGCGATATCGTCTTAGCCCAAGGGCAGATCGTTTTTGCTCAATACAAAATACTGTGATTATAGTTAAGTCTAAGACGAATATTCGTCTTCTTTCTAATCTGGCTGATTAAGCCGTGTGGACCACACAGTGTTTTTTTTTTAATGGGCATGGTGGGAATTGTGAAGCAAGCATTAATTGTCCTATTTTCCTAAGATTTTTAAATTGAGATGGTGTGTAAGTGGTTTGACTGTTAAAATAAGGAAAACAATTTTCATCCTGAGCCGGGATACTTTGAAACCCCTGTGGTTGTTACTTATTAAATACAGTATAAGGTGGAATATCTTATTAAATAAGGTACATTATCTTAAATAAGATTATTTTTCCAAGGGGAAAACATTCTTGACAAGATTTTTTTTTGTTTCGGCAGAAAATAAGACTCACTCCCCTAAAACGAAGGTTGTTTTTCTTTTACTCTCTTGAAGTGCCGTTATGGAGAGTATGACCTTGTTGACACTCCCACAGGCCTCAGGACTTCTGTCATTTATTTGTAAAGATTTGATGATTCAGACATCCAACAATTTTAAGTCGGATTTCACTTTTGCTATTTTAGATCATAGCCAGAGGAACAGTGATAATGCAACATAAAACCCCAGCATGGCGGTTTACTGGTTTGCAGCTTCAACCTCTCTGTTCGCGTTGAGTCTGACCAACAATTCCCAGTTTACATAACACTTTGGGTTGTGGATTTATTTATTTCAAGAAATCCAGGCTTTTGGTTGTTGTTTAAACAGTGAGTCAGAAACTAGTCTGAAATGCCAAAATATAATGTCAAGAATATTGTGTATGTCAATAATATGTCAACATTATTTACAGCTTCCAGACTATGCTTACATTTTACTTTCCTTTATGGTCTGGAAGTCAATGTTAGATGTCTTTTTAACAAACACAGAGTTATGAAGCTGTTTTTAAATCCATATCCAAGCCCATACATCCTTCTCCTCACTATGTAACGCACACACACGGCTTTTCATAGAGCGCAACACAGAACCCACAGTGTATTTTGCTGAATGAACACAGGGCCAGCAGTGAAGGCTGAGGCCTGCCTCAGCATGGCTGTATAAATGTGTTTCTTTGTGAAAGTGTAGATGTGAAGAGAGGTAAAGAGGAGGTGTTTTACTGGGTGGTGGTGTTTGTGTGTATGCAATTATACCACATGTATTTGCAAGATGAGAAAATCCCTATTAAGTGGTGATGTGTTATACGAAGGAGGATAGTTTAGGTTTTTATATTGTTTATGTTAATGAAAATAAATAATAAATAAAGGTATTGTTGGGCAGTTCAGTTGGTAAAATAAGAGCATCTATAACTTGTTATTAAAAACACTTTTTTCTGCAATGTTGCATGTCAGCACTCTGGGACAATAATCACTTGGCTGGGTGATTTCATATTTACGAATATTGCCATGAAAATGCATGCACTAAAAGGAATTTCTGGGAGACTTCTTGCTCTTCGTTTTTTTGGTAAAATAATGAATAATTTAACCCTTAAGAATTAGAACTAATAGACTTCTAATTACATTATTGAGGGGTCAGATGAGCAAAAAGCAAAAATGTTTAGGACCCACTGTTTCAAAAGAATAGTTAAACATTTGAGATTCACAAATGAGATTCTTTAAGTTTAGTTTAATGAAGACCAATACGTCTCATGCAACTGCCAGCAACCAGTTTGCTCAGCTTAGCAAAACTGAAGCGTAAAAACAACATTATGGTGTTACAGGGTTTATGTGTTGGCTATTCCTTGGCTAGAGGCAGGGAATTCCTACCAATATACATAAAAGATAGAATCTGTTATAAAGCGAGCTCTTGGGGTGCTGGTCGTTCCTTTTTGTTTCCTTTGGACCACGGTTTGGCGAAATTATCGCAAATTCCACTGCTGTTCCTGGCAAGAACCACCCTACTCTGCCAATGATTGGTTGCCTTCATTGGTTGGGTTGGTTGGGTTTAAGCAGAAGTGAGCTTTATAGTTAGCAGGTATAGTTAGCATATCAGCCAAACAAAGCCAGAGCAGGACAAGTTTTGCAAGAAAGGCAGTAGGATTTTTAACAATATTTTAAACCCTGTTTCCAGTAAGCTAAGATAACCTGTTGCTGGCTCTAGCTCTATGTGGCGGCCTTATCTAACTCTTGACAAAAAGGGGAATAATCAAAAGAAAACCCTGCCTTACAAATAAAGGAAGAGGAAGAAATACAAGAAATGAATATTGTATATGGGAGTATGTCCAACTAATGATAAACAAGCATTGGTCTGTCACTGACACGTGTTAAGGTCAAAGGTTAATATACAATGAATGGAAACCTGCTGCTGTAACTGAACTGTTATTGTTCAGAGTTGACTCTATGTACTCACACACATATATATACATACATACCTAATCACAGACATACAGAGTTCTTTCACCAAATTTGTTTCTCAGAATTGCATAATTGAGGCTCATTGCATGCAGCTCAGCAGCACAATTGCCTCCTGTGATCAGGGACCAGTTTTCAAGGTAGCGGGGGCGTTCCTCTGCTGGCTCTCAGGGGCGTAGATGACAGAGGTTGTGTTTGAGTGCATATATGTGTGTGTTGTTTTTCCTTTTTTTTTATGGGGGGGTGAGCTACTGAACAGAGGACTGAAGTGTGCCTGGGATTTTAAAATGAGGGACTTGTCTGTTTCATGATTTCATGAGTTGAGGTGCATGTGTGTGTTTTTGTATTCGTGGGTGCGCATGCACATGTGTTTTACATTCTGCAATGTATGTGTGTAGACATATGCGGGCTGCCCCAAGTACATAAAGGTGGAAGTGTGTGGGGTTCTGGTCGTGTTAAGGCACTCTGTGTTCTCACTCTGAACGCACCTCTGTTAGTTAGGAAATTTTACTCATTTCCCCTGACTGCTTTTCTGACACACACACACACACACACACACACACACACACACACACACACACACACACACACACACACACACACACACACACACCTTGTATTGAAAGATGGGGATAGACAGAGGCCAGTACAGAAAGATTTCAACTATTGACACTCTTTGTATAGGTTAAACACCAACATACACATTCTGTGCATGCATAAGCTCCCATCCCAGCAACATGTGGCTCGTAGCACAAACACACTCTAACCCTCCAAACTGACACATCACACAGTGATTCACTCTTCATCCTAAAAACATCTTGCTTGAGTAATTTCACATAGTGCAACTATTTGTTCATGGTATATGTAATTCTATATCTGTAATGGATAGAAAGATAGATACTTACTCAAAGGATATTCAAGGAGTATTTTTTTATATTAAAAAATATTAATAATAATATAATGATAATAATAATAAATCATATTTTGACATTGTTTTATCGGTAGAATCTACAGAACAGTCATGGAGAAACAAAAAAAAATCACATCTTCCTTTGCAAATTTCACTATTTGCAGAAAATTCATACCATACACTTAAAATTCAGATATATATACAATTTCATTTCTGAGGTATGATTGCAGCATTTAAAATCATAACTTAAGCTGCAGCAAAGCCAGAAAGTTGTTTTTCCAACTCCCTGTAACAAGCCAGGCCTGGCCCTCTAACATAAAAAACTTATAGGTATTAGGATAGGGTATTGTATACATGTGATGTGGGAGATTTTTGGAGTTGTAGTTTGTAATGTGCATAGCCAATGCAGGGGTAATAGCAACTGGGGGCTGTTTCAGGAAGCAGACCTTACTTACTCTGAGTTAGTGACTGACCAAACCTCGGATGAGAATCTGTCAAAATCCGGGTTCAGAACAGCTGATAGGAAATGGTTCAATCAACTCAGACTTAGTTAACACTAAGTTGAACGCGTGCGTGTGGATTATTAAAGGCCATCCTCAATGGAGCTCAGATACGTTTATTCACAATGGCAACAAGTGAGTCGCCATAGTCATCACACTGAGTTTTAATGCGCTCACAAAAGTATATGTATGGTAAGAGAGAGATGCGGCCTAAAAGAAGGACAGATCAGAAGCTTCCATTTAAAAAAAAACAAAAACGGAGAGCAACGGATACTTTGCCGGGATGCGAGAGACATCTAGGGTGTGAGACGTTTCAGATATAAGATTTGAGAATGTCATTTAGATAAACCATGGGATAAAAGCCCGTTCCATCTGGGTCTCTCAGTCCTCTCCCGATGTCAACCTACTAAAGTGACATATGATTGACGGACACATCACTTCTGACAGCTCTGCTTCTGCTCAGAATGGGGAGGAGTCGGGGGCAACCTCGGGCTTCCGTGAAGTAAACCTGCCTGTGAGCAGGTCGGGTTCAGAGAATAAGTTACTAAAGTAACTGAGTCCGTTTTCCTCATCGCATGTTTGCTTTGTCAGTTAATATAACTTTTATCTTGTAATATGCCAAATGAGCTAAAAAAAAAATGGGGCAGATAAATACTCCAAATATTACTAGCAGGTAGCAAAAAACATTTGAAAATAGCTGAGTAAAGAGCCTCCAAAAGTTAATAAATAGATAGTAATATAAAGAATGGAACAATTGACATTTTCTTTGAGATATGCCACCAAGATGTGAAATGTTTTGGAAAAAATTAATCCCTTATCTGTATGGGAGCTGATACCCATCCTGGGTTTGAGGTTTTTTTTTATTCTTTTGCATTTCCTTTGTATTTGCCAACACATTGATCTTTAGATGCTGGGTGACTAACCAAAGGACTGTTACGGTACCACAGGATTTGTGGGACCTTGTAGGTGCTTGTACATATATATAGTATGTGTGTGATGCATGCGCACACACAAGTATAGTATTATTGACAAGTACATCATTTTATTTTCTTCTTGTCTTCCCTAATGTGAAGCATTTCACCTTTCCCAGGATGAGCCTGATTGTTAATTAAATCTGTCTGTTCTGTTTTTTTCCCAATGAAAAATAAAAATAAATTAATTTTAAAAAAGCTGCTTTAAATCCTTAGCTTATAAAGGAAGCTGTGAGTTGTTACTTGCCAAATATTGAAAATGTTTTGATTGTTAAAACATGCATTATATATTGCTACTAATAGATTTTTAATTAATGATGTATAAGGTCTTTACAACCTAATTAATAACAAAACTTTAAACCATTCAAGGGGTAGTCTTATTCTAAAATGCGACTGAATATTTTTAAATTTTTTTTTTTTTTACAAACATCCAATTTTTTGGAGAGGTGTATTTTGATACTATGGGAATTGAAAGCATTTATTCATTCCTTTTTTAGATCTGATGTTGAGGATTAAACTTGGAATGCATTAAGCCTAATTTATGCAAATTCCTTTGGAATGAAATATCTTCAACGTGGGCAACTTGAGTATTTCATGTTTGTATATTTATTCTGTTTACTTATTCAGGATAAAAGCCAAATATTTTTGCGGTTAGTCTCAAATATGGAGATGTCGTGCATGACTGCATCATTGTAAATTGAATGTCACTGGAGAGAATAAAAAGTGTATGACCTTGGTTGTTTGCCAAAATTTGAGAGAGAGAATGAAAGTAATCGATAACTGATTCATGTAATCAATTCTCAAATTATTAACCGATGGTGAAAATAATCTAAGCTTGCAATCCTAATTGAAAAAAATATTTTTTAATGTTACAGAGTTGAGTCCTTCGTGTGTAACAGTGAACTGGGGGTTCCAGAAGTGATCTTAAGTTTTCTATTATTCATAGCAGCTACTGAACCAAAATGTGCCCAGTTTTTCAATTGTCATTTAGCTGCTGAGTTTTTATGACGGTCACTGACTGGAGAGTCTATTTTACCTCCCTACGTAGACACTCACTCATGAACACTCACACAAACACGCATCAGACCAGTAATTGCCTTGTGCCTCTTGGAGGGAGGGGGTGATGAACTCGGTGAGCAAGGTATGACACAATGGTTCCTCCTCAAGACCAGTGTTTATTTTTCTGTATGCCCATCGGGTCTGCTCACAAGAAGCCCTTTGATAGCTACAAAACACTAGTGTGTGTGTGTGTGTGTGTGTGTGTGTGTGTGTGTGTGTGTGTGTGCGCGCACGTATGAGAAATGGAGAGAGAGAGAGAGCAAGAGAGTCGAAAATGACCTGCTTTCCTTACTTTAGATTGAAGGATAAAAATGTTTGTAAATATGGATATTTTAAGGCTGTCATGCCTCTAGCTTGAGCATCTTATACATAATCAGATACTGTTTGTTGGTGTGGGCGAAAGAGAGAGATAGTGTCAATGAAAAGCACATTAGAGGCCTGTGGTTTTCCCTCAGTTGAGACTGAGCATGCAGTCACACATTCCCAAACACCTTAATCAACCACACAGACACACGCACACACTAGCAGAGACTACACATTACATACTGTACATGCATGAATGGTCTCTATTAAACCATCCATTCCACTTCCATTACCAAATAGCTTAAGTCTGTAGATTTGGTCATTTAGGATTTTCTTCACACAAAGACATAAGAAGAGTTGAAATACTTCCATGAGTCCTTTACGTTGACATAAATAAATCCACGAGATGGCAGTAAAGAGTAAAAGTTGGACTAAAAAACGATAATAATAATCATGATAATTGATGTAGAAAGAAGAAAGCAGCAAAAGTGCTGGCAAGGATGTCCTTGGTGCTGGTCATTGAGGCCATTAAATGCATCGCAACATATGACCAAGAGTTTAAAAAAATGTTCCTTCTTTCTCGAATCCATAGAAATTTTGCATGTCTTGCTCAAATTATGACTGCAGTGTCCCCAATGATATCTAATGGTACTCGTCAATCTTGTATGTGCTCCAGCATTTTAAGAAACAATGCCCAAATACACAAAAAAATAAAAAGGGGGACAAACAAAAGGCTCTGCCTGCATCTGCCTTTGATGTTGAATATAATTTAGCATTTAAATAAAAATAAAAATAAACGGTAAACACTGCTCGGTAAGGACACACAGCTCCTCCCACAGTTTAGCTGTTTAGCTGTTCCTCGTACCAGGAAGCTCACTAGAAACACGCACTTTACCATGGAGATGGTTTTGTTTGGTGTGTGATACTGAAACGCATACACAGAGTCTCCATCATCCACCGATCTAAGAAGTAACCCTGCAACTACTCAATCTCTGATATGAAGTCACATCTTTGTTAGAAGTTGCATATAAACTGCAGCAAATCCATTGGGCTAGCTGTAGCGGATGTTGGGAGGACTCTATTTGAAGCTACACAGCACATTTAATGCAGTAGAAAAGTATAACCTTCAAGGCCATCTATTCATTAGGTTGCGGTGGTGGACTCTGCATCTTCGACCACAAGAGCCCGGTATTAGGTTTTTAGATCAGGACACAAATCTGAGGAAATGTCTACATAGCAGGCCTATTCATTAATTTCTGGAAGGCTTTGAAAAAAGAGCTAAGAGGTTGGATACGCTCTATGTCGAACCTAAAAACCTAAAAATGCTAAATCTTTAAAACAATGGCGGTGAACATTTTAGTCTGACAGAAACGCTACGTCAAAGTTTGATATGCTTAATATGGAAAAGTTTTAATGTGAAGAGTTACATTCAATTCTTTTACTACTGAAACACTTTCACTCAGATCGTATGGATGGAATGTCTGACATTCCAGCCAGACCCTGTTGAATTGTGAATATTCTAAATTCTACTTGTAATGTGTCGACAGCCACATATTCGGGATGGCATTTGAAACTGTTCACATAGCTAGCTCTAGACTAAACTGCTACAGAAAACTTGGTTGCAGATGCACTTGCATTAACTTATGTCAGTTATGTATGACTGTTTCAACAATCTCAGTGGTTGAAATTGGAATATGTTGAAGAAATATAAAATAAATATAATTGGAAAACACATTCATAATATTTCAAAATTTAAACATTTAGATAACAGTAACTCAGAACAAGAGATTTCTTATCTCAAGTTAAGAAGCATTAAATACTCAGGATCCCCAGCCACAGATGTATTTTATTGAAGAAACATAGTTAGAAGATGTTATTCTAGTCCCTGCTCTTAATTGCAATTCTTCCTCATCGTATCATGTACAATTATACACAAAATTAGAATTTTAGAAATTAGAATATATATATGAAATACTTAGAATTCCTCAAAAATATTAAAAGCCACAACTCTAGCACCCAGGAGTTTTTTCTATAAATATTCTTGAAATATAGTGGAACAGTTTTTAGGGTATGCCCAGATAACCTTCATCATCACAAACCAGTTGCAAGGAATTAGCCGAAATTAGACTTGTAACCATAGGAAAGATTAAAAAAAAATACAAGCAATCAAAGTTCTTAAATCGTAAAAAGCACCAGTAAATGTTTGTGAAAAGTATTCTAGATCTGCTCCAGAATTTAAATCAACCACAAGAATGAGCCAAAGTCCCATGTGTAACCATGGTAACAGAATACATAAACACAAACATCCCTAAATAGTAAAAGGTAACAAGAAAAATCTTGTTTCTTATTCGATACAAGTAAAACATGATAGACGGATAGACATAACTCATTCCTATATCCTCCTCTTCCTTCGCTCACAGCAGTGGCAAAAATATTCAAAGTTCTGTGGCTATGATGTTTTATAGGAATCAAGTATTTCAGCCACAACTGTACATAAAATCCTTCTTTTTAGTTGACAAATACTCTTGTGGACAACTGCACAGAGCCGTCTCCATGTAACCAAAACTCCAGAGATTAAAATGCCTTAACATGTCAAAGCCATGTGGGCGAAAAGTGGCTTTGGAAAGTTGCCCCTCACTCACTTTACAATGTAAAACCTGTGGCTTTTTCCAAGCAGTGAAAACAGTGATTAACAGGGTGGAGACACACACAAGCATGTTACTGTACAACGTGCATGTGTGTGTGTGTGTGTGTGTGTGTGTGTGTGTGTGTGTGTGTGTGTGTGTGTGTGTGGTGTGTGTGTGTGTGTGTGTGTGTGTGTGTGTTTGTGCATGGCTGCGTGGGTGCTCTTGTGGTTGCTGGCAATATTAACAAACATTTAAGAGACAGGAGGGGAAAGAGTAGAAATGGGTTTAATATTGTGGTGTATTTTGGATTAATAAGCTGACTGGACTTTTGTGGGAAAATGTTGTGCGTGTCCCTTATTAATATGTTTTTGCTGATTAACAATAGTCCTGCATTCCCACAAATACCAGCATCATTTTAGATGTTCATCCTGTTCAATATGATGTGAAAATGTGGAAAACGTTAAAAATTAAAGAACTTTAATAAAAATTAAAGTGAAAAAATTATTTAAACTACATTAGATACTTTAAACAATTCCAAAAATGAAAAAAATAATAAACTAACAAACTGGACAACAGTTTACAGGGAGTTTTGTTGAATTTGAGTAGCATCAACGGAAATGTATGTATTATAAATTCTGAGCGACTTTTAAAAGGTGCCTGCATGGATGCATTTACCATCAATTACATGGTCATTGCATCTTACACAATTGTAAGGTGAATAATAAAAGA